>CM050165.1:307877821-308005321 GCA_027410445.1 Discoglossus pictus
TATGGTGTGTAGACACACAAAGTGACTTTTTTACCAACAATCACTTTGTGTTTATTGATAGTCTCAGAAGAGCTACTGAAAGGATTCCTTAGGAAAGTATATATATATATATATATCTAGAATGTGATACAGTGACACAGTGTAGGTTTCAAATATGCTATAACTAAAAATTATAGGTAATTACAAGTATTTTGTCAATTAAATGTGTTTTCTACAGTAAACTAACACTGAATATTGTCAGGCTTTCTGATCCAACTACAAAGAATCAAATCCCCTGCTAATTAAAGATCATTACCAATAATTCCTGATTATCCCTTGAAGCTTTGGGTTCATTGTATCCAGTACATGGAATCTGCAGAACAAAAGACTGGACATACTCCCTGCTGTTTTCCTGTAGGAAGATGCATTTTGTTTTAAATAAAATGTAATTGAAAATGTTCTTGTTATAACCTAGAGTTTTAAATTATACCATAATTATACAGTATTTGTAATCTCTACTGTGTCAGTTTAAGGGGTGAAAGACGCAAAAATAGAAAGATACCACATATGCCATAATGCTAGAAAAGCTCAAGGATGTCATGTACATTGAAAATGCATCATTATGACACTTTCAGACCTCCATTTCACAGGATTTGATTTGGTAATGTTTGTTGTTGTTGTTTAGTCATTCAGTCGTGTCCAATTCTATGTGACCCTATGGACCGCAGCACACCAGCCACATCTGTCAGCCTTTGTACCTCTGAGCTCCATCAAACTCATGTTCATTGCTTTAGTTACCTCATCTATCCATTTCTATCTCTGCTGTCCCCTTCTTCTTTTGCCTTCAATCTGTCTCAACATCAGAGTGTTCTCTAGGGAATGCTGTCTTCTCAAGATATGGCCAAAATATTTGCACTTTAGCCTCATTATCTTACTTTCCAGTGAACGTCTTTTCTTGATTTCATGAATTATTGATGTATTGTTTCTTCTTGCATTCCAAGGGACTCTAAGCATTTTCTCCACACCACAATTAAAAGGCATCGGTTATATGGTGTTCAGAATTCTTTATGGTCCAGCTCTCACATCCATATGTTACTACTGGGAATACCATAGTTCTAACTATGCAGAACTTTGTTGATAATGTAATATCTTTAGTTTTACTAGCTTGTGCAAGCTTGCCATAGATTTTCTCCCAGAAGCAAACATCTTATAATTTGATGACTGCAGTCACCATCTAAAGAGATCTTGGATTCCAGGAAACTAAAATCTGTCAGTGCCTCCATTTTCCCCATCCATTTGCCAAGAATTGAGATGGCAGTTTGCCATTAACTTCGTTTTTTTAACCTTGACTGTGGGCCAACTTTTGCACTCTCTTCTTTTACCCTCATCGACAACTCCTTTAGCTCCTCCTGACTTTCAGCCATCAGAGTAGTATCATCTGCGTATCTGAAGTTGTTGATATTTATTCCAACAATATTGATTCCGGCTTTGGATTCATTATGTTCGACATCATGCATGATGTACTCATTGTATAAGTTGAGTAAATAAGGTGACAATATCCACTGGACCCTCGGCTGTCGACCTCTTTGGAACTCGAATCGTCTCACTGACAAATAATTGCCTCGGAACTAGACCCATCGGACTGACAAAATTGACTAAGAAATTGGCGTATGCTCGGAACTCGATGTGCTTGTGACACCCGACATCAGGAACTGGAATAAAGTTCAGTACTGTGGTGTAGTGTAGTTAGTACCTACAAGAACCCAAGAGCAGTCTGTGGCTGCAAGAGCTCATGAACAGCCTGTGTCTACAAAAGAGTGAGGAGGAACATCTGGTAGCTCCTGGTCTATTTATCGTTGGAGCCCAGCTTGTAGGATCTTAAGCATGTGATATGAGAGCAATTGTTCGATAATTGGAGCATTGCTTTTTTGGGTATTGGGATATAGGCTGACCTTTTCCAGTCTATAGGCCACTGCTGCGTTTTTCCAAATTTGGCATAAGGAACACTTTCACAGCTACTGCCCCCTTAGTTTTCTTTCTTTTGGGTATGTTCGTTGTTGCTGTTTCCTAGATAATATTGCAAACTTCGGGCCAAAGTTCTTCTATCTTCCATGTCTAGTCCTTTACATCTATTTTCTACTATATATTCACTGGATATATTATTTATTTTGTATCTGCTTGGTCTAATAATTTTTCCTCTTTTCTTCAGTTTATTTCTGAACCTTGCAATAAGAAGTTCATGATCTGAGCTTCAGCGAGCTCCAGGACTGATTGTATAGAGCTCCTCCATCTTTGGCTACAAAGTATAGAGTCAATCTGGTTTCTATTTGATCCACCTAGTGATGTCCATGTGTAGAGTCATCTCTGCGGCTGTTAGAAAAGGGTGTTTGCTATGACCAGAGAATTGTAATGTTAGCTGCAGCTAAATAGTATAGAGGAAGTAAACTATTTCTACACATAGCTCCTTTACCTGACTGGCATTGTACATTGAAACTTTAATTTGGGTTTATGAACATTAAATCCTAAAATTGGAAATTTAACAAAATCAAATGGATTCTCTGAAAATGCTCTTGTTCAGAGAGGCACACCACTTACCTCCTTAATTGCACTATTAACTACAAACAAGGCTATGTATTCTGGTTCTGACACACACCTATCACATCTATCCATCAAGCAGCTCCTCACCACATGTTTGTACTAGCCCTATTACATTCTAGATTGTGAAGTCTCACAACAGAAGGGCCTTCATCTCCTCATGTATCAATGTATCAGTGATGGAGATACTGCCGGTGCAAGCGCTGCAAAGCACCAGGGCCTTCCTGTGTGGGGCCCCAATGCCTCCCTCCACCCCAGTCCATGTCCTCCTTCACCCCAGCCTTACTCCATCTTCCCCCAGGGCTTCTACTTACCCTGAACAGGTGTAGTCCAGTTCTGTGCTTCCTGTGCTCCTTCCCTGCCTGGCTCATCTTTTTTTCCAGAGGCTGGGAACTCATAATGACATCACTGCAGGGGAGGAGCAAAGGAAGCACATAACTGAACTAAGGTAGGGGTAAGTAGAAGCCCACAGGGAAGATCTGGTGAAGCTGAAGGAGCATGGACTGGGGTGGAGGGAGGCTGAATGGGGCAAAGTGTGGAGGGCGCTGAGAACGGGTATGGGCTGGAGGGGGCTCAAGGGGCTGAAGGGGCATGTGGTGGAGTGGTGCGTATGAGGTATGTGATGGGCGCGGAAGGCGTTCATCGCTATGAGCCTTGCAAAGCAAGGTGAGCCATTAACGCAGAGCACTTAGGAGGTGAGCGCCGAAGGGGAGCCGTTAACGTGGAGCACTTAGGTGATGAGCGCCAAAGGAGCTCAATGAGACGAGCAGTGAAGGCAATGAAACACGCAAGACTTAGTTACCAAACACTTAGTAGACGTGGGATCGCCAGCCTGCAAGCAGTTGACTTAGAAAAATAAAACTACGAGACGCGGGGAAAAAACGAGATAGGAAGAATACGAGGTTAACGGGCCGAACTGTGAAAACAAAAAAACACACTAAATACACAAAAAAATACAAAAAAAAACATCACACACAGCACAGGGGAACAGCCAGGACGTGTGGAACGCAAATTTAAGGAAATTTTGGAGAAAAAATGAAAACGAGGCTACACAACCCCGGACCGCGCAAAGCACTGCCAAACGCGTAGCACTTTCACACAGGAACGTACAAGGTACAAAATACACTATTACAAATGACAGAAAATGCTTGCGAGCCGCGTAACACATTAATAACATTACGGATCTACAATGTCGCTTTACACAACTAAACCAACGGTTTGCCCTCACGCATGCAGCCTATTTCTAATGCACAGTTGGAACATTCATTCACTTTATCATCAGGCCACCAACACTCAAACTGTACATTGTATGCTGCCCGAAAATACAAACAGATTGTTAGCTCTTCAGGCTATTAATTGCTGAATATATATATTACAAATAGGTAAAGTATATTAATTTATTCAAAAACTAATTAATTCATTATTAGTTAACTAAATATTGATAAATTTATATCTCTCTTTATGATGAGTGACGAAGGTCCTCAGAGCAGCAAAAGTACATGAGAGGAGATGCTCGCAATGAGCGCCAAAGGTCCTCAGAGTACAAAAAGCTTTACATTGTGTGTCAAACAGCATTCCCACGGCTTCAAATTTTATTGCCCGGTCATGACGGGCAAGTTGCTAGTATGTATATATATTTTATATTTATTTATACACAACTTGTAATTACTTGTAAATACTTGTAATATATCTATATATATAACACCGTAAGGGAGGTCAACAGGAGTGCGGAGGGGGCCCAAAATAGTTTTTTTGCACTGGTGCCCCCCATGCACTAGCTCCGCCTCTGCCATGTATGTGTACAAATGTTCCATGTTGTCTTATGTTTTGGTGGGTAAAATGTTATCCATGTGTTTATTGTATCCATAGTGTTATGGAATCCACTGGCACTCTGTAAATAAAATATATATTAATATGTATGATGCTACCGTTTCAAAACTTTACAGATTGTTTCTTTAACACTAGTGTGAATAAAGCCTCTAGTTCCTGATATGTAAGTTTGCCTTTGACCCATGATAGAGAGAATTTGCCATTACAGTCTTGAAAGAAAAGTTAATTAAACAGAAATTGTTCGTATTCCACCGTTTATATTGTATTATTTATTTATTTATTTATGATTTTTTTTGCAGAAAGAAGCAGATGAAACTCTCACAACTAATGTGTGGGTTGAGCAGGTAAGTAAACGCTTGGAAGAAACATGTATCTACACACATACTCATATTCAGATTTATTTTCACCCACATCAGAATATATATTTTACCTGTACCAAATTCCATTAGGAGCATGATAGATAACTTTTACATTCTCTACCCTCCAATAAGAAATTGTAACCCTTGGCAAAGTTATTGTGCCTTCACATATGAATGGTTTAATGTGTATAAATCTAATATTAAAGTCACATAAAAACAGAATAACGTTTTTTCCCCTCTATATTGATCAGTTACAATTTGTAGTGATCATTTAACCAGCTGTGATCAAATTGTTCAAAGTTCTGTGAATTTACCCAGGCTTCCTCACAGTTTTTTTATATTATTCAATAATTGCCTCATAGAACATTTTGGATTTTAATGGCCACTGTATTTATTGTCCCAACTCTATTATGCGGTAGTACATGGTGAGATAAACATCTTTCTAATATGTTTTGTTTAGAAAAGAGAATCAATTTTCTTGCTTTAAATATTGCATTCCATTTCAAAGGAAAAATAGAAATCGTCTTTGCATCTGCATCCAAGATCCTTCTCATGTTTTAAATCAGCCTATTTAAAAACCAGTACCCCAGTGAAGCTTGACTAAATACAAATGCTTACAAACTAAAGGCTGGACTGCATTTCTATTGCCAATTAGTCTAATTTTTCCAAAAAACTTCGGCTATCACGGTAATAAATTCAGACTTCACAACAGTCTCCAAACCTGTCCACCAATCGCACCTTCCTGCAGATTCATCTCTACCCATTACACATATAGTATACTTACACTTTTTTCTGTGTTTCCAGGCCTGGGTGGACAGTAGGCTGTCTTGGAACATGTCCGAGTTTAATAACATTGATATTCTAAGGGTTACACCTGACATGGTTTGGCAACCACAGCTCATCCTGGAGAACAAGTAAGAGGAAATTATCAATTAAGTGGGTATAATAGCATTAACTTCTTGTTGGTTTGTTGTTTGGGAAAAACATCCATTTTTGTAAAGTGTGTAACAAACTAGCAACATGTTGTGTAAGCCATGAGCATAAAGACACTCTGCTTGTGTTTGCCTGTACCTTGACAAGGACTGTGCCCTACTGGGGCTTACTTTGTCTGTCTTTAAACATAACTGAACAGAGAGCTTATCTAAATGTACTAGTCCTACTATTCAGATTTCTAATCATTCTGTTGCAATTAAAGCAACATTTAATACACTAGCAACTTAACTTAACCCCTGTATTTATTTTAAACTCTATGGGCCTCATTCTATTATCGGCCGTAGGAGATGCGGGGCCGCAAGGACCGGCCGCAAGCTATTCGGCTATTCTATTCCCCTCCGGCTGGGGATTCCAGCAGGCTTGCGGCCGGCGCCTTGCTATCCCTTGCGACCGCTCGCGCCGGAGGAAAGCCTTTGATCTAAAACGGCCACAAGAGTTTCGGCCGCAAGAAAAGCCTGGTTGCTATTCTATTGCTCCGGGAACCCTCTCTGCAAGGCTAAAACCGAGCCGCAGCTTACCTGCAGCAAAAAGGTCCCGCTAGCACCAATTAAGCACATTATAAAGCCCAAATAAAGCCATCATGCACTCTGAGGAGACTATAAAGTGATTGTAGGTGTTAGCATAAATAGCACAACATTCCCCTACACTCAAATCCATAAATAATTTGTTTTTTTAATTTATGTCAAATATCCACTGAAAAAGTCCATAGGGCTTGGAGCACCTCAGACACGCCCACGCTGCGGCCGGAAAATAAACAGTTAATAAAATCTCGGATTTGGGCTGATGTGCAAGCTTGAGAGGGGGTTGCTATTAATCCTCATGTCCCCCAATATGATCCCTAGCATTTACAGAGCTTTACAGTGCTGTCTTGAATATATATTTGCGTTTAAAGATTTCTGAGCTTACGGCCGGTTACAAGATATACGGCCGTAAGAGGAGATCCTTGCGGGCCGTCTATTTGAATTGCAAGATAACGGAACCCCCGCAAGGAATCGCTGCCTTGCGGCCGTTTTATGGCCGATAATAGAATGAGGCCCTATATATACATTTTGCATATTAGGATCTTTATAAGAGCCTCACTTTAAATATGATATTTTGGTGGTTTTCTAAAGTTGCATGGCATTTTGCAATATTTCTATTACCATTTTTAAAATGTAATAAAATGTTTGGGATTTTTACAGGCAAAATAGGAGATATTTAATGTCTTGATAGCTTAAGTGTGTTTGTGCAACATGTGTTGAAAGTGTTTATATGTACACCTCTCTTTGTTCACACAATTTTTTGGGAGGGTGCTACCTTCATACAATGAAACTAATGGAGAATAGAGATTATTGATTTATCCACAACTCAAAGTAACCATTTAAATGTTGACATTACAGTGTTCTGCTGACGAGTTTGCTTCTAAGTACAGTTGAAAGCAGTTAATCATTTACTGGGTAATTTTGCAGTATCATTATGATTGACCCCTAAAGCTATAGGGTTAGTGCATCATTATTTAAATGGCACTTCTGCACTGAAAAGAATAACCCTTCTCAGAATCAAACATGCTCCCTAAAAAAGCAAAGGCATTGCTGCATTAAAGGGACATAAAAAGGTTCCAATATGAAACAATGTCTATTTTCAATGGGGGAACATTGTCATGGCAGCCACTCATAGCAGCCATTCATGGCTCATCATAGCCCTGCAATGGCTTAGTGAAAATATCCCACAGCTTATTGAATACTGTGGATGCTGTAAAGTTGATGTGATGCCTTTTTTTTAGTAAAGCACAGCTATAGGACAGCTTGGTAAATCTAGCCCATTGGCTCTTTGAAAAAACTCCACCAATGTCCCTTTAAGTAATGAGTTACCCTTTTCTGTTTTGACCAAAGAGCAATGTTAATTATAATCCAACATTCACCATGTTCTATATATAATTATTGGGGCAGAGACACTATCAAGATCTGACACACTCGCAACACTCCCTCACTGGCACAGATCCCCCATCACCAGAGTGTTTAGGACAGATAAAGTAAGACTAAGAATGACAGATACTGGGGTCTCACAGATAACTATATGTCTATTTCTCTCTGTAGCAACAATGGGGTCTTCCAGGTGGCTTATTTTTGCAATGTCTTGATTCAACACACTGGTTACATATACTGGCTTCCTCCTGCTATATTCCAAACATCTTGCTCAATCAATGTAAACTACTTCCCATTTGACTGGCAGAATTGCTCCCTGAAATTCAGGTAAGATACCTACCTTGGACCTAGAATGTAAATATCCTAACAACATTATTTGTAAGTTTGCATTATAGAATACTAAGTGACTGGGTCATTATGATTTACCAGTATTATTATTATTATTATCTTTATTTATATAGCGCCAACATATTCCGTAGCGCTGTACAGGGGTTGAGAACATAGCAGAAAACAAATTAAACACATCGTAAAGAATGGAGGGCCCTGTTTTTGAGCATAAAATCAAATGTACATAGAGCTTGTTTCCAAGGCAGTGACACAAGATTGAAAACTCACAAACTTGCAATTGGTTCAGTCAAGTGGAGGTGTCTGTGTGTTATACTGTAGATTGTGGGTGTAGATGTTATTAAGCTATGGAGTGTGCAGTTGTAATTATAAAGGCTGAAGTTGATAAGATTTTTTAAACAGGTGTGTTTTTAATAATTTTTTTAAGGTTTTGAGGCACGAAGATAGTCTAATGGAGCGGGGCAAGGAGTTCCAAATAGATGGGGAAGCACAAGAAAAGTCTTAAAGACTGGAGTGAGAGGAGGTGATGAGAGAGGAGGAAAGAAGAAGGTCATTAGCAGAACGAAGGGGGCGGTTGGGAGAGTATTTTGAAACAAGAACAGAGATATAAGGGGGTGCATTGTTGTTGAGGGCTTTATATGTTAGGGTCATGATTTGATTCGGGAAGCTATGGGAAGCCAGTGGAGTGATTGACAGAGAGGAGCTGCAGACACTGATCGTTTGGTATTGAAGATGAGTATAGCTGAGGCATTCATTATGGATTGGAGGGGAGACAGACGAGAGATGGGGAGGCCAGCAAGGAAGGAATTGCAGTAGTCGAGTCGAGATATGATGAGAGAGTGTATTCGAATTTGAGCTGTGTCTTCTGTGAGATAATGATGAATTTTGGAGATGTTTTTTAGGGGAAACTGACATGATTTTGTTATTGATTGGATGTGAGGAATAAAAGAGAGGGCGGGATCCAGTAGAACCCCAAGAGAACGGGCCTGGGAGGTAGGAGTGATGGTGGCATTGCCAACAGTGAGAGATATTTGAGAAGTGGAAGCTGTAGTAGAGGGTGGAAAGATTAGGAGATCAGTCTTAGACATGTTGAGTTTGAGTTGACAGGTGGACAGCCAGGAGGATATGCTAGAGAGGCAGTTGGAAACATGAGCTAGAAGAGAGGGGGATAGATCGGGTGCAGAGAGGTGGATTTGAGTATCATCTGCATAGAGATGATACTGCAATCCAAAGGATTTTACAAGGGTGCCAAGGGAGGAGGTGTAGATGGAGAAGAGGAGGGGGCTAGGACAGAACCTTGGGGAACGCCAACAGACAGAGGGAGAGGTGAAGAAGAGGTGCCAGAGAAGGAGACGCTAAATGTACGAACTTTAAGATAGGATGTGAACCATAAAAGAGCTGTGTCCTGGATGCCAAAAGAGCGGAGAGTTTGGATTAGAAGAGGGTGGTCAACTGTATCAAAGGCAGCAGAGAGATCCAGGAGAATTAGAGTAGTGACCCTTTGATTTGGCGGTTAGCAAGTCATTGGTGACTTTT
The DNA here is from genome assembly GCA_027410445.1 of Discoglossus pictus. Lineage (NCBI taxonomy): Eukaryota > Metazoa > Chordata > Amphibia > Anura > Alytidae > Discoglossus > Discoglossus pictus. The sequence continues at coordinate 307,887,363 of CM050165.1, forward strand.
TTGTGAGGGCTGTTTCTGTAGAGTGTTTGGGCCGGAAGCCAGATTGGAAGGGGTCAAGAAGGGAATTGGAGGAAATAAATTGAGTGTGGCGATTGTAAATAAGCCGCTCAAGGAGTTTAGAAGCCATGGGAAGTAGTGAGATAGGGCGATAGTTGGAGGCAGAAGCTGGGTCAGATGAGGGCTTCTTGAGAATGGGTGTAATTGTGGCGTGTTTTAAGGAGGATGGAAACTTGCCAGTGTTTAGGGAGAGGTTGAATAGATGTGTGAGAGATGGGATCAGTGTGGTATATAGGGGAGGGATTAGCTTTGATGGAATAGGATCATGAAGACATGTGGTAAGGTGAGAAGTTGATAGTAAGGTAGATACTTCATCCTCGGTTACAGGGTCAAAGGAGTCCATAGTAGAGGTGGGATTGGGGAAGGGTAAGGGCTGGGTGTTGTCGGTTTGTGGAGAGGGTGGTGGGATAGGGCCAAGCTGGGAGTAGAGCTAATTTCGGATGGTATCGATTTTATTTTTAAAATGGCTGGCAAAGTCATCAGCAGTGAGAGAGGAAGGGGCAGGAGGTGGGGATGGGCGGAGGCGGGTGTTGAATGTAGCATTATGTTCTTAAATGTAGATATTCTTAAAACCTGACCTTTTAATGGTCTCTGACGGTTGGATTGTGATACCCTGCATAATTTGGGATTCACTATACACTGAAGCCCCTTGTATCACAAATCATTTCTCATTTAATGTATAGCTTATTGTGGTATTTACCACCTCAAGTTTGCAGGAACAAACAAAAAGTCAGATTTTAAGGAAATTCTTGATTAGACAATATTGGCCAAAGATAAAGCACAAAATGGTCAGAAAATAGAGATCAGAAAGTCCTAAACATTTAAAATTGTTTGTTAAAACATAAAAAAATGCCATGGCTATGTCGCTTGCTATGCACGTAAGTTCAATATTAGTGTGCTTATACTGTGCCTTTAATAACCCAAATGTACAGTATATGTTTCACTTACAATATTATCAAGTGACTATTTATATCATATGAATGTTTTTTTCTAATAACAATTATTTATAGCCCAAAAAAATCCTTTTTCCACTGATCCAAGTACTTAATTCTTCCTTGGCTAACCCCGTTCTCTCCATGTCCTTTTATAATATCTCACTATTGCATGTTTCTGTCTTTCTTTCAATGATCAGTTTGATCTTTTTTATTTCTTTCCTTTTCTTTTTTCTCTGTCTTTCGGATCTACCACTCACCATGCTGACTAGCAATCTGTATTGTTTTATTTCTCTATACTTTTATGTCCTTCTGATCAGTTGATTTTTTTAACACATTTTTTTCTTAGACATTGATATGCACCAAGGCACAATTATTTTACAGTTTCACTTCAGAGCTTGACATCCATTAGAGACAAATATTCATATATTGCTCCTGACAAGTAGCTTTTCAGTAGTTAGAGAATGTTAGAGAACCCTCGCCTCTCCTGTCACACCAGGTATAAAAGACAGAATCTAGTTACAGAAAGAGTAAGGGCATGATTACATGTCTCCCATAAGAAATCTTGCAAACTTTCCTTATACGGACCTATGTAGATTTTACCAGCGATACAAATCCTTACATGTAAACTCAACCTTAGCAAGAACAGATAAATACTTACCAGAACACTTACAAGACACTTAAGAGGCTACAAGTGTCCCGGTACAAGAAAAATAAATAGCACAGGAAAGCATTTTTCAGGATTCTAAACAAAATAAAATGTAAACATACTCATCCTAAAGCACAAAGCAAGTATTTCTAATGGTTAACTCAGCCTTATACAAAAATACTAAAAAACATTCAACTAAATCATAAGTCAATTACAAATACCTGTTCACACAATTAAACGATGACTAAGTAACTAATACTTAGTCACACTGCTTAAAACAGAGCCACAGGGGTTAATGCATAACCCCCAAACAATAATCCTGTCTAAGCATTTAAAGTATATCCCCTGACATATTATACCATGTTATATGTGTGAAATTAATATATAATATGGTATATGTCAAATTAAATGTTCATATGCAATGATTAAAAACATCATACATGTGTTGTTAATCAGTGTTTGATCGTCAAAACCCTCACATATGACATAATTTCCAATACATCGGCGGGCTCGATCAAATGGAACCCAAAATACATAAGCAGCGACACACTTCAATCCCAGACTGTTGGTGACAATCACACAACAGACATAACAGGCCTATTATCAGCAATTATAAAATAAGGAACAGGACAGTTAATCAGTTAAAAAAAATGTACTCAACAATTAGCAATTTACAAGAAGCACGGTCACTAAAGTAACAAGACCACATACAAATATAATCAGTGTAGTGCAAATGAATCCCGGGTGGCCATGGGACTGACAAAAAATAACATACAAACCATAACACTAGAAAAATGCATATCACTTACATATCAGTCATATATGGTCTGTACTCCAGAATGATTACTACTTAGGAGAATTACACAGCTCTGCAATGTATGGAGAAATTATATGTACATGTATGTAATATGTTTCAGTGTTCCAGTAAGCAATCCTACTGCCTGTTCATCTCCAAGCATTGCGACCAATGCTGTATTATGTGTCACACCATAAAGTAATAGAGTACGTGAAGTTGTGAGTGTTGGTCCCGTTGCGATGTTACGGTTGACGACTGATACTGCAAGCCTCGCAGAGGTGCTCAGAGGAGCAAAAGCCACACATTGTGTAGCAAACAGCATTGCCAGCCTTACAATTTTATTCCCATCATTTTTGACGGGCAATTTCCTAGTAGTGTATTACTTATCTGTGATCTCACAATGATGAACTGGGAAAGAAGATCGCTTGTTCTATAGAAATCTCTATCTTTAATGTGCATTGGATGGGACATTATATAAATAAATGAGAGATCCACAAAGTTTAATTCTTACAATAATGCTGCAAACAATTAGTAAATGATGCATGAACAGCTGTACAATTCATGTGCATTCATTTTGTGTCTTTGGGAGGGAATCACATGGTAATTGCTAAGAGCATGACATGGCTACATTTGAAAAATTGATCCTGCTAACATGAATTTATTGTTAAAGTCTAAAGCAATATGAGATGTGTTCACAGAACAGATGTGGTTATGTACATATATGGCCAATACATGCTTCACTTAAAGTATCAAGTAGCACTGTTCGAAGATCAACTCACTGTAATGTTCTATTTCTGAGCTACCTGAAAAGTAAAAACAAACAGACAAAAAGAAAAATAAGGCTTGGGTGCCTAGAATAGGGGCACATGGACCCTGCCATTCTTCCCTCCTCTTAACTTCAACTCTCCTCCTTTCTGTGTTTCCACTTCTCTCCCATTCTGTCATTCTCTACTATCTCCTCCTCTCTTTGTCTCCACTCCTCTTCACCTTTCCTTTTTCCTCTCTCTCCTCCTCTTCCTCTCTCTGCTTCTCTTCCCTTGGCTCCCTTATCTCTCCTGTCATCCTTTCCCCTCTCTTCTCATCCTCTCATTCATCACTTCCCCTCTATTTCAAGAACAAAAAAACAATCAAGACACAAACTCACAGATACACACACAGACACACTATCAGATACATTGAATGGAGCAACGCAGGCCTTTGGATTTGGATCAGAATGGATAAACCACCAGCAACGAGACGAATAACCTTCTGAATTGCTTATCACTCATGTACACCTGGGCACATTTATCAGGATCTGTGATGAATTCACCAAGAACCAACCAGGCAAGCACACTAGAAGACCAAACAATATCAAATTGAAAATAAATTTGAAGTGTATGTGGGGGATATTCAGTCTCCATGTGGCTGGATGGAGAATCAGCATCACTGCAGACAGCACCAGAGCCTTGCCATTTATTCCCTCCTGCACCTCCTCTTCCCAGCTGTGTCAACCTTCCCTTCTGCATGCCCTTGCGGACTCTGTTTGGGATGACCTGTTAATTACGTTTATAAGGTGCAAACAATGTCTTTGACAAAATCTTATTGTCAGGAAGGTTTACGTTGTGAAGAAAATGGACACCATAGAAAAGGCATAATTGTTTAGAAGAATTGCAGATACACCATTTGTAAAAGAACTAACCCATAGAAAGTGTCAGACTGAGTAGACGTGGCAGGGACAAATGCAGTGAGGGAAATCATGACTAAGGCAATGCCGAGAATTAATTTGGTTATTAGATGAGCCTACTGTTTTTATAATAATATTAAATGTATGATTTTTATAAAAATATTTTGTTTTGTTGTTTCTGTGACGTCCCAGCTCCTTGACGTACAGTGCCAAAGAGATCAACCTACAATTAAGGAATGATGAAGAGGAAGATAGTGACCCAAAAAAAATGTACCCAGTGGAATGGATTATCATTGATCCAGAGGGTTTCACAGGTAAGTGAATCCTTTATCATTTATTGAATTGGATCACAATCTATCCCCTATTACAAAGTATTGGTTGTTTTGTTAGTTCAGGAATGGCATATATAGTTATGCATCTTATATATAGCATTAAACATTGTGTTACATCAGAATGTGTGGTACAGGATAAACTTGTTGTTTTGGGTTGTATTATATTGTATTGTTTTGTTAATTACTTTTTGTAACTTTTTATTTTGGTTTTAATACATTTTAATAGTAATGAAAACAGAAAGAAAATAGTAAAAAGCAAATATTTAACCAACAACCTTATAGTAGAAGTAGAAGTAGGGAGGGTTAGGGGAAAGGGACAAAAAGAAAAAGGGGTAAATAGGGATAGGGAGGGATAACAGGATGATCGACAATAGTAATGTACGATAAGGTCCGATGTTTGCACAATATAAATGATAAGTATTATATATTACAATTTCTATATTATTTTCTAAGAAAATAAGCACAATAATATATATATATTATATCATCTTAATATAGTTAGACTATAGATTAATAATTTGTAGAAAAATGTTATCTTAATTTATTATAATTTATGGAATATTCTACTCCAGAATTTCCATATTTGTGCTAGGGATCTTCTTGCGGCTAAATTTATTTGGGCTGCTAAGACATTCTGTTTCGATAATAAAGAGAACCATGGGACAAGTGGTGGTTGAGTTTCCAAACAAATTGTTATCAGAGAGTTGATTAAGATCCAAAAAAAATGGCTTTTGGGGCAGGACCACCACATATGTAATTATGTTCCATCTAGGCCACAGCCTTTCCAACAGGTGGCACTGGAGATCTGTCTCCATTTCTATAATAATAATAATACCATCAGAGTAGAGTTTTATATGATTGTTCTTTAAAATTAGAGCAAACGGAGATAGAGTTGCGAATTTCACATATTTTTTGACAATCTTCTAAATTAAGAAATTCTTTAAGGTCTTTTTCCCATTGAGCTGTGTATGAAAGGGAATGAGTATTGTCTGCTGATTATAGCAGTAGATCGAGTTGAGAAATCAGTCCTTTTGGTGCATGCGTTAAGAGGCATAATTTATGAAAAAGATTTAATGGGAAAGTCCCTGCTTTCTTTATATTAGTTTGTAAGGCAAAACGTATGATTTGTCTGTATCTAAAAGAAGTCATGAGTTTTGAGATGTGTTCTATTCTGTAAGGTTTGGAAGGAGATGATATCATCATCTACTTTATATCTTGTGAACCTAGCGATTTCCATACTAACGTATTTAAATTCTAGGCCGGGAAGGAATTCTTTATCCAGAAAAATTGGGGGTCATCGGAGAGGGGTCAGTTGTTCATTTGTATTTATGTTTAGATAGATCCCCCACTGATAAAGTGTGTTTTATTATTGGGCAGTGTGTATCTAAGTGGCAGCGGGAAATCTTTGAAAGCCATATGTAATAGGGTAGTGCATTTGGTAAGACTAGATCATTTCTAAATCTACCCAAAGTTTTTGATTCTGAGGTAGATGTCAGGCTTGTACATGGGCCGATTCAGACACTTTATGATATAGAAGTATATTAGGGAGTCCCAGACCTCCTTAAAGTGTAGGGGTATACATAGTTATTTTATTAATTCTGCAACATTTACCAGACCATATAAAATAGTCTATTTTCATTCGTAAGGTTTTCATGTCTTTAACAGTAACTGAAATTAGAAGTGTCTGGAACAAATAAAGCAGTCCTGGAAGGATATTCATTTTTATAGAATCTATACAGCCTAGCCAGGATATTAAAAGTTTGTACCATCTTGGTAAATCTGGGTATACTTTTCTTTATAGAAATCTTTTGTATGTTGTATACCTAAATATTTTAAAGTGTTCCTTAAAAGAGAAACCGAAATGCAATTCTTTTAATTTAATTTTATGTTGATGGATAGATTGCAAGAATTTCTGATTTATTTGAGTTTATTTTAAAGCCTGTGAGATGGGAATATGTATTAAGCTCTTCCAATAAAATTGGCAAAGATCTTAAGGGGTTTGTTAATGAGAGCATGTTTATTGTATGCGTACACTGAGATTTTGTATTCCTTATTCCCTTGTATAATTCCTGTAATTTGGGGATTTGATCTGATATGGTTAAGTAGAGGTTTAAGAGTTAGTGCGAAGAGAAGGGAGTAAAGGACACCATTGTCTGGTTCCATTATGTATCGTAAAGTTATTTCTTGTTGAGTTTGGTAAGAGTAGAGACTCTTGTAGAGAATCTATAAAAGTTTTGGATTAGAGATACAAATTCTTTTGGGAAGCCTAAAGCTGTTAATTTTTCAAACATGAAGGGCCAAAGGATTCTATCAAAGGCCTTTTCGTTATCTAAAGATAGAAATATTGTTGGATCTTTTCTGTTATTGGAAAGCCATATGAGATCAATGTTTCGCCTTATATTATCTTGTGCTTGTTTAGTGGGTATAAAACCAACCTGGTCTGGATAAATGATTTGAGTCAATATCGGTTAATTACATTTTTAAAAGGTACATTTATTTATTTAATTATTTTTAAAAATAGATTTTATTATTTTTTATACATACAGATCATAAACATAAGCAAATAATAATGCATAAACAAAGATAACCGCAGAAAATAGCTAGATGTTACTTTGCATTATATGACACAATTTTAGTAAATATAATGTCACGCCTCAATCTCTAAATCTTATTTTTAACCTTATATAAAAGGGAAAGATTATTACGAAATGTTTTAAATCTAAGTTATTATACTCTGCCCATGGTTTCCAAATAATGTAAAAATGGTCATCCTGCATAAGCATAAGACATTTTACATTATTCTGAATATTTGCCAGACTTTTGAAACTGTTTACTCACTGCTCATTGGTGCACAACCCATAGGTTTACTTTCAACTATTCACTCATTTCTCATTGGTGTATAGTCTATAGTTCCAGTTTAAATTGTTTATTCAATCCTCATTGGTGCATAGTCTGTAGTTTCAGTTTTAACTACTCACCCATTGCTCATTGGTGCATAGCCAATAGTTTCATTTTAAACTGGTCGCTCATTCGTGCATAATCTATAATTTCTGTTTAAACTGGCAACTCATTGCTTTTTGGTGCATAGCCTATAGTTTTAGTTTAAACTGGACACTCATTGCTCTTTGGTGCATAGCCTATAGTTTTAGTTTAAACTGGTCGCTCGTTCGTTCATAATCTATAGTTTCAGTCTAAACTGGTCACTCATTGCTCTTTGCTGTATAGCCTATAGTTTCAGTTTAAACTGGTCACTCCTTGCTCTTTGGTGCATAGCCTATAGCTTCAGTTTTAACTGGACGCTCATTCGTTCATAAACTATAGTTTCAGTTTAAACTGGTCACTCATTGCTCTTTGGTGCATAGCCTATAGTTTCAGTTTAAACTGGTCACTCATTGCTCTTTGGTGCATGGACTATAGCTTCAGTTTTAACTGGACGCTCTTTCGTTCATAAACTATAGTTTCAGTTTAAACTGGTCACTCCTTGCTCTTTGGTGCATGGACTATAGCTTCAGTTTTAACTGGACGCTCATTCGTTCATAAACTATAGTTTCAGTTTAAACTGGTCACTCATTGATCTTTGGTGCATAGCCTATAGTTTCAGTTGAAACTGGTCACTCATTGCACATTGATGCATAATCTATAGTTTCACTTTTAACTAGTCATTCATCGCACTTCGGTGCATAGTGTATAATTTCAGATTAAACTGGACACTGCTTTTCGGTGCATATTCTATCATTTCTTTTTTAAATGGGCTACAACCATTAAGATATGTTTGTCATTTATTTAATTTACATTACAGTAAAAATCGTGTTCTATTTGTATTTCTGATCCACAGCAAGGAATTATTAAACTCCAACTATTCTCACCACAAGTTGCGTACATTGATAAAACATGATATTTTTACATCTATGAGCTTACATTTACAGAAGAATACTGTTAATGCAAACATAACTGCATCAAGAATATGAAGTTATTTGTTGAATTTCATTTGCCTTTCCGGCTTAACTTGCCCTCTAAGCATTGTTGAGGGAGAGTGTTATTATTATTATCCTTTATTTGTAACGCGACAAGATATTCCGTAGCGATATACAGGGGTTAGGTAAAAGGATAAACAATTTCCCACAATGAAAAGCACCTTACAAGATTTAAAAATCGCAAACTTACATTCTAAAGGGTGTGGGTGAGGTACAGGAGAGTAATAGATGCATAGTGAATGAAGAGGCTAAAGATGATAGGATTTTTTTGAATAGATGTGTTTTTAAAGAGATTTTAAAGGATTTGATGCAGGAAGATATTCTGTTGGAGCGAGGTAAGGAGCAGTACAAGAAAAATCTTGAAGGCGGGAGTGAGAGGGGTTGATGAGAAAGGAGGAGAGAAGAAGGTTATTAGCAGAGTGAAGAGGACGGGTGGGAGTGTATTTTGGGATGAGAGAAGAGATGTAGATGGGTGCACTATTGCGGATGGCTTTATATGTTAGGGTCGTGATTTTGAAGTTTATTCTAGCAGCTATGGGAAGCCAGTGGAGTGCCTGACAGAGGGGTGCTGCAGACACTGATCGTTTAGTATGGTAGATGAGTCTAACGGATGCATTCAAAATGGATTGGAGTGGAGATAGACGGGTGATGGGTAGGCTAGCAAGGAGAGCGTTGCAGTAATCGAGGCGAGTTATGATGAGAGAGTGAATAAGAATTTTAGTTGTGTCTTGTGTAAGGTAGTGACGTATTTTGGATATGTTTTTTAGGTGAAAGTGACAAGATTTAGTGAGTGATTGGATGTGAGGAATGGAAGAGAGGGAAGGGTCCACTAGGACCCCAAGACAGCGAGCCTGGGAGGTGGGAGTGATGATGGCATTGTCAACAGGGAGATATAAGTGAGGGGTGGAAGATTATGCTTGAGAGGCAATTGGCAATATGAGCTAGCAGAGAGGGGTATAGTTCAGGTGCAGAGATGTAGATTTGGGTGTCATCAGCATATACAGGTGCAAGCAAAAGTATGTGAACCCTTTGGAATGATATGGATTTCTGCACAAATTGGTCAAAAAATGTGATCTGATCTTCATCTAAGTCACAACAATAGACAATCTCAGTCTGCTTAAACAAATAACACACAAAGTATTAAATTTTGCCATGTTTTTATTCAACAAACCATGTAAACATTCACAGTGCAGGTGGAAAAAGTATGTGAACCCTTGGATTTAATAACTGGTTGAACCTCCTTTGGCAGCAATAACTACAACCAAACGTTTCCTGTAGTTGCAGATCAGATGTGCACAACGGTCAGGAGTAATTCTTGACCATTTCTCTTTACAGAACGGTTTCAGTTCAGTAATATTCTTGGGATGTCTGGTGTGAATCGCTTTCTTAAAGGTCATGTCACAACATCTCAATCGGGTTGAGGTCAGGACTCTGACTGGGCCACTTCAGAAGGCGTATTTTCTTCTGTTTAACCCATTCTGTTGTTGATTTACTTCTAGGCTTTGGGTCGTTGTCCTGTTGTAACACCCATCCTCTGTTGAGCTTCAGCTGGTGTACAGATGGCCTTAGGTTCTCCTGCAAAATGACTTCATAAACTTGGGAATTAATTTTTCCTTCGATGATAGCAATCCGTCCAGGCCCTGACGCAGCAAAGCAGCCCCAAACCATGATGCCCCCACCACTGTACTTCACTGTTGGGATGAGGTTTTGATGTTGGTGTGCTGTGCCTCTTTATCTCCACACATAGTGTTGTGTGTTTCTTCCAAACAACTCAACTTTAGTTTCATCTGTCCACAGAATATTTTGCCAGTACTGCTGTGGAACATCCAGGTGCTCTTGTGCAAACTGTAAACGTGCAGCAATGTTTTGCTTGGATAGCAGTGGCTTCCTCTGGGGTATCCTCCCATTAAATCCATTCTTGTTTAGTGTTTTACATATCGTAGATTCGCTAACAGGGAGAGAGTTGCAGTAATCGAGGCGAGTTATGATGAGAGAGTGAATAAGAATTTTAGTTGTGTCTTGTGTAAGGTAGTGACGTATTTTGGATATGTTTTTTAGGTGAAAGTGACAAGATTTAGTGAGTGATTGGATGTGAGGAATGGAAGAGAGGGAAGGGTCCACTAGGACCCCAAGACAGCGAGCCTGGGAGGTGGGAGTGATGATGGCATTGTCAACAGGGAGATATAAGTGAGGGGTGGAAGATTATGCTTGAGAGGCAATTGGCAATATGAGCTAGCAGAGAGGGGGATAGTTCAGGTGCAGAGATGTAGATTTGGGTGTCATCAGCATATACAGGTGCAAGCAAAAGTATGTGAACCCTTTGGAATGATATGGATTTCTGCACAAATTGGTCAAAAAATGTGATCTGATCTTCATCTAAGTCACAACAATAGACAATCTCAGTCTGCTTAAACAAATAACACACAAAGTATTAAATGTTGCCATGTTTTTATTCAACAAACCATGTAAACATTCACAGTGCAGGTGGAAAAAGTATGTGAACCCTTGGATTTAATAACTGGTTGAACCTCCTTTGGCAGCAATAACTGCAACCAAACGTTTCCTGTAGTTGCAGATCAGATGTGCACAACGGTCAGGCGTAATTCTTGACCATTTCTCTTTACAGAACGGTTTCAGTTCAGTAATATTCTTGGGATGTCTGGTGTGAATCGCTTTCTTGAGGTCATGTCACAACATCTCAATCGGGTTGAGGTCAGGACTCTGACTGGGCCACTTCAGAAGGCGTATTTTCTTCTGTTTAACCCATTCTGTTGTTGATTTACTTCTAGGCTTTGGGTCGTTGTCCTGTTGTAACACCCATCCTCTGTTGAGCTTCAGCTGGTGGACAGATGGCCTTAGGTTCTCCTGCAAAATGACTTCATAAACTTGGGAATTCATTTTTCCTTCGATGATAGCAATCCGTCCAGGCCCTGACGCAGCAAAGCAGCCCCAAACTATGATGCCCCCACCACCGTACTTCACAGTTGGGATGAGGTTTTGATGTTGGTGTGCTGTGCCTCTTTATCTCCACACATAGTGTTGTGTGTTTCTTCCAAACAACTCAACTTTAGTTTCATCTGTCCACAGAATATTTTGCCAGTACTGCTGTGGAACATCCAGGTGCTCTTGTGCAAACTGTAAACGTGCAGCAATGTTTTGCTTGGATAGCAGTGGCTTCCTCTGTGGTATCCTCCCATGAAATCCATTCTTGTTTAGTGTTTTACATATCGTAGATTCGCTAACAGGGAGAGAGTTGCAGTAATCGAGGCGAGTTATGATGAGAGAGTGAATAAGAATTTTAGTTGTGTCTTGTGTAAGGTAGTGACGTATTTTGGATATGTTTTTTAGGTGAAAGTGACAAGATTTAGTGAGTGATTGGATGTGAGGAATGAAAGAGAGGGAAGGGTCCACTAGGACCCCAAGACAGCGAGCCTGGGAGGTGGGAGTGATGATGGCATTGTCAACAGGGAGATATAAGTGAGGGGTGGAAGATTATGCTTGAGAGGCAATTGGCAATATGAGCTAGCAGAGAGGGGGATAGTTCAGGTGCAGAGATGTAGATTTTGGTGTCATCAGCATATACAGTTGCAAGCAAAAGTATGTGAACCCTTTGGAATGATATGGATTTCTGCACAATCCAGGTGCTCTTGTGCAAACTGTAAACGTGCAGCAATGTTTTGCTTGGATAGCAGTGGCTTCCTCTGTGGTATCCTCCCATGAAATCCATTCTTGTTTAGTGTTTTACATATCGTAGATTCGCTAACAGGGATGTTAGCATATGCCAGAGACTTTTGTAAGTCTTTAGCTGACACTCTAGGATTCTTCTTCACCTCATTGAGCAGTCTGTGCTGTGCTCTTGCAGTCATCTTTACAGGACGGCCACTCCTAGGGAGAGTAGCAGCAGTGCTGAACTTTCTCCATTTATAGACAATTTGTCTTACCGTGGACTGATGAACAGCAAGGCTTTTGGAGATACTTTTATAACCCTTTCCAGCTTTATGCAAGTCAACAATTCTTAATCGTAGGTCTTCTGAGAGCTCTTTTGTGTGAGGCATCATTTACATCAGGCAATGCTTCTTGTGAAAAGCAAACCCAGAACTGGTGTGTGTTTTTTATAGGACAGGGCAGCTGTAACCAACACCTCCAATCTCATCTCATTGATTGGACTCCAGTTGGCTCACTCCTCACCTCACTCCAATTAGCTTTTGGAGATGTCATTAGTCTAGGGGTGCACATACTTTTTCCACCTGCACTGTGAATGTTTACATGGTGTGTTCAATAACAACATGGTAACATTTAATTCTTTGTGTGTTATTAGTTTAAGCAGAGTGTGATTGTCTATTGTTGTGACTTAGATGAAGATCAGATCACATTTCATGACCAATTTGTGCAGAAATCCATATCATTCCAAAGGGTTCACATACTTTTGCTTGCAACTGTAGATGATACTGAAATCCAAATGATTTTATTAGGGCACCAAGGGAGGATGTATAGATGGAGAAAAGGAGGGGGCCCAGGACTGAGCCTTGGGGTACACCGACAGTTAAAGGGTGAGGAGTTGAAGAGGCGCCAGAGAAGGAGACACTAATTGTTTGATTTTCTAGATAAGATGTGAACCAAGAGAGAGCAGTGTCACGGATGACAACAGAGTGATGAATTTGGATTAGAAGAGGATGATCAACTGTGTCGAAGGCAGCAGAGAGATCCAGGAGAATTAGGATAGAGAAGTGACCCTTTGATTTGGTACAATGTCTCCCTTCTATACAAATATTCTCTGAGTCCATATTTTTTATGCAGTGGTGGAGCAAGTGAACTGAGGGCCTGGTGCAAAAAAAAGAGAAAGGGAAGAGAGAGAAAAAGGAAAGAGGTAGAGAGGAAGGGAAGATGAGAGGGGAAAGAGGAGAGGGGAAGAAAAGGAGGAGAGAGAAAATGTGGAGAGGGGAGGAGAGACATGAAACATATAGTAGGGAGAAAATGGAAGGGAGAGAGAAGGTAGTGTAGAGAGGCTGAGACAGGTATGGTGATGGAGAGGGGGGCTTAGATTGTAAGTTTGCAAGTTTTCAGTCTTGTGTCAGTGCCTTGGAAACAAGCTCTATGTACATTTGATTTTATGCTCAAAAACAGGGCCCTCCATTCTTTACAAGGTGTTTAATTTGTTTTCTGCTATGTACTCAACCCCTGTACAGCGCTACGGAATATGTTGGCGCGATATAAATAAAGATAATAATAATAATAATAATAAAGAGAGTTGGGGAAATGTGGGAAGATAAATGAGAGTGGGATGAGATGGGAAAGAGAGGTGCGTGAGGGTGAAAAGTGGATGAGAGAAGGGGAGACAGAGATAGGGAAGAAATGGAAGAAAAGGAGGGAATGGGAGAAGGAATTGTGAGTGAGTGAGAAAAAAACAGAGAAATGAGAGGGAGAGAGTAGGAATGAGAGAGAGGAGAGATTAAATAAATTAGGGGAAGATGAGAGGGGAGGAGAAGGCAATGAAAAGGGGTGAGAAAGAGAAAGCTAGAGGAGGTTTTGAGGGCCACTGGAGAGCTGCCACGGGCCATAGAGGACTGCATGAGGTCTAAGCGGGCCAAAGAATGCCACAGATGAGCTGAGAGAAAATCTAGGAGGCCAGAAAAGTTTTGTGATGAGTGTGAGAGTCTTATGGGCCCAGGAGGGACTGCTAGGCCCCGCTGGAGGTGAGGGTCCTGGTTCAACTTCACCATTTGCACAGGTGCTAGCTCTGCCCCTCTTTTTATGTATACAAACAGAAATATTTTAAAATAACGCAGCTGAAAAGGGCACATGAATATTGATTCAATCTGTAATAATATCTAGAGAGTGAATACTATTAAAGTACAAACCATTAAACTAATAGTTTATTTAAGGGTATGGAATCTTTAGGAAAGATCAGGGGCGTATTACGTTTTTTTGCTGCCTTAGGCTTATACATATACACCTACCATGACACAGGTACTACTCCTCCTGTAGCCCAGTCATTAGATTACAACACAACGATATATACAAAACGTAAGTGTATGTCTATTTATGTAAGTATAAAGTATGTCAGAAAGTGTCAGAAACACTTGGACAGAGAATTGTCTCTGCACATAGATATTTATGTGCATGTTCCTTGGAAGTACTTCTGCAATGTCAGGCTGCTATTCTGCCCTCTGAAATGTACTGCCCTAGGCCTGGGCCTCATGCACAGGCAGAAACATACCCATGAGAAAGATATACAGTATAGAAGATGTAATAATGATGTGGAGGACCAGAACAAATGGACTGAGATTCTGATTCACATGTATGTCCATCTATTTGCTCCTGATTTATAGTATGATAAGTTCCTGTGTTTAATTATAATGTCTCTTGCAGAAAATGGAGAGTGGGAGATTGTTCACATCCCAGCCAAGAAGAACATTGATAGAAGTGTGCCACCTGAGAGTACAAAACACCAGGACATCACATTCTACCTCATCATACAACGCAAGCCCCTCTTCTATATTATCAATATCCTGGCACCTTGTGTGCTCATCGCGCTCCTGGCCAACCTTGTATTCTACTTGCCAGCTGACAGTGAGTTTCCAACCCCTATATAACATTTGGATTATTATCCACTTACAAAATTGAGGACAACATCATAACTGCAAAACTCTTTGGGCCTCATTCTATTATCGGCCGCAGCCGTTGCGGGGCCGCAAGGACCGGCCGCAAGCTATTCGGCTATTCTATTCCCTTACGGCCGGGGATTCCGGCAGGCTTGCGGCCGGTGCCTTGCTATCTCTTGCGGCCGATCGCGCCGGAGGAAAGCCTTTGATCTAAAACGGCCGCAAGAGATTTGCAATTCAATTGCTCCGGGAAACCTCTCTGCAAGGCTAAAAACGAGCCGCAGTTACTTGCAGGAAAAAGGTCTCGCTAGCACCAATTAAGCACATAAAATAGCTCAAATAAAGCCATCCTGCACTTTGAGAAGACTATAAAGTGATTTTAGGTGTTAGAAAAAATAGCACATAATTATCCTGTACTCAAATCCGTAAAATATTTAATTTTTAATATCCGTAAAATATCCATGTAAAAAGTCCAGAGTGCTTGGAGCACCTCAGACACACCCCCGCCGCAGCCGGCAAATAAACAGTTAATTTGAACTCGGGTTTGGGCAGATGTGCAAGCTTGAGAGTGGGTTCCTTTTAATCCTCATGTCCCCCAATATGATCCCTAGCATTTACAGAGCTGTACAGTGCAGGCTTGAATTTATTTTTCAGTTTTTATATTTCACAGATTACGGCCGGTTCCAAGATATGCGGCCGGCCGTAAAAGGAGATCCTTGCGGGGCCGTATAATAGAATCGCGAGTTAACTGAACCCCCGCAAGGAATCGCAGCCTTACGGCCGATTTACGGCCGATAATAGAATGAGGCCCTTTGTGAGCATAGACTGACAACTTACAGGCAATATTGTTACAGGACAGTAGAAGATGAAAATGGCAGTCAAAGATAAACATGTCTTTCATATCAAATTCTATTTCTACAAAGTAATACATCTAATTCCCTATTACATCTGTTCTTCCTATAGAATTTTTGGGCCTTTGTAATTAAAGATAAAAAGAGAACAACATATTCCAAGCCACATATCATTGAGCCTTTGCATATAGTGATTTGTAGGCAAGATTAAAGTACCACTTTAGTTCAAGAAAAAAGGCACATGTTGTGTATGTAACTAACAACATTAACAGTTGTCTAAGCAATGGACATAAAAATATTTTTTGCGAAAATTTGAATTTTTAAAGACTATCAGCCCTATTAAATTAAAAGCCTGTAGAGGCACCGGCACACCTTCAAAGGCTACGGGCTTGAAATTCAACTGTGTTACAGAGCTATTAAATTAAACTATGCAGTGAGTTACAGGCTTGAGACACAAACCCGTAAACCATTTGTCGCACGTTGGATGTGCGGACGTGAACATGATTAATTAGTCAAACCCGTAGTTACGGGTTTAGAGGGAGCCAACGGCAAATTAGATTGTCATAATTACGTCACTGAAACATGGAGGTTAGATTACAAAGCCTTACAAGCTTCAATTACTAGTCTCGATCTGACCCACATTCTAGAAATAATGCAATATTAATAACTCTGTAAATATGATATTCTACTCAATGCGAGTTCCATTATATGTATTAACACATTGATTGCTGGGATCAATATAACACGAAATTTAAACGGATAATAAAGTATTTTATATTGCAGCAAGCTTGAGAATGTTGTGCTATTAATGTTAATACCTAACACCACTTTCCCTTATATTATATGTATAGTAGTGTGTGTATATTTGATTTACAGTGCTATGGATAGGACTTCATCCCCCCTAGCGGGTCCTATCTAGTACCTGTTGTCTTTTTGGCTCCATTTGCGGGTTACGGGCTTGAGCGCCAGTAAATTTGTTGCAATTTAATAGCGTGATTGGAATGTAACAGTTACTGGCTTGACAGATCAAAGGATTTGCGGGCGTGCAGTTCAAGCTTCCACATCTCATAGCCTTTTCTTGCGCTTACCATGCAAGTAGTGTCGGGTTGCTTTAGTGGGCCAATTTAATAGCCGCAAGTCTTGCGGGCTAGGTTACAGGCTACGGTTTTCAAACTTGAGGGAATGTAATAGGGCTATATGTTTATTAATAGAGGTTTATCTTTGTTACATCATTCCTATCTGCTGAATCACAAGGGTGTGTTTTTTATTTATCAGTGGAGGGAAGTGGGAGGCAACAGGGAGAAGTCAGAAGTCATTTTATTTTTCTAATTACAGATTAGATATATGACTGATTAATTAGGCTCTTAGTCAGACTCAAAGTTTTAAAAAACTATATGTTTTATTACTGTACAGTGGTCCTCTGACCACAGTCTGAGGAAGATCTTTATTTTACAATGTTTTCTACAGGTGGAGAGAAGATGACATTGTCTATTTCAGTCCTGCTGGCTCAGGCTGTCTTCTTACTGCTGATCTCACAGCGTCTCCCAGAGACCTCCTTGGCTATCCCACTCATCAGCAAGTGAGTCACAGATAAACCTTCTCAGAAATATCAAGTAACAAATTCTGATCAATCAGAAGATTTAATTCCTGTGAGCTGTCTCTGAACTTCCTCATTTCAAAGACTTATTTTACATTATAAGGGGGAAGTGAGGGGTGTGTGTTTTGTGTGTGGGGGGGGGGGGGGCAAGAAAGACTGATGCTACTGTAAGATGAGAAAAGGGTCTTTGAGGTTGGGAACACAAACAAACAATGACAGAACAGAATGGTGGCTTCATTGTAGGCCTATGATGGCTGTGCATGGATCCTGGGTTATATGTTAAAGAGTGTCATACATTCACACTGCGTTCACATAACTACTAGTTCATTGGATATATGGCCAGTCTCCAATTTATGTAGCCATAGATAATTGTGCTTTAAAAAAACATCATACACAAATGATTTTTGCATAAGACAAATGACAGTAGAACCTTTAAATAATATTGCGCTATATGTCTGTGTAGTGTTGTAAAATAGTAATTGTTATTTTCTCTTGGAGCCTTCAATAATCTCATGGATCCAAAATCTCAGAGTGGTTACAAATGCATATTCATCTAAGGGATCACATGTTTTCCACCAATGCCTTACAGTTATACACACACATATACACACACACATACTGTAAATATTACTAGTTGATAGGTTATATGGCTTTGGATTACCATTGATGGAATGGAATATTCCAAACTCAGAGACTGCTGAGTCATTAATAGATCAAAATAAAAAAAATATTCTAAGGATACTCAAATATTTTCAAAAAAAAAAGTTTAATAACTAAACAAAAAAATACAAGGGGTGATAATGCAACAATATTTAATGTTTAAGGAACAACCTTACATTTTGTATTTTATAGGTTCCTGATGTTTATCATGGTGTTAGTGATGATTGTTGTTGTGAGCTGTGTCGTTGTGCTTAACATACACTTCAGGACACCAAGTACACACATCCTGACGGACAGGATGAAAGAGGTAAGTCCAGATAACCCGGGTTAAAGGACCACTGTATGAAAGATTTTTTTTTTATGTTTTATTTTAAAATCATACTGCCGGTGTAGGCAGTATCCCAAAGACAGAGAATTAATAGAAAAAAGAGAATCATATTATAAAAAGAAATGTCTTAAACTGACTTATTTTTTAAATAAAGCTCTGATCAAGCACTGCATTTCTCATTTGCTACCGAGTCACTTTAACAACATATTTAAGTTTCATCGATTATGGATGCATCTAGTAGAGGAAAAATCAGTAGTGTATGAAAACATTTTTGTATGAAAATATTTTTGTATGAAAAAATTCCAAAAGAAACACAAATAAACTAGGTGTTTGCAGATTTCTTCAGGTTTCTCCCACTTGATTTTGAGAAGGCATGCTCCTTGAAAACCTTAATTAAAGAAGCATAAAATTCATAATTCATTTTGGCCAATCACAGGTAACTATAAGATTGTTGAAAATGACTGGGAAGTCAGTTTGGGCAGCAAAGCATCACGGGATGTGTAGTCCTGTTTTCCGCTGCACAAGGAAGGAAGAAGGAAGCAGACATTGCTGTGTGGATTTCTGCACTGTGCTGCCATAGCAAAAAGATTATCTCATCTACTACCCCGGTTGATACACCTGGAACAAGTGGGGTTTATCCAAGGTAGACAAGCCCCAGACAACACCACACGAATCTAAGAACTCATAGATGTTGCGTCCGCAAAAAAGATTCCCATGATGTTGCTCTCACTTGACGCAGAATAAGCTTTCGATTGACTGGGCTTACATGTCTGAGAACCTACAAAAGTTTGGACTGAACGAAGGTATAGTGAGAGGCATTTTAGCACTCTACTCGATCCCAAAAGCACATGTGGCCTATCAGGGCTTTAGATCTCAGCCTTTTAAAATACTAAGAGGGACTAGACAGGGGTGTCCCCTTTCCCCTCTACTATTCGCCCTATGCATTGAACCCCTATCATTAGCCTTAAGAGACAGTCAAAATGTAAAGGGGATCCAATTAGCGGACAACGAATACAAACTAAGTCTATTTGCTGCCGACATCATGCTTACCATCACAGAACCATCAACAAGCAATTTACTTTAAAGCTTCCAGACTGGTGCAACTGTCCAAGTGGTTCATTTAAGAATACCCATCTGCGTGAGTATAAATTGAAAACTGCATCCTTAAGGAACAGAATCTCATAACTAGCCAGCTGCTTTGGCTAAGCCTGCACCATAAAATCAACTGTTCCCTTCTTCCTAGCAGTGTGGCTCATTCCCTAACTCTATGGACTCAAATGAATAAGAGGAAGTCTCTAATAGAGACAGGATCATGGCTCACTCCTTTATGATTACCCCAAGGAGACACTTCAATTAACAGAATTTCCCAGCTAGCATGGTGGATAGATAAGTTGACTATCGCCGCTGACATATTAAGTGTAAATCAGCATTGGTCCTGCTCAACTTTTAGTGAACATAACCACCTACCCCTTAAAGAATGGCTCAATCTAGCACAAATCATTTCAAATCTATCCAACATACTAAAAATTAACAAATCGGCCAGCAAAACCCCATTTGAAGAATGCTGCATATATAACTCAAATGGTAATGAAAACATTTCCAGCATCTACAATTACCTGTTAGACCAGGTCACACCACCTATTCTTCACCACCAGTCCTCATGGGAAACAAAACTTAACATCACCTTAGATTTCTTGCAATGAAGTCAAATCCATAAAAATGCAACAAACTCCTCCCTTACAAAACCATCATGAGGTGGTACCTGACCCTGCTAGACTAAAGCTCTCAAATCCTTCTCTAGATGGCATTTGTTTTAGAGGTCGTAATTCCACCGGTACACTAAGCCAGATACTATGGGACTACCCTAAAATAGCCCACATCTGGTCAGAAACCTATGACACCCTAGAAAAGCTATGGGGACACAGAATATCTCAAAAAACAAAGAAAGCCTTATTAGGTCTCCCTATCACCGGCCTTTCTAAAGAGGCTTAACTTCTCTCAAACCAAATCTTTTTAGCAGTCAGGAACACTATTGCTAAAACTTGGAAGACGTCCATTCCTGTGTTTGGGGAAGTACTGAAAAATCTTAAATACATACATACAATGCGCTTGATCTCTGCCAAACTAGATGACAACTATAAAAAGTGGGCTTCCTGTTGGGACAACTGGGAACTACGAATTGGATGGTAGAATAAAAAAAAAAAAGAAAAGGTAATACATATACAGACCTCAGATGATATTATACTAAGCTTCCCCCTTTCCATCTTACCCCACCCTCTTTTCCTTTCTTTCTCTTTTCTATCTTTTCTTTTCTTTTAATCTGTACTGGCATACTATGACATATTTAATTGTAATGTATGCAACAAAACTCCAAAAATTTGGGAAAAGTAGACACAAGCCTTTTTTGATGTAATTTGAATACAATATATGTTGTTCTTGTACTATACATCTTACTCTGTTATAACTTTTATTCCCATTAAGTGGGAGCAGTTTTTTTCTGTTGGCAGGTACCAGGTGCCTATGTAAGGAGCTCTGGTGTGTGAAAATGATTTTTTTTAAGCATGAAATAAAAACTTTTGTGTATAGAATGACTCAATATAATGTTTGTTTCTGACATAATGGGCTTACTAGTGGAGCATGGAGGAACAGTGTGTACATAATTTACACAGAATCCTCCCAGCAGCAAAGGAAGAATGTAGTGCTTGATCAGAGCTGCAAAGGGAGTTACAGGGAATAAAACTTTATAAATATGGAAGTTTATGTTTTTTTTATTACCAGGCTCGATTCAAATTTTTTGGTGCACTACCTACATGGGCAGTATGCCATTTTAAAAAAGAAACTTTCATGCAGTGATCTATTGAAAGATGATACCTCAATGATTAGATAATGGAGCGTGTGATTTCTTTCATTTGATACAAATGAAAATAATTAGAATCATATACAATATGCACAAGGGTACTTATTTTTATTATGTTATTTTTTATATTTCACATATATATTTGTTCTGATTAGTGATTCTGATTCTGTCATCATGCTCTTGTCAGGTCTTTCTTAATAAGCTGCCCCGAATCCTGCATATGTCTCAACCAGCAGAGTCTGAACCCGAGCCGTGGAGTGGGGTCCTTCAGCGCCGCAGCAGTTCAGTGGGGTACATTGTGAAGGCAGAGGAATATTTCAGCGTCAAGTCTAGGAGTGAACTCATGTTTGAGAAGCAGTCAGAGCGACATGGATTGACCAGCAGAGCCACCCCTGCACGTAAGGGTCAAATCTTCTCTAGCAATCCTATTTTGGCATGTCAAAGTTTATAGTTAAAGGGCCAGTTAATTCAGCACAACTTGGAGCGCACCACTGCAAAGTTCTCCTAAAAACATGTGGATTTTTTTTTTTACTTTTTGGAATAGGTGCCTTTTTCACAGAATTTTTTTTGTAAATGAAGTGTCTGTTTATATGAGTTCCTGGCAGTGCCCCCAGAGTGCTCTGTATGAGCTCCATACAGAGAGCATAAGCAGAAAGAGAGTTAACCCTTTACAAATTCAAATAAAGGACTGCTGGAATCAGCTAAAGAGTAGAGTTGGGGGTTGACATCTCCTGCTGCATTCCTGAAGTTCAGTGAAAAGCTATAAATCTTTGCATTCACAGAGCATTCACTGCTGGGTGTCAGCAGATGTTGTTAATCGTGGAACAGTCAGGAGTGTGTTTGTAAACAGACCAAAGACCTTAGATTTTTAGCTGTTATTAGTGTAATAAAAAAAAAAACAATAAATAACAATAGATCATTTTAACATAGAAAGTTGTGCTCTTTCACACCATGAAGAGCACTTACAGTGAGGTAAATGGCCCTTTAACGTTGCTGTAGATGATTATGCTTAATAGAACAAAAAAGGCAAATTAGTCTCACCTAAGAGAAAAATCAAGTGAAAATGTAAGTAATATAGCCCTAAATGTCGGTGTAGATAGTGTTGTAACATAGCAATTGTTATTATTTGCTCTCTTAGCCTTCAATAATACAGATATTTTAAGATTCCTTAAAAATCTCACTGGTTACAGATACACATGAATTCTAGGCATCACAAAATCGTTCATTATTGATAGAAGCAATAGATCAGAGTGTTATGGAATCTGTAATGTATCATTACAACACCTCAGCTTTTCATTCAGAACAAGTAATCCTATTGGTTTAGAAGAAATGGATGAGAATATAAGAATGAGAGGGAATGAGAAGTTAATATTGAGGCAAATGGGCATTGTCTATACCTGTATTTCTCAAGTAGATTTCTCAAGGATTACTAACATGCCAGATTTTAGGAACATCGCAGATTTGCACCAGTGGCTAATCAAAATGACTGAGCTATTAACACAATTGCATTAAGGATGTCCTTAAAATTTGGCCTCCCTTGTAAAAATAGTTTTAACTAATTCTGCTTTAAATGCATATTTAAGTTTCCTGGGTTACAAATGCATCTGATAGAGGAGAATTAGTAGTGGATGAAAACATGTTTTTGCATGAAAATATACCAAAATAAACATTAACAAACTCACCCAGATGTTTGCTAAATCCCTTGAGTTGTGAGTTAACACCCCTGGGTATCTCTGCTAAAATTAGCATAACATTCATAATTTGTTTTGGCCAATCACTGGCAGCTAATGCATTTTAATGCAATGTAGCAATCAGTGTTGGAAGGAACCATGGGATGTGTAGTCCCCCTGTAGAAGTAGGCAGGAGGAGTCAGGCAGTGACCTGTAGATCTCTGCATTGAGCTGCTACTGGTTTTGAAGGTTAGTACCTAAATGTAGTGTTTCTATTGGGAGGTACACTGTGCCTATGTAAGCAGCACTGGGGGTGGGGAAAACAAGTATTTGTTTGTGTATAGAATGACTCAATGTAATGTGTGTTTCTGATATAAGCAGCATGTTTTAGGTTAGATAAAGGTAAAAACAGGGAAACTTAGATAGGCCTTTAAGGTATGCCAAACAGACTGTTATCATTCATACAGTTAAAAAAAAAAACTTTTCATGCCCATTTTTTACCCCTATTTTTTTTTCAGGAGAGAACCCACAAGGCCCAACCCATACACAGGACCAGCTTTATGAAGAAATTAAACCAGCGATTGACGGGGCTAACTTTATTGTGAAGCACATGAGGGACAAGAATGATTATAATGAGGTGAGTGCATGAATAATAGATAATCAAATTTAAATGTATGTGATGAAATCAGTCATCAGACAGGGATCTGGCCTGTATACAGACCTATAAGTGTTTGAATTGTGACTGATTTGAGAACTACTGCTACAAAAGCCATTAATACCGGCTTTGCTTAAGTGTTTGAAGAAAATGTCACTAATAAGTTAATATGTTTCAAAATGAAGAGAAATAATTAAATTCCTGTTATAATTCCTGACAAAATACAGTACTTCAACAGATCTATCATTATTATGAATTTCCCAGCGCATATGACAGCAAATTTATATATTAACAGTCATATGTGTTTCTATTATAAGTCAGTATTGTGTTGCTAAAAGTAAGTAGATTCTTGGAACCATTAATATTATGTACTATATCAAACCACTTTTCATTTGTACAATACAATTACATCATGCCCATGTCAAACTGAAATCAATGTGTTTTAATCTAAATGTTGTCAAACAATAGAGGCTCTCGCAATAAACCATACTATAGTATGAAATGTTATCAACACTGGCTCATCCACCTAAAATGTGTGTTGTCTATTTATACAAACCCATTGGGAGCCTATTTTAGGCCACCAGTGATGGCAGCATTCCTCTGACCACAAAGAATGGGAGGCATCTAGATTGCAAACATGCAGGACAGGTGGATGTCTGGTTTAAACAAGTGGCAGCCACAGCCAGTAAATATGGGTCATATGCGTCAGTATAGTGACCGGAAATCAGTTATTTGATATCAAAAGTCTTATCAACTGCCACTTTCTGCTAAGATTCTAAGCTCAAAACAGGGCCCTTAAACTTTTGAATTTGTTAAACTTGTATTTCCCCTGTTCTTATCCCCTGTACAGCGATACGGAATATGTTGGCGCGATACAAATAAAAGACAATAATAATAATGATAACTTTACATTGAAAGAAATTATGTGGGTTCATTTTGTATGTTGCCTTAAATCCTTTTGATTATATCTTTTCATCATTTGTAGGCTTGTTATTTTAATATTGATATACAGTAATATTTAATAGCTTTGATTAAACTGACAGCCTGCCAATCTGCTGGTTTCATTCAAGCTACCTAATTTCCCTTTTTATTCTTTCTGCCAGCTGGACAGATGTTTATATCTCTAGCCTGGAAGATATAGAGTAAAAATCTGACTGACTAGAATTATTGTGGCATCTGAAGGCCGACAGACGACCAATATGTTGGTTTGGTTAAAGTTTAAAAATGTACTAATAACATCAAAGTAACAAGACTAAAAATTATAAAAACGCATAATCAAACTTAATTTAAAGCAAAATTTGGAATGTCTGATTACCTCAGAAACATAGACAGCAACATACAAGAAAACCAAACATGGCCAAACATATCTTTTTTTTTTAAAAAATATTTTTTTATTAAGAGTATCAAGATAATACAATAATACACATGTTTCAATGATAAAACAAGAATGATATAGACAATGTCCTTGAAAAATATAAACATACAAATAAATAACCTTTTAACTTCAATTATCGACTTTTTGCTTTCTCTCTCTTTTTTTTTTTGTTATATGAATTCAGATTACTTACATATAAAAATACAGGTTATCGAACTTGTAACCTAAAAACAAAGGAAAAAACATGCCTAGGGTAAAGGGAAGGTGGGGGGAGGAAGAACAGGAGAAGAGAGGGACATGGAAAATCAGGATCCACACCCTGATTGTCCTAAGAATTAGAGAACTCTGTAACTTTACCATCCGATCTTAACGATCCAGGTGTCCCAGCATGAAGCCCATTTCTTGTATGATTGATTCAGGTCAGCTGAGATAACGCTCATATCATATATGAACTTAAGCTTACGTAAAACTTAACTATATGTGGGTATTCCCGATTTCCAGGATTTAGCTAGTGTAACTCGAGTTATGGCCAAACATATCTTAAAGAGACTCAAGTATTTTTAAGTTATTCTTAAGAACATGAAAAACTGGCTATATGTTGTGTTATCCATCCTTGGAAATGTCATGTTGTTGTTGCTGTATTTATATGCAAATGAGGGGTTGCACATATTAATTAGCTGCTTTAATGTGCTGTACTCTAATGCGGTAGTTCTCAACTTTTGTTTTTGGTCTGAGGAGCAGCTCATTACCTCCCAGTGCTCATGGGGACCAGCTTTGAGATCCATAACATTATTTACAGGATGATACAACATGTGGCATAGTAAAAAAAAAAAAAATTGTTTTGCTGCAGATGTATTAATCAAAATCTAGATATAACTGTGTATATTTTAAAGTTAGGCTTTGCTCATCACTCTTTGTTCTTGAGGACTGGCCGATAAAGTCTCAGCGACCAGGTCCACTACTAGAACCAGCTATTGAGAACTAATGCTCTAATGTATATCCATTGTGCCAAGTTACCGTACATTCAAATACTTATTGGGATTCATTTTAACAGGGATCTCAAGAAGACAAAATGTTTTAATAATGAATAGTTGCAGTTGTAAAATTAATTATTATTACTCTGTATTTATAAAGTACAATAACTGTATTTTTCAGAATTCTGAGCAGTAAATACGTTTTTTAGCTTATTTTAGATGTTCAAATGTGACCACAAATGTATTGTTTATTTACTATACTGTGTATGGCGGAGGGCTTCTGTCACTCTTTTGCCCACCATATGCCAAATGATGATGTGGTTAATAGCCTTAAACACAAATCTATAGCAAGGAGTTGTGTACCAGCCCCACACTGATGAGATCCGTTTAAGATTGAAACAGCTGTCTGTGGATGGGTCTCTTAACTCCTGCATAATCCATCCTCTGCTATGCTTTAAAGCTGTGTAATACAGTAGGCATATGCTTAAAAGGAGACATGTTTACAATAGCATTTGGGTTAAAGAGTGAAACCTTTGTCATTTGCATGTCCATGCCCAGGTTCCCAGAATGCAGTGCAGTAACCGTATTTTTCAGAATTTTGGGCAGGAAATATGTTTTTTTAACTTTATTTAGATGTTCAAATTTGAACACAAATATGCTAATTATTTATTGTCACTGTGTGACATTTTACCTTGCACATTCTCTTACTGCACTTGCATATTTTAATAAACATGTTCTTGATTGCTCTAATTGTCTCATTTTGATATATGTGTCTGCAGGAGAAAGATAACTGGAACCGCGTTGCCCGCACCGTTGACCGCCTGTGTCTTTTCCTTGTGACCCCTGTAATGCTTATTGGGACGCTATGGATATTTTTAGGAGGTGCTTATAATGTGGCTCCTAATCTTCCTTTTCCTGGTGACCCCTTTGACTATATATTCGAACACCGGAGATTCTTGTAGTGCAAGCAACTAGTGCCATATCAAAAGAACACTTCAATGTTAGTTCTACAATTTTAGAACGTTTTATAAAATCTGAATTCAGGTATAAGGCATTCACACTCATGATAATGATATGACTGCCCTTTAGGGCTATGTTCACTAAACTATATTATCAGTGAGCAAGATATCTAAAATTCTTGTGTTATGGAGCCTATATACCTAGATCTCCCCATTCTGTTTTTTTCCTGTTTGTCAATGAAATTTGTCTTTATAAATGAACATTGCAGATTGCAAAAAATGTGTGTATAATTGTATTTATTAAATAAATTCCATCAAACTCATTTTGCCAGTTATTTTAAACAAGAAATAATATGTGTAGAAGAATGGAAAAATAGTATGTATTATTGGCAAGCATTTCACTGAAAGGTCAGGAGTCAACCAGAAGTAAAGTTGCCACCTCTGCCATAGTCACACACAACCCATGCTACAGCTGTTCTTGAAGACTGATTCCAAAGCCCTAAAAAAACAAGGGTCAACCAGAAGTAAAGTGGCCACGGCTACCAGAGTCTCACTCCACCCATGCTACAGCTGCTCTTGAAGACTGGTTCCAATGCCCTTTAAAAACCAGGGTCAACCAGAAGTAAAGTGGCCACGGCTACCATAGTCTCACTCCACCAATGCTACAGCTGCTCTTGAAGACTGATTCCAAAGTCCTTAAAAAACAAGGGACAACCAGAAGTAAAGTGGCCACTGCTACCATAGTCTCACTCCAACCATGCTAAAGCTGCTCTTGAAGACGGATTCCAAAGCCCTAAAAAAACAAGGGTCAACCAGAAGTAAAGTGGCCACCGCTACCAGAGCCTCACTCCACCCATGCTACAGCTGCTCTTGAAGACTGGTTACAAAGCCCTAAAAAAACAAGGGTCAACCAGAAGTAAAGTGGCCACCGCTACCATAGTCTCACTCCACCCATGCTACAGCTGCTCTTGAAGACTGATTCCAAAGCCCTTAAAAAACAAGGGACAACCAGAAGTAAAGTGACCACCCCTACTATAGTCTCACTCCAACCATGCTACAGCTGCTCTTGAAGACTGATTCCAAAGCCCCAAAAAAACAAGGGTCAATCAGAAGTAAAGTGACCACCACTACTATAGTCTCACTCCAACCATGCTACAGCTGCTCTTGAAGACTGATTCCAAAGCCCCAAAAAAACAAGGGTCAATCAGAAGTAAAGTGACCACCACTACCATAGTCTCACTCCAACCATGCTACAGCTGCTCTTGAAGACTGATTCCAAAGCCCCAAAAAAACAAGGGTCAACCAGAAGTAAAGTGGCCACCACTACCATAGTCTCACTCCACCCATGCTACATCTGCTCTTGAAAACTGATTCCAAAGCCCTGAAAAAATATTTCGTAACTGGTATAGAGTGTTTTTTGTTCAATCTAATTCAGTGTGTCATTTATTCAAAATACATTTAAAATCAATGAGATAAATTATGTTTCATCAGTGACAATTCAGATGATAGCTCCTTATACTGTACCTTATACTGTTGTAAAAATGTTTCCAGCAACCTAGATTTGTTTAGAACACAGACAGCATATATTTATATTTTAAGTTCATATAAAATTAACTATATTGGATATAATAAAATGGTTGGATTAAATTAAAGTATAGTACAATACACATAATCTTAAAAACTATAAAGTTCTATATACATACCACTTTTTATAGTCTGATCGGTTTCCCTAGAGGTGGAGATAATTACAGCATTGACTCCAAAATGAAGACAAGAATTTAATAAAAAGTCATCTTCATGGATTAACCTGTGGTCTACGTTTTTTGTATCCTGCTTACTGTTAAAGAAAAATCTCCAGTAATCTGTGTTTAGGGTATAACAACTAACAACTTTATTGTACAAGTGATTAAAGGGAGGAAAATACAAGCCCTTTATGATGTTTTCTGTAATGGTAACATAATGCATGGGCTTATATGGCATTTAGCAGTATTGTAAATTACAACACAGTGTTCCCTAGTGGTCCAGTGGTTAGGATTCTGTGTTTTCACTACTGTGACCTGAGTTTGATTCCAGTCAGGGAACCAAGAGGTCACACCACTCTGAAGCCAAGCAGGGTTAGGCCTGGTCAATACTTGAATGGGAGACCACTTAGCAATATCAGGAGCTGCATGCTGTGGCCCACTCCAGTATCTCTGCCATGAATACCAAGTGAATCACAATGGTGTGTTACAAACCATAAGGTCAAGGAGAGTCGGACATGACTGAACAACACAAACACACAAATTACTCACACAACCAGCACACTAGGAGTGAAAGTTAGGCAAGCAAACATATCCTAATTTGTTCTATCCTATAAAATAGCAAAGCCAGAAACATCACTGTCAGCATCCAAAATGTCTTCTGACTGACTTACTGTTAACCTTCAGAGACACACACTTATATTAACCATCAGGACAGAGACACAGAGCCAAATGGATTCCAACTAAAATAAATTCCACACAGTTTTATGACCAGGCTGTTCTTCTCTTCCTGACAATATGATACGTTCCATAAAAACAGGTGTATGCAAATTATAGTCATAAAATGTGTCTGATCTTATGGTGACAATCATGAATATACCAAATTATTGTTATGCCGTGCTTCCATACTCATTTACAGTAAAATAATTCATGCCATTCTTTCCAGTTTCATACAGAGAGAACAGAAAGAGTACATTATGCATATAATATTATTCATGATATGCTATGCTATTATTCTGATCTTGCTATAAGTCAGTGCCATATTACACTCTGAAAATTAGACGTGGTACACATGAACATTAAAATATAATATAGGTTTCGTGGCACATTCTACAATTGTTAATTTTTCATAGTAATTAGAGGGTCCATGCCCAACTCCAAGAACCTTACCTTTATCTGATTTCATTTCCGAAGCAAATTGTTTTGAAATGTACAACTAATATACAACAATATTTCAAGGGGTTAAAGATGGCTGGATGGAGAAAACAGGTTCTACAAAAGCAAATATCTAATGAGCGAGTAGTGTCTGAAGGCTATAGCACTACAGCAATGTCCACAACTGACATGCTGAATATGCTTATATTTTTAGTAGTGGTTTTGTTCTTTTAAGACAAAAAACATACTGTGAAAAGGAGCACACCTTAGGAAACACTTGCAGTGTCTGCTCTTACTAACGGATGCTGAAAACTCAGCTTGTATGGTAACTAGGCACAAGAGCTGACTGGATCTAGCTCATAAAATCAGCATCTGTAACTGTTAAGCTTTTGTTTTTGGTACTGCCATACTTCAGTCATACGAAAACCACGTTATCATATGCTTTTAAAATCAATAATGGAGAAAAGACAGAGAAATGGGTAAGAGTGAGGATGAAGGTGCATGGAAATGAAGTAAGGAAGCGGAAGAGAAAGAGAAGCATATTGTAAATGTAATAGAGGAAGGTTGTTAGATAGATTGTGTTTGGGGGGTGCTATAAGATCTGATTTTAGGAATACTGACATCTATGTGGGGCAGCATGAAGCTGCATTTACACTGTTAATTTGGTTCCTCAAGTTTGTAGATGCTTTTTCTGATTCTTTTGAGTATTACCATCTCTACATTGAACCAGATGATTAAAAGTGAAGATGGACCATGTGAACTATCTCGATCTTGAATGATCACTGTAACTGGATTGTGATATTGAATATATAACTTTATGTGTAGTTTTACTTTTGTGATACTCTTCATTACATTTATATATTCACTGACCTCCAATAAATTACATTCCATGTGTTAGTTAACTTGACAGTAGTAAGGTGGTTGCTTAAGAATCCATTGTCAGATTCCCTGTTCCCTTTTCTATAAAAATATATTTCCCTTCTAACAGCAAAAATGCGTCATTAATTAATCCTCTACATGGCCATGGTGACCCAATACTGTGGTACCAGAATAAATATATGTCTCACAGGCAAAAGAGATCCCGATGTTACCAACAAAATGCAAAATCCCTAAAAACTCAAGGGTGATTTTTACCTGTCAATCAGCTTGTCTGATCCACCAAGCATGGACTGATATTTCTTTCTAATTAGTTGGTTATGCCAATTACTCCTAAATGTAAAGCCATGTAAAACTGGAAAAACTAAGGTATCAACATTTATTTTTTTTAAATAAAAAAAAATAGCTTTATGATGTTTCTGCTGCCTTATTTTTCTATTTGTCAGCCTCAGTTTTTTCAAACACACATATATTTCCCATTTGACAGTGGTTTTTAAAAATGTTTTCCTTCAAGTCTTCAACTTCCATTCATGTAAATGGAGTTCCCTGTTACATTGAGAAAGCTTAGTGCAGAAAAATAATAATAGTCTAATAATAATAATAACTGCTGTGTATGTTGTGAAATGGGTGAATAATACAGAAATGTTAATACTTAGTTTAGATAAAATGCAGCTTTCTGTGGTATATGTGTTGTGTCATTTGTGAAAAGAACGGAACGGGACAGAATAGGCCCTTTATAATAGAACTGGATGCTAATATCACTGGTATGTGTTAAATACTTTAGAGAACAATATTCAAGAACCAAAACCCATTCCATATTATACTTTATTAACCCTTTAAAAAACAAAATATCACCAGAAACAGGCAGGAACCCAATCTTTATAAAAGGAATTCATGTGTTAAATACAATTGAGAACAGTATTTAAGAGTCATAAACCATCTGATAGTATGCTTTATTAACCCTTAAAATACAGAATACAATGTTTAGTATAATGAGCAAGACAACTACTTCCCAACAGCCAGAAATACAAAATTCACCAGATATGGGTGACTGTATGGGATTCATGTAATAAGCCTCAAAACCTATAGGGAAGCTGGTTCAAGTACATGTTCCGGGCCACAATACAATATTTTGTAAAATTAGCTGGAACGCCGACTTCCCAGAGAGCCAGAAATACAAAATTCACCAAACACACATGGCTAGATGTGATTCATGTAATAAAGGCTAAAAACTTCTAGTGAAACCTATTTTAAGAACCTGTGCCAGGCTGGTATATCATTTTTCCAAACAACAATTTCTTAGATGGGATTCATATATATTTGAAAACAAAAGAAAAAAATAAACAGGGTTCATATACAAGCACTCTGGCATAACTTATAATAAAATATATATTAAATAGCTACATTTAAAATGGAACTTTTATAATAACCAGTCAAAGAAAATAAATTCTAAAACAAGGAGATAAATATATCCCTAAAAATGACTGCAAGCCGACAGTGAAAGTGTTTTGTTATAATGAAATTCCTGTAAGTATCAGTAGGGTTATTCCGTAAGGAGGTACAAAATCTGTATCAGAACTAATTTTAGGAATGTATACCATATGTATTATTTTAGAATTCCTTCACTTTGACTGGTCGCTATTAAAGTAATATTTTTAATGTGGCTCCTTTTAGCTATTATTATAGGTTATATTAGAGTGCTGGTATATCAATTTTGTTTATTTTGTTTTGCTATGATATGAATCCTATATAGTCCCCCATATCTGTTGAATTTGGTATTTCTCACTCTCTGGGATTGTTGTTGTTGAGTCATTTTCTGTAAAATTGTATTCTGGTCCAGAACAAGTACTTAACACTAGCTCCTTAGAAGTGTTGAGGCTTATTCCATTAATCTCATCTAGTCTAGTGAATTTTGTATTTCTGGCTCTCTGGGAAGTCACTGTTTTAGCTCATTTAACAAATTATTGTATTCTGACCCTGAACAGGTACTCAAAACTAGTCTCTCTAGTTTGTTTAAGAGCATAAAAAACAAGAGTAAGCAAAACTGCTATGCAAGCCCATAAAAGTAAAGGGGGACTAGCTTTACCGGACCTAAAAAAAAATATTTTAAGGCTTCTAGATTGGCACAACTATCCAAATGGTTCATTAAGGAACATCCCCCTTTGTGGGTGGAGATTGCGCGCCATGCTCTAAGTGATCAGAACCTGCTGTTTGGACATTCTCTACTCCCTAGCAGTGTAACCCAATCTCGTACCCTTTGGAACCAGATGAACAAAAGAACCCTCTTGATAGAGACTGGTTCCTGGTTTACACCTCTATGGCTACCATATACAAATATCTCCCTATGGAATTGGTGGATAAGTAAAAATCTGACTATTGTAGCTGATGTACTTAAAACAAACCAAAAATTATCACCCATGTCATTTAGCGCACAGAATCAGGTACCAGTTACAGAATGGCTTAGCCTAGCAAAAATGAACTCAAATATTTCTAAAATTTTGCAAGTTAACAATTTGGCTAACAAAACCACATTTGAGAGAGGTTGTATGTATAACGCTGAGGGTAATAAAAACATCTCTATTATTTATGATTACTTGTCAAGCGACAACATCCAAACTCCACCACCAATCCTCCTGGGGAAAATAATTGGGCATTACTTTAGATCAGGGACAATGGAGATAAATTCACAAAAATACAATGCAATCTTCCCTCAACATATTCCAATTTTGAGGTGGTACCTGACACCAGCAAGGCTAAAACTAGCCTCGACGGGGAACTGCTTTAAGGGATGTAGCTCTATGGGAACACTCCTTCACACTTTATGGAAGTGCCCACAAATCGCCCCCATTTGGTTGGAAACATTTGACACCCTAGAGAAACTGTGGGGCAGAAGATCACATCAAAAACCAGAAGAAGCCTTACTAGGCCTTACCGGTCTCAACAAGGAGGCCCAACTTCTTACCATACAGATATTCCTAACAACAAGAATTACCATTGCTAAATCTTGGAAGAATCCTTCCCCCCTGTATAGAGAGTTCCTAGCCAAACGTAAATACAAACATTCTATGAGTATGATATCGCCAGATCTAGACGTTAACTACAAAAAAATGGGCTTCATGCTGGGATATGTGGGAGCTTCGAATTGGATGTGATTAACAATCAGCAGATACAATACTAGAGAGCATCAGGTATACTAAAGCAATGATTCACCCCCTCTCCTACCCCCTCTTTTTTTTCTTCTCTCTCTTTCTATCTGTCTCTCTATCTAGTTATTTTATGTCTTTCTATTTTATCTATTTTCTCTGTAGGGCTAATTGGACATAGCATACTATATTGTATCTTATATTAAAGGTTTGTAATGTTCACAAGCAAACAATAACAAAAAATATAAAAAAAATGGAAAATGTTGGGAAATTATAAAAACATGTCCTCCACATTGACATTTGTACTTTCTTCAGTATGTTCTTGCTATATATTATGCATCTAACATACTACTGTTTTGTTTGTTTTTTTCTTGATTTTTTTCTTTCCATTAATAAAAATGATTTAAAAAAAAAAAAAAAAGAAGCTTGTTAAAGGGTTAATAAAGCATCCAATCAGATGGGTTTGGCTGCTAAATATTGTTCTCAATTATATTTAGCACATCCAAATGATATTATGAATTTCTATTATAAAGAGTATGTTCAGGCCTATTGCACATGTTATTTTTGTTCTTAAAGGGTTATTACAGTAGTATATTGAATGTGTTTTAGTTCATAAATCTTGTTCTCAACAGTATTTAATGTATTCCAGTGATGTTGGCATACATTTCTTTTATAAAATGGCTGTTTCAGCCAGTTCCATTCTGTTCCGGCTTTTACATCATTCTCATTAGATGGACTAGTTTACACAGATATGAAATAAACATGTTGATACCATGGGTGTAGGAGCCAAAGAAAAACTGTGTGTGTGTGTGGGGGGGGGGGCATATAACATAAAAATGCAATAGAACTGTTTCTCTACACACATTTAAAAATGTGTTGTGTGTGTGTGTGGGGGGGGGGGGGGGTAGTTATTTGTTTGATTTTTCTATTAAGCCTAAAAAATTAAGAAAATTGAAGGATAATTAGAATATATAACTCTCTTAGCTAATATTATTTTGGCAAGATTGTGTAACTTTTGCTCTTCTACATTGACACTGTTGTTTGAAATGACTTATTGTTATTTTATTTTTGGTTATCCTGAATAATAAAAAGTATTGAAGTGAAAAAAATTTGGGGGGATTTGTCCCCATCATCCGCCCAGTTCCTACACCCATGGTTGATACATAGAAATGGGAAGATCATTAGGATCCAATAAACTCTTATATGTTAGCTTCTCATTTTTTTATATATATATATTGCCTTTTTTTATTATAGTTAAATGGTAAAAACATGTTTACAATATTTATTTATTTGCTTAGAAACATAGATCCCAAATCATTCCTTTAAGAGTAAAACAAGAATTCCAGATCTAAGATGCCTTCCACAGATTGTGTCACTTCAGCAATGAAGACATATCTATGTATAAGGTAAGTCAGTAATACAATACTAGTAAGTCTTGCTACATCTATGCACCCCACACAGGAGAGATCGGAATCCAGCCACTGATTGGTAGCTCTGACATAGTGTGCGGGAAAGGCTAATTTCAGCATATCTGAATGACACATTTTTCTGTAGCCAACAGGTGGATTATGAAGACAACCACTCCCAGTCTCAGCTGCCTGCCAAGATATAACATGTGCCAGTTACTTAACCCCTGCAAGGACTAAGCAGGCAGGTTTGTGCTCATGCAGAAAGGACGTGACCATGTACTTTTTTTTATAGAATATTGTTCAAACCAAAAGCTGGTTGAACAAATTTTATATGGTACATAAGCAAAACTGGGATGTCTTTCGAACACATCTCAAAAGGTCCTCTTCAAAGTAATATATTTGTGATAAAGAGCACACATTTGGATAACTAGAATAGGCAGGAAATTAATGCAGGGAATAGTCTTGATCAATTCATAATTCACGTACATACATGGATAATAAAAAAGTTGAACTTTATCGACCAATAATATTTTCCTTCAATGTCAAATACTCTGTTACTGTGTTTTTCTTGTAGGAATGTTTTCATTTTATATGGAATTATATGGTCTCCATTAATAGTTTAAAAAAATCTCTACATAGTTTTGTAGAGTAAAAAATTCTAAATAAAAACGTAAGATTTCATCTAGTTTTTGGAAATGAATGGGTTGTTTAATTTATATCTGTTGTTTTTACTCCACTACCAAAGAAACAGATATGGGAGTTGGTTAAAGGGCCACTATACTATACTATAGGGATCATTTGTATTTGACGAAAAACATTTCACTATAGCTTTTAAAACCTATAGGTATGATAACATATCTGACCAGGAAGCTGTACTAAAATGAGTATAAATCTGATAGCCTACATTGCAGGTAAGAAGGTAGATAAAGACTCAAATCAAGACAGCATCCTAAGAAGATCCTCTACCATTCCCTGGAAATCTAATAGTGGGTGGAGAGAAGCAGATCTGAATAAATCTGTTATGTTAAAGCTCAAATGTAAGCTTTAAAATCTGTATTGACCTTTTTTTCCAAATACTAATTTCATTGCTAGCCATTTATTGAATAAGTACAATTCATTTGTTTATTTATTTTATAACTAATTAGTACTAAAAATTGTATTTGAAAAGAAAACATTGGAACTTTTAAAGCTTATTTTTTATTTTTAGCATCGTAGGTCACAATATGACTACTTCTAGCTATTGAAACCCTATTGTATGATCACTTCAGTATTTCTAAAG
This sequence comes from Discoglossus pictus, assembly GCA_027410445.1. Lineage (NCBI taxonomy): Eukaryota > Metazoa > Chordata > Amphibia > Anura > Alytidae > Discoglossus > Discoglossus pictus. The sequence goes on from CM050165.1 coordinate 307,923,895, forward strand.
TGTGGATGCATAAAGCTTTTGATGGAATGGGAGTAGAACTGCTTGCCGGGCATGTTTGTTACAATAATCATAAAACAAAATATTTTCTTGTGTAATGACAGGGTAAATATGCCTAACTTCCAAGGAAGAGGCGTTACTATAGTGGATATTACAAATACTTATTTGAAAAGGGAGATCCTCGCCACCTCGTCTATGTCTTGCTACATGCTTTTATAAGAAGTCTTGCACAAAATACAGTCATCTTATATCATGGGATATCCTCAAACTAATGTCCGCCTGGGAAAAAAACATGTGAATTTGTAGTTATCAACTCTAAATGTATGTTTAAATGTAAATGGAAGCAGTATCGTGAAGTGGTTAATAATCCATGCACTTTTTTTCATTCCTCTCTCTGTTATTGTTAATGACATGGTGCCCATTACTCATCAGTGTGTGCAATGCAATGTACCATTCTGCTGTCAGCACAGGCTGCTGCTCATCACTCCCTGGTCCATCTAGTGTGCCATAGAGCTACCGCTAAGTGACACAACACATTGTTATTTCCCTTTGTCCTCTTTGGTATCAACAGCTGACTATGCTTGTGACAGCTGGTGACAGTATCCCAAAGGCCGGGCCATGCCCAAAAATAACCATTCCACACATTACTAGGACATTTATGCCACACAGCACAGAGGACACAAGGAGGAAGCATGGACTCGGTGGCTCTGCTGGTCTCTCTGTGCATCACAGGTAAGGACCTACCTGACCTACCTGAAATGTAATATAAACTGTAAAATAGTTGTATTTTTCCTTTCATTTACATATATGTTGTTGATTTGTATTGTCTATAAAATACAGTTATATCATAAAATGTATAATATTGCACTGGAAGAGCAGTTTGTTCAGTAATATATATTGTATATCTTACCTGTATTAGATGCAGCTAACTGGGTTATCACATTAATTGGCTCTGATGTTTTGGATACCAGGGAAGTGCTGAACACTATTTGCATAGATCTACCTATAAGAATAACATACTGATGCTAAATGATTCAGACTTACACCAGACCCTGAGCTTTGGCAGCATTGTTTCTACCATTACTAATTAATTATTAGATCATTCAATTTGTGAGTTATTTACTAATTCAAAAACATGCAATTAAAGAAACACTTTTTCTTTAATGTATTTAATAAAGCATGTTTTAAAAAATATTTTTCTAGGAAAAGTTTGGGATGTATACTTTAGAACCACTTTTGGATCGCTACCTTGTCATAGTGAAGGGGCTTGTGCACTTCAATGAAACTGTGAGCTATATCACGTTGGGCCATCCAAGATGGGCAGATCATAGCAGAGAGGCTAGATAAATCGCTGTCCACTGGTAAAGAAACTGGCAACTCACTCTAGTGTCTTTGCCATGAAAACCATATGGATAAGCACAACCAGACACACAGATGTGCCTGGTGTGCTGTGTCCATATGGTCACCGAGAGTTGGACACGACTGAAGGACTAAATAATATATAATATTTTAGAAAATGTGTATTAAAGACTTCTGGTGGAATTTGTTGCACTGCCTAGTTCTCTGACTTGTTAGGAACACTGTAAATTAGGAAATGCTGCACATGCTTGTGAAGTATGTGACAAACTAACAACATTAAAATTTATATAAACCAAGAGAATAAAAGCATATTTAGAGAATGTTTTGAATGCTGGGGACTCTGCTTGTGTCATGGGGGCTCCCATCTTGGACTCCTACAGCCACACTAAATTCCAAGCCTGTAGCGGCACCGGTACACCCGCAAAGCCTGCTGGCTTGAAAGTCGCCAGAGTTTCAGAGCTATTACATTCAACCATACCGCGACCAACGGGCCAGAGACGCAAACCAGTAAACCATTCTTGCGCACGTTGCATATGCACCCGTGAACATGATCAATTAGTCAAATTTGTAGTTACGGGTTTGCACAGAGCCAGTAGTAAAAGAGATCGTCACCATTGCATTCGAATTACAAGTTACGAACAGACCCGCATTCCAGAAATAATGCAATATTAATAAATCAGTAAATATGATAATATGATTATATCTTACGTAATATTCCCTGCCGTATCCCTATATATTTGTTAAATCAACTACAAAATAAAATCGATAACTTCATCCATAAGGGGAAAAAAATAAGAATAAAAAAAATCAAGAATGGGATGGAAATTTAGACATGGGGGCATGGCTTACCCTTTACTTAAGGAGTATCAGGAAGCTATTATAGTGGCAAATATGCTGGACTGGTTAGAACCTACAACTGTTAAGAATTGGGTACAAATTGAACAAGAGCTAATGGGCTCAAATAATATAAAAATGCTTTTATTTCAAAAAAAGATTATTCTTAAATCTATAGAGAGTGGCGAAGCTATGGTTAGAGAAAAGGTAAAGATATGGAATAAATTGAATGTTAAATATGAACTGATCCCATTCCCCTCGCCTATCACGCCATTATTGGACCTAGCCTCACATATTGACTCCCTCATTCTAAGGAAGATAGCTAAAGCAGGGGTTAACCTGCTGTCTGACCTGTTTCACGGAGAAATATTCTCGATGGAGAACATTAAAGTAAAAGCCCTCCATTTAAATATTTCTTGGTTAGATTTTCTTACGCTGGGAAAGGCTCTGAAGAAGTCAGAGTTTTATTTGACATCATTCAGAGACTTAACCCAATTTGAGAAATTGATTATGGTCAAACCTAAACGCATCTCATCTCAAAATGTTATGAAATTATTAAAAAGCCACAAATGGAGTTAAAATCAAACTGTATGCATGACTGGGAAGGTGACTTGGATCATAGTTGGACGATTGATGAGTGGTATAGCTCATTTGCAATTACAGATAGATTTGTTAAAAACCCTACTTTCAGAGAACTTCACTTTAAAATATGCAATAAGTGGCATTACACGCCGGCTAAGATAGCAATGTTCAGTGGGTTAAACCAGGAGAAATTTTGTTGGCGTAACTGTAGTCATATAGGGTCTTCATTGCATATTTGGTGGCAATGCCCAATTATATATAAATTCTGGGTGGAAGTTTTTTCCCAGTTGACTAAAATATGTGAAGTAGAATTGACTCCACTCCCAGAAATAATCTTACTTCATATTTTTCCTCCATTGCCCCTAAAAGTTAAAGCCCTTTTATTGCAGGTTTTGATGGCAGCAAAATCACTGATAGCATTAAAGTGGAAGCAAAAAGATGTACCTTCCTGGAATGAGGTCAAAATGAAAGTGGATAAAAATTGTAGTTTAGAAACAAACTTCTCTGAATTGGGCGTTATAAAAAAAAACAACCTAGCCTGGGCATTATGGAATAAATATGGTCCTAATTAAGCAATTACTCAGGCCTTCGCTCTGACCTTGGACACTCTGTCCATGATTCTTGGGCCCACCCACTTGCTCCCTCCTCCTAACCTCCCAACCCCATTCTAGGAACCCGGATTTATGAATGGTAGGAGTGTGAATGGTAGTGTGTTAAGCTTTAGTTTAAATCCCAGAATAGTAGTTGGCAATTTTGGTATGATGCCCTGGGGAACTTACTGTAGATCATAATGGGTTGCTTTTTTCTTTTCCCTTTGGAGCAACGGACCAAAATGAGATGGAAGCCCTCGCCTTCCTATCCTTATTATTGTGCTAGGGGGAAGCTTCCCAGGAGGTGTCTAGACGGGAAGCCTAGATAGGAAGTATATGTAAACTAGACTTCCCTCTCTTTGTTGCTTTTCTTTTGTAAAACGGTGTAAATAGCATGCAATAATTATATTAAGATATGGTGGAGGGCCATAATAGCCGGGTCCAAATTATGATAGCACCAACGCTGTTCTTGATATTATTTCACACGTGTGTAGTGCGAATTGTTTTGATTGTTATGTTAGTGTTTTTGTATGTACTTTTGTATTCTGTATTTTGTTTATTTTACATGTAAAAAACAATAAAATATTTATAAAGTAAATATGATATTCTAGTCCATGCGAGTTCCATTATATGTATTAACACAATGATTGTCGGGATCGATATAACACGGAAATTAAACATAAAAAAAGTATTTTATATTGCAGATTTGCAAGCTTGAGAATGTTGTGCTATTAATTTTAATACCTAACACCACTTTCCCTTTATTTAAAAATACAGTAGTGTGTTTATATTTGCATTTACAGTGCTACCGATAGGACTTTAACCCCCTTGCGGGTCCTCTCTAGTACCCGTTGGCTTTTTGCCTCCATTTGCTGGTTACGGGTTTGAACGCCAGTGGATTTGTTGCAATTTAATACCAATTTTCGAACTTAACAGTTACGGGCTTGACAGATCAAAGGCTTAGCTGGGATTGAGTTCAGTTTTCAACAGACAGTAGGGTTTTTCCGCCTGTAACCCACAGATCATTTGCGGGTAGTTTTAAGAGGCCAGTTTAATAGCCGTACGTCTTGCGGGCTCCGTTATGGGCTACGGCTTTACACGTTGGGTGAATTTAATAGGGCTGCTAATGTGCCAGTAGCCTGAGAGGATTATTCTAATGGGATTCCTCATCTATTTAGCTCTGTTGTCAATTGGCTATTTACAATGGAGGTAGAGTGACCTATTAGAAATAGAAACACATTTCTGCCACTATTGAAGCAAAATGGAATACAATAGTTAAAAAAATAACTATGTTAATTTATGCTAAACATTTTGCACATTATCAAGACAAGGTCTTCATAAGAGCATATTATAAATATGACACTTCAGTGATCTTTTAAAGTGGCAGTATAAGTGCTCTCCATGTTTAACCTTTTATAGTTTGCCATTATCATAAAAATATATGTGCATTCCTCAGCAAATCAAAGCTTTAGCCAGAAAATATAATTTAATTAAAAAAACAACAGTTTATCCCATTAATGTACCCCTCTCAACCTCTCTCATTGTCCTGAACACTACTGCAAAGAAGTGAAATAATTCAACTGAGATAACATTAGTCAAGAATTATCAAGACATCCTAATCAATGTTGTCTCAGTTGAAATCATTAACTTTCTTTGAGTAGTGCTCAGGACAATGATAGTGGTGGGGAGGGGTACAGCATTAATAAGGTAAACAATGAGCCTTATTCAATTGCTGCGGTTTTCAGATCTGAGGTCGCAGTCAAATTTGCTATCCAATTGGCTTCTTTTTGCATGCTTGGATCGGGTTTTAAGTTCCGAGCTTTTAAAAATGTTGGCCGCACAACTCGTAACTTAAACCATCCAGAAGCCTTTGATGTGTCACTTTCGCAGGGCTAAAATCGCAAATCGCTATTCAATTACTCCAATTCCCTGAGCTCGCAACCGTATCCACAATCGTAAACTGCAAATGGTGGAGAAAATCCTGCAGGTACTCGAGGGGACCCTCAAAGGGGTTAAACACCAATTCGTAGCACTATAAATGCATATACAACTGTAATACTGCACTGTAAATTACGGGGAGAACAATGAAAGACATTAGAATTAATTGCACAATAGTCTCAACTGCAGGAAATAAGTTTTTATTTTTATGTGTCAATTCTCATAATTCTTCATTTTCAAAGTTGTGCGAGTCTGATCGATTGATTGATTGCCACGTAACCTCCATGTTTTACTGCCGTAATTATGACAGTCTCATTTTCTATTGGCCGATTTGAAATGGGCAGTTACAGGTTCGGTGAATGGTTTACGGAGCTAGCTTCAGGATCGCAACTCGCAACCTGGAGCAATTGAATAGCCTCACAAACGGAGACCAATAGGAGTCCGTAACTCAATCGCAGACATGGGGCTGTCTGCGACCAAGTTACAGGCTTGCAATTGAATAAGGCCCTATGGTTTTAAATTACATTTGCTGGCTAAAGATTTGTTTTGTTGCTGTTAGCACATAGGTTTTAATGTTATAATAGTGAACTAAAATAGGTATAACATGAAAAGTACTGCATGCTCAATGAAATAAGCAAACACTCTTAAGGCCCTATTCTATTAGCTGCTCGCAAATTCCTCAATCTCATACATTTGGCTGCATGTGTTTTTTAAATAAATGTTTACATGTATTCTATTGACTCCAGCTTGCAAATTCGACTGCAAGACTGAACTCGTAAACCCTGCCATTTTAAGTCTGATTTCAGGGGGTGTGATCATATGATCTGACAATATTTAAGCAAGCCTGCAATTTACCTCTTACATACAGCCAATAGTAAATTATGTCATCATGATGTCAGTAAAACAAGGAAGTTACAAGCAATCTGCAATCAGAGGCTAAGAATTAATTAGTGCCAATAAGTAATATTTGATGATTGGGCTTGCAATCTAGCAATCTATGGAATGTTTGAGACTGTTGAGCAATTGATCACATATATAGTTGTGAGCGTACGAGTTGTTGCTAACGCTGCGGGCTCGCGAAGCGAGGGCCGCGGCTCGCGCAGCGAGCCAAGGCCCTCGCGAAGCGAGGGCACTGGGCGAGGGTCTCAGTTGCTGGCATGGAGCGGCCCCTGCGACCCTTTCCACCACCTGTGGCTCCCCTTGGCCCTCTCTGGTCCCCCTTGAACCCTCTGCTGCCCCTTTCAGCCACCTGTGGCCAAGTCAAAAAGTGGATACAAAATCCCTTGGTGCTTGAACACCTGTTGAAGTTAAATAAGAAAGAAAATTGAACTTTTATTGAACAAGATACAACTATAAATCAGTTTTGCTGATAAATCAGCTTTCTCAAAGGTATGTTCATCTCCATATTCCAATATGGAGCCGTCTCTACCTTGAGAAAGCTGATTTATTAGCAAAACCGGTTGATAAAGTCATCTCTTCAGATGATCCTGCGACCCTTTCCACCACCTGTGGCCCCTCTTGGTCCTCTGTGGTCCCCCTTGAACCCTCTGCTGCCCCTTTCAGCCACCTGTGGCCCCTCTTGGCCCTCTGTGGTCCCCCTTGAACCCTCTGCTGCCCCTTTCCACCACCTGTGGCCCCTCTTGGCCCTCTGTGGTCCCCCTTGAACCCTCTGCTGCCCCTTTCAGCCACCTGTGGCCCCTCTTGGCCCTCTGTGGTCCCCCTTGAACCCTCTGCTGCCCCTTTCAGCCACCTGTGGCCCCTCTTGGCCCTCTGTGGTCCCCCTTGAACCCTCTGCTGCCCCTTTCAGCCACCTGTTACCCCTCTTGGCCCTCTGTGGCCCCCTTGAACCCTCTGCTGCCCCTTTCAGCCACCTGTGGCCCCTCTTGGCCCTCTGTGGTCCCCCTTGAACCCTCTGCTGCCCCTTTCCACCACCTGTGGCCCCTCTTGGCCCTCTGTGGTCCCCCTTGAACCCTCTGCTGCCCCTTTCAGCCACCTGTGGCCCCTCTTGGCCCTCTGTGGTCCCCCTTGAACCCTCTGCTGCCCCTTTCAGCCACATGTGGCCCCTCTTGGCCCTCTGTGGTCCCCCTTGAACCCTCTGCTGCCCCTTTCAGCCACCTGTTACCCCTCTTGGCCCTCTGTGGCCCCCCTTGAACCCTCTGCTGCCCCTTTCAGCCACCTGTGGCCCCTCTTGGCCCTCTGTGGTCCCCCTTGAACCCTCTGCTGCCCCTTTCAGCCACCTGTTACCCCTCTTGGCCCTCTGTGGCCCCCCTTGAACCCTCTGCTGCCCCTTTTAGCCACCTGTGGCCCCTCTTGGCCCTCTGTGGTCCCCCTTGAACCCTCTGCCGCCCCTTTCAGCCACATGTGGCCCCTCTTGGCCCTCTGTGGTCCCCCTTGAACCCTCTGCCGCCCCTTTCAGCCACATGTGGCCCCTCTTGGCCCTCTGTGGTCCCCCTTGAACCCTCTGCTGCCTCTTTCAGCCACCTGTGGCCCCTCTTGGCCCTCTGTGGTCCCCCTTGAACCCTCTGCTGCCTCTTTCAGCCACCTGTGGCCCCTCTTGGCCCTCTGTGGTCCCCCTTGAACCCTCTGCTGCCTCTTTCAGCCACCTGTGGCCCCTCTTGGCCCTCTGTGGTCCCCCTTGAACCCTCTGCTGCCCCTTTCAGCCACCTGTGGCACCTCTTGGCCCTCTGTGGTCCCCCTTGAACCCTCTGCTGCCCCTTTCAGCCACCTGTGGCACCTCTTGGCCCTCTGTGGTCCCCCTTGAACCCTCTGCTGCCCCTTTCAGCCACCTGTGGCACCTCTTGGCCCTCTGTGGTCCCCCTTGAACCCTCTGCTGCCCCTTTCAGCCACCTGTGGCACCTCCTTGCCCTCTGCTAGCCCCTGTGGCACCCTCACCCTCTGTGGCCCTTTCTGGACCCCTGTAGACCTCTGGCCTGCCGTGGCTCCTCCTCACCCCGAAGTGGAGTGCAGCATCGAGCAGGTAAGGAAGTATGTATATAGGTTTATAGCTATACATATATAGTGTGTGTATATATATATATATATATATATATATATATATATATATATATATATATATATATATATATATATATATATATATATACACACTATTCCAATATGGAGCCAAACCTACCTTGAGAGAGCTGATTTATTAGCAACACCGGGACCCTGCAGCATTTGGACCCGGTGTAGTATATAACCACAGTTTCATTGTCTTTATGATGTGTGGTTCCCGAGTGGGTATCCTCCTGGACTAATTGGGCGTTTTGCACATGGTAAGCGGCCGTGACTTCCTGCTCTATCTGTTGTTTTTAATCCCAAAGGCTTTCTTGTGATTCTGTTTTCTACGCTATGAGGATGGCCACACAATATATATTATTTAAATACTATCAAGACCAATGTGCCATTTAATATTTACACAAATATATTTTCTTCAGTTACTATAAACTATCGGCTATATGACTACATCTGTGCAGTTACTTGTGTGGTGCACATTGGCTTATTTACCTCTTGTCATCTTCATACACACTGCTCATCAAATATTTGTATTGGAGCAGATATTAATGCTAGGCACTTTGAACATTCAGACATGTATTGCTCCCCATAATTATATGTATTCGCTATTTCTGACAATTAATGTCTTCTAATATTATACTTATATAGTAATCTCACTGATATTATTATATTTAATATACTTTCAATGTTTAGTGGCTTTATGTATGTAGTGTTTATTTGTGTCCACTCAGTATATATATATATATATCTTTTGCACTTTAACATTATTAGTAGTCCATCACTATTTTTAGCATCTTATATTGTTACCCTTATTATGTTGGGTTATATTCACTTTATTTGACACCTTATTCATACAGTATGTGAGATATATTTTCTTAGTATTTATTTCTCTATTCCTCTATATAGGAAACCCTAGTATAATCCCTTTATATGCAGCATTCAATTTTATAGTTGTATATTGTTCAATAAAAATTCCATTTTATATATATATATATATATATATATATATATATATATATATATACATTTATATATGTATACATATACACACTGTTTTATATATATATATATATATATATATAAACACACACATATACACACTGTTTTATATATATATATATATATATATATATATATATATATATATATATATATATATATATATATATATAAATATAAATAAACACACACATATACACACACAAGTTTTCTTTTTGCACCGGGCCCCCCATGCACTAGCTCTGCCACTGGGTGGAGCTCACACATTAAAGATTAATTAAAGTAATTAAGATATGCTCTTCAAATTTCTGATAGAAAAAAAGTAAATGGATAATACCTACCGAATTTTGTTTAGTTTCAAACCAGTATGACTTTATTTGGGTCATTAGAAGCATAAAGTATTTTGGGTACATTCCTTCATCTGGAACATGTTTCCATCTGTGTCTCATGGAACTAGAAGTACTGACACTCTTCTATATAAGATAGGTACTAGGCTGTATGTTGCTTAATGCAATTAATAAAAGCTTTAAATTGTAATGTATCAGCTAATACACCCATTCCAGTGCATGATTGGCATGCAGTGTCACTGTAATGTATGGCCTTAGGGCATGGAGGTTAGATGATGGGTACCTCTCTAAAACAAATTATGTGCAAAATGTAATGTTACTCCAATAGTATCACTATATCCACAGTATCACTGTGTCCTGTATTGTGTATTTATTTAGCATTTTCAAAATTGGACTGACAAGGCTGCACTAAGCGTTCTCCTTAATTAGAATGTGCCATGGTAATGCTGAAATAAATTCTCATGTTAACATCATGTGGCTGTTGTCCAGTAGTGTCCGACTCTCTGTGACCCTATGGACAGCAGCAAGCAAGGCACATATATATTGTTATGTCTTGGGTTGTGCTTATCCTTAAGGTGTTCATGGTAAAAATACTGGAGTGCGTTCCAGTTCCTTCTCCAGTGGACCACAATTTGTCTGACCTCTCTGCTAGGACCTGCTCATCTTGGGTGACCCTACATGGTTTAGCTCACAGCTTCACTGAGGTAGACAAGAACCTTCACCACGACTAGGTAGCGATCCAGAAGGGGATCATGTGGTAGCAAAAAGTAAATGTATCACATAAAGCATTGAAGTAAACACAATATGATTATCGGATGTCCCTATTGCTCCAGTAAGTGAATCAGATTGTATATATTATTATCTGTAATCCCATGACTGCATACTGTCATCACTCAAACTCGTTAAATGTATTGTCTTTGTTTTGTATTTTTCTTACTTAATTAAGAAATTAAGCTTATCACCTTGCAGTTAAAGTCAATGGATTTACTTATCACATGTACTTAGATACTGCAATGCAGAAACAAGGAAAGTATGGTTTAATCCATCCATAATTTTCAATTGTTGCTTGAAACCTGATATACTCTAGTGCACCCAAACTTGACCCAAGTGAGATACTTATACATTATCATTCCTCAGTTGTTCTGTGTCATAATGAGGAGGAGACGCTCCTAAATCATCTGATGATGGGATATAACAGAAATCTGCGTCCTGCTGAACATGATGGTGACATCATCAGTGTGAGCCTTAAACTTACCCTTACCAACCTCATCTCCTTGGTAAGTGTCTCCTGAGTGAATCCCCTCATACTTGGGAATATTACACAGACTATACAGGGGTGGCTGGTCCAGTCTTTTTTATTATTTAAAATATATTTTTTCTCTGTGGATTCTTCAATGTGCACCCACCCCACCCCCCCACACTTTGTTTAAAAGGCATTATTTTACTTCTTGACCCCCATGTTAACCATTATTTTACTTCTTGACCCCTAGGACATGCTAAAGGTAAATTTAATAGGACTTTTTGCACATTGTGAGCGGTTTTAAGAGATGCCCATCACATTTCAGCCAATCAGAATTGATTTTTAGATATCAACCTGCTCAGTACTGATTGTAAATCTAATTTGAACAATCAGATTGCTCAGATTTTAGATCCATCAATCTGAGCAATCTGATTGGTCTCTAAATATTTTTCCAAAGTATAATGTATCAGAAACAGTTCCTATAAAATGTAACTGGCTCCTATGTGATATTTTTTTATCAACCCTTCAGCATGTATATACATAGTATACATAGGAATTAATCTGTTACTGTACTTTATATTTATGAAAAAATGATCAATGTGTAAATTTTTCAGTACTTTTTATATCAGCTTATTTATGCTGGTACTTTAAAAATCCAAGGGTATGTTTAGTTTTGGAGTGTTTAGTTTCTTGTTTATAAAGTTTGATATAGTGTGTATAATCACATATATAGTTCTCAGCAATACCGGTTGTTGCTAACGCTTGCAAAGTGAGGGCTCCTTGCGCTGGTGGAGATGAGTGCCATAGGAGCTCATCCCTACGACCCCGTACGACTTAGGCAGGGAGCGCAGAAGGCGCTCAGTGCACTGGTGGAGATGAGCGCCGTAGGCACTCATCCCTACGACCCTACGCGGCTTAGGCAGGGAGCGCCGAAGAAGCTCAGTGCACTGGTGGAGATGAGCGCTGTAGACCCTGCACCACTTAGGCAGGTAGCCGAAGGCGCTCACTGCTCTGGTGGAGACATTTGAACACCCAATTTGCTGAGTTTCCACACACGAAAATCACCTAAGCAAAAAATGGAGACCAAAAAATAAATAAAAAGGAGGCTACAAAACCAATAAAAACGCAAAAACACGCCAGACACATAAGACTTCTACACAAGACTGTACGAGGTATAAAATACACTATTAGGGAAGACGCAAAATGCTCCACACCTGCGTAACACATACACAATTGCTGCCATTTTACAACACTAACTTGCAACTAATAACATTACCATTCCAAAATGCAGAATTACACACCTAAACAAATGATTTGTGCTCGCGCATGCAGCCTACTTATACTACAAAAAAAAAAACGCCAGACACATAAGACTTTTACACAAGCCTGTACGTGGTATAAAATACATTATTAGGGAGGACACAACAGCATTACCTACCTTACAATTTTATGACCGTCATTTTTTGACAGGCAATACGCTAGTTAATAATATGTAACAGGTGAAAGCAGGATTCATCCTTTCTAAATAGCAAGGAAGCCAATCTTTTAAGCGTGATTTAGTAATATATAGCTGGATCTGGCAAAGGCAATGTAGTGGTGGTTATTTTCTCAAGATAAAATAGCCATGCAGCCTTCAACTAACTTCTTTGTTATTCCTGCTACTCTTAGTAAATTTTTTGCTTTGTTGATATTATAAGTAAATGTGGTTTTGCTCAGGTATTATACACTGCAGAAATTTGCATCCAAGAGCACCCATCAGGGTGGCTTTAGGCAGGAGCTCTCTTGACCTTTTCACCAGCTCTGTACCAACTACCACAGACTTTACAGTCTACGACTTCCTGTTAAGGCAATATACTTTTTTATATCGTTTTCTTAAAAAAATAATGCATGTGTCTTGCGCTGCATAAGCAGCCCTGCATCCGAGAATCTAAATGTTATATTGTGTACGCAGAATGAAAAAGAAGAGGCCCTAACCACCAATGTCTGGGTAGAAATGGTAAGTAGATCTACATGTGGGAAAATAAGTTTATCTTCTTAGGAAATGTAAACTTGCTCCAGTGGCACCTGTTTCTTTGCTGTTATAATAGTTGAGGGTTTTTAATACATTTTCTGCTTCACACAATAAGGCCCTCATTCAATATCAATTTTGACAATTGAATAGGGGTCTAAATAAGCACATCACATACATTTTTTAAAGAAGTTTTTAGTTATTAAGCATCTATCCAAAAGCAAGGTTTTCACTAACGAAAAACTTCTTTAAAAAATATATGTTATGTGATTATTTTGATCCCTATTGAATTAGCAACATCGCAATTGAATATGGGCCTAAGTGTTAACCACTCACTGCTGGTCTCTTCTAAAAGTAACATTAAAGGGACTCTGTCAACAAGTTTTTTAATTAATGAAAACAACATATAGCCAATTTTACATGTTGTTTAAGAATAACCTAAACACACAACTTCATTGTTGGAGTGAGTCCCTTTAAGAGTAACATTTCTTAAATGGACATGGAACACAATTCTGTTTTTCTTGCACTTAAAAGCCCATGCTTTAAACATTAAATCTGTGTTTTGCATGACAAAATATTAACGAAAATCTATTCAAACTTAATTTAAACTAAACAGTAAATGCACAGAGTATACATACATCTGTAGATTTCATTGGCAGACAGGTATTACTCATACATCTATATTAACATTCACTGGCTAACAGGAGCAAGCCCTCAAACCAGGTAGGCATTTAAATATTTTTTTTTCCGGCTTTAAGAGCATCATTTGAAAAAAGAAAACAGAAATACCGTTTTTCAGATGCAACAATGAAAAAAGTATTTCAGTGCCCCTTTAGCCACTGTTTCCTTCAGTAACTAAGTTGTATGATGAGTGAATCTGTGAGGAAATAGCTCTACCATTGTAGACGTGCTCAAACATGGCTCATTAATTCTTCTTTCAAAATATCAGTGTTTACCTAATGAACTAACCAATTCTTACTGCAAGTGGCTTCAGATTGGTTCTTACTATATGACTCTGTTCTTACATGAACTGAAAAGTATTTTTTGATTAAAATAATTCTGTATTGACTAGTACCTTAGATTTTCATTCACTGTCTAGATCTGGGGTTCTTATTTACTCCACTGCTATCCAATTGTATTTGTGAAATTAATTCAAGGACTGAAATCCATATTTTTAATGAACAAGGAAAAATATTTGATATATGTAGATATAAGTGCATTCAGAAAGAGCACAAGAAGAAGGTAGTGAAGAAGTCCTAAAAAGCATATAATCAAACTGATGAAGGATTAAGGAATTGGAGGCTTCAAAAGAGATAAATAGTTAATGTAGTAAAAAAGCTGAGGTCTATAAGAAAGCTGTGCAGGTCCATTTTTAACTGCCCTTGCTAGATAATTTACTTGGGAATCTTTTTTTTCTTTTTGATGGACCTTTTTTAAAAGCAATGGAAAGACTATCGTCTACGTTGGGACCCTGATGAGCATCATGGTATCGAAATGATGCGTATCCCCTCTACCATGGTGTGGCTTCCAGACGTTGGCTTGGAGAACAAGTGAGTGGGATCTCCACTACCACATCTGCAAATAGGTTTTCTTGTTTTTTTGGCAAATTTAAAATATTATTTGTGTGCTTCTGTTGAATATACATTATGATCTGTTTAAGAGTATATACAGTATAAGAGGCTTATTGTAGCTCATTTCCCTGTTTAACAATGCATGATGCTCTGTTACCTTTTTGGGTTAGCATGCATGTTACATGAAGTCCGTTTGATATTTGTTTTCTCTCCTTTCTGCAGTGTGGATGGCACATTTGACATTGCTCTATACGCCAATACACTAGTGTCACCTGATGGCTCTGTGTACTGGCTGCCTCCTGCGATCTACCGTAGCTCCTGTGCTATTGTGGTCACCTATTTCCCATTTGATTGGCAGAACTGCTCCATGGTGTTCCAGTGAGTTATTTCTAGCAGATCAAGTATGAAACGTGTGCTATTAAATGAAAATTCACTTATTCTCTTTGAAGCATCCATCTGATTTAAAGGGCAACTTTAGTTGGCAAAATGTTTTGAGAATTCAAAAAAAATACAGCCTTCAATTCATTACCTAGTATATACAATTTTGTTACAATGGAAGCCACCAATTTGATTTCTGTTGATCTATTTCAACATGTATGCCACTGCTTTCAAAATAACTAATGGAAGTATCATGGTTTACAGGAACACACTTTGAGAAATAACCTAAAAGAAGACGCTCAGAAAAGAAAATGGAAAACAAATTACATATTACAGATTTTTTCTTGCTTTGTAAAAACTGTTTTCCCATAATCAAATATAGATTTTTAAAGACAATGCAGAAAAAAAAGTAACCATAGTTGCCTCTTACTGGTGAATTTATTTGTCCCACATTAATACTATGGCCTCATTTGACCTCGATTTCTTATTATATTTCACTGTAATTCACAGAAAAAAAAACATTTTAACTAAGTTACTTAACTTTATCCTTCTCTGTGTAATTGCCATATATAATTTACATTTCACTTACTTCTATGAAACACCCAGAGTAATAGATTCTCAGTTTCTGGAACCTCCCCCTGTTCACTCTCATGACTGCTGACATATTTCACATTGGTAACCTAAGGCCACACCAGTGTGCAATCCAGCCTCACACTGTAGGTGCCATGCTGAAGCAAACAGACACACAGCAAGTCACAATCTACTTGCAGCAGCATTGCTGTGAAGCCGTCACAGATATGAAATATTGCAGCTTGCATGAGAGTGAACAGGAATGAAGGGGAGGCTTCAGAAATGGTGAATCCATTACTCTGGAGTCTTCTCAGAAGTAAAAAAAATAATCATAAAATTTATGTTGTAACCTAATTAAAACATTTATATAAAAGGAAAAAAATATCTAAAAAATCCTTTTAATCTGGTACTTAAACAAGTATGAATGTATGTCATAAATGTATCCGGAATACATAGAATAACACTACCACAACGGATTCATGCTCTGAAATATTGCAACTTTACACAACCAAGCAGAACATATTTCCTTTACAATGAGTATCTATAAATGACAGTACCAGAATGATCAGGGTAATGAGACACATTCCAGCACATCAAGTTCTAAAAATGTACATTATCACTTTCGCTGATCTTCTTTAATAATATTTTTAGTTTGTGTTGTATATTGGCTATTTCTGTGTTAGCTAATTGCGTTGAAAATGTGTTAATTAAATCTATAAGAGGCAGACATTTAGACATGTTAGAATGAAATATACATCTTTGTCTTTCAAGCTTTTGAAAGAACATCAGGTAAATGTTATCAATTTATTTATTTTTTGCAAGAAGCAAATCCTGCAAAGGTACTTGTGAGAGTGAGGAAATGCAGCTTTGCAATCATTTTGCAACATTTGCATGTAGGTTTCCACTGACTGCCCTGTGATTTCCACAAGACTGTCATTGTGGTTGGATATTATATGAGGCCTTCTTCTGTTTGTCAGGTCACAGACTTACAGTGCCAATGAGATTGAGCTTCTTCTTTCTGTGGAGGAGGATAAGACAATTGAGTGGATAGTAATAGACCCTGAAGCTTTCACAGGTAGAGTGCTTTTTTCATTACTTTCGTATACTGTGCTTTTGAACAGTATACACATTTGACCAGTATTTGGCCTTTCTATTTTACTCCCACAGAGAATGGAGAATGGGCAATAAAGCACATGCCAGCCAAGAAGATCATAAATCATCACCTCAGTCCAGATGATCTGAATTATCAAGAGATTGTCTTTTTTCTCATCATCCAACGAAAGCCTCTTTTCTACATCATCAACATCATCGTTCCCTGTGTGCTCATCTCATCTGTCAGTGTCCTGGTCTACTTCTTACCTGCCAAAGGTACTAGAATATCACAGAGGACATGGTGCATACTGCAGTCCTTTCATATTGCTATTGTTGGGTCATTTCTGATTCCTATGTTAATGCTAGGCCAAGGACACGCCAGAACCAAAATGCCAGACAAGTTTCCTCTGCACCAGAGAAACAGCAAGCCCCTCTTTGCCCCCTCTATCCATCCCTGTCTCTCTTTGCCCCCTCTATCCCTCCCCTGTCTCTCTTTGCCCCCTTTATCCCTCCCCTGTCTCATTCCCTCCTCTGTCACTCCCCTGTCTCTCATTCCCCTCATCTCCCTCCCCTGTGTCTCTTCCCCCTCTACCTCCCCTGTGTCTCTCCCCCCTCTGTCTCTCTTTGCCCCCTTCTTCCTCCACCGGTGAATCTATGCCCCCTCCCCCCCCTGTGTCTCTATGCCCCCTCCCCCCCCCCCCCGTGTCTCACCCCCCTCTCCTGGCTCCCTTCCCCCATCCTGTCCCTCCCTTCCCCCAGCCTGTCTCCTTCCTGCTGTTGGCCGCTGGGGAGCATCAGTGCGGCAGGGGGAGCCGTGCAGGCTCCCAGGGTGCTGTGGGCCGCTGGGGAGCATCGGTGCGGCAGGGGGAGCCGTGCAGGCTCCCGGGGTGCGGTGGGCCGCTGGGGAGCATCGGTGCGGCAGGGGGAGTCGTGCAGGCTCCCGGGGTGCTGTGGGCCGCTGGGGAGCATGGGTGCGGTAGGGGGAGGCTCCCGGGGTGCGAGCCATGGCCCTTGTTACGCCCCTCTCTCACCCCCCTCTCCTGGCTCCCTTCCCCCATCCTGTCTCCCTCCTGCTGTGGGCCGCTGGGGAGCATCAGTGCGGCAGGGGGAGCCGTGGGCCGCTGGGGAGCATCAGTGCGGCAGGGGGAGCCGTGCAGGCTCCCGGGGTGCGGTGAGCCGCGGCCCTCACTACGCGAGGGCCGCAGCTCCCGTAGGACCTCGCTACGCGAGGGCAGCGGGCTTGCTATGCAAGCCCGTAAGCGTGAGCAACAGCCCGTACACTCACAACTATATATGTGATTTTTAAGACAAAGCCATCTTGATCCTCAGTATGAATTTCCAAACTGGATTTAAGCTTGTGTTTACAAATACATTCTACATCAAATAATGTTTTTTTTAATCAGGATTAGCAGCACTTTTCATTTCAAGTGTCTTACATTAATATAGTGATAGTGTCCTAAATAGGGGATCATCATTAATTCCTTTATGAGCTTAGATTGTTGGGCTTTTGGGATTTATCTTTGGCTTGTTAATAAGTAAAAATGTAACATTAAATAATGTATTTATAATATTGTGTTGATAGGTTTTGCTAGTGAGAATGATTTATATTATTTACATTGTAAACTTCTCTATACAGTTCTTCTAAGATATTTGACTTTTTCCCAATTTTAGCTGGTGGGCAAAAATGTACAGTGTCCATCAACATACTCTTGGCTCAGACTGTCTTCCTATTCCTGATTGCCCAGAAGATTCCCGAGACCTCCACGGCTGTCCCGCTAATTGTAAAGTGAGCTGCATATTCCCTGCACCCTGCCCTACCATGGAACTTAGATATACCATTCACTGACCACCATGCTTCTAAACTGACCATGTTAAACCAGAACAGTGCTAACATTTATCACCTTACACTTAAATGTACATGGAAGTCACTAAAATTACTGTGCACCATCAGAGGTTTACACATCAAGTGGGAAAATTGTTATTTTAAAATTGTCAAAACATTTATTTAGATAGTGTCTACTTATATAATTTTTTAAAAGAATTACATATTTGTCTTATACCACCCCTTTCCAGTTTATAATATAATTAAACAACAAAATAGGAACTCGTTGGATTCAAACCCACAAAGTCCATTTCATAATCAAATGATTTGACTACTACCCTATGGTTCAATATTTTTTACAAGTGAAATAAAATAGTATAAAAAATAAATTTAATAAAGTAAATAACATTTCTTTATTCAGCCTGCACATTTGGTTCTAATTAGTGGCACTGACTAGTGCAGCCCAGCAAGTATTTTGCTGATGCTGTGGAGTAGATTAGTAGCCATTTCAAAAAGTAAAACACCTTTTCTACATGATTTTTCACACTCTATTGAATGGTGATATTTGTGTATCTTTAATTATACTGGTATGGCTAACAGCCAATAATGTCCATGTCTAGACATCAGAGACATGTGTATTGATGACACCTACATTAACAGTTAACAATTAATCCCCATATTGCAGATCAGAGGAGATCTTAAAAGGTTGAACTTGATGGACTAAAAGTATTTTTTCAACCTCAAATACTATGTAACTATATAACTATGTACTTGAAAATTAGATTAAAATATAGTGTTTATATATCACAGGTGACAGATGCTGTAGGATAACAGTCGCATTCTCTTTCTGTGTTCTCAGATATCTGACATTCCTGATGGTCGTTGCGATCGCCATTGTTATCAATGCTGTTATTGTTTTAAATGTCTCTCTTCGCACCCCCCACACTCACACCATGTCAAGTACTGTGCGAGAGGTATGGAAATTCAAATTTGTCACTGCAGTTTCTCACAGTGATCATTCTCAAATATATATGACTATGAGAAAGTGTCCTCTCTGGTATTCTGCGGGTGAACCTTGTGGTCCAAGGATATAGACTATGTATATTCTGAATCCTCTTCTATTGTATATCTGTAGATCTGTCTGAGGAAGGTCCCACGCCTTCTGAGAATGCACCTTCGCCCAAGTGATGCTGTGCCTCCTCCTGCTCATCCCATACGTCGCAGCAGCTCCCTGGGCTTGATGATGAAGGCAGAGGAGTATATGATGAGGAAGCCTCGAAGTGAACTTATGTTTGAGAGACAGAAAGAAAGAGATGGGCTCATGAAGGTTGTTTTGGAAAAAATAGGTATAAATAATGCAGTGGACTAAATGTATAACCTATTAGTTGCTGTCTGGGGTTGCTGTTGTTTAATTGTTCAGTCATGTCCGACTTTCCATGACCCGATGGACTGTGGCACGCCAGGCACATCTTGTGTCTGGTTGTGCTTATCCATACAGTTTACTGGAGTGGGTTGCCAGTTCCTTCTCCAGTGGACCGTGATTTGTCTGACCCCTTTGCTTTGACTTGCCCATCTTGAGTGACCCTACATGATATAGCTCACAGCTTCATTGAAGTACACAAGCCCCTTCACCATGACAAGGTAGCGATCCAGAAGGGGATATGTGGTCACAAATATCCAAAAGTGATATGATATATAGGACAAGGGAACTAGCAGGATTACAAGCCAGGATTACAGGTTATCCCTGCACGAGCATCGGTGAGTTAGATGCTACCTCAGTCATTATAATTCATTTGTATGTGCTCTAAACAGGATTTAATATAGTTCACAATTTCAGAAAAATAAATAGACTAGAAAAGGAAAGGAAGGAGGCCACAAGTGTATTCTAAGAAAGTGCTATTTGATAGAAAGAGTGATAGACAAGTGGAGATGTAGAGAAGCTGCTTTTATATGAAAGAGTACACATCCTGAAAAGATAGGTTGTGACTAGCATGGCTTCAACTCTACATTTGGTTGTTGCCATTTAAAGGTTCACTGCACTACTAAGAGCATAATTAATGAGGAAAAAGTTATGCAGATCATTTTTTATTAGAAAAAAAGCTTTGATGCCTCTGCTGGATCCTAGATGGGTCCATGATGCATTGGTTGGTGAGTGAGAGGGGTGTTTATATTTCCAGATAATTGTGGTTGTATTGAGTGATGCATGGTGTCTGCTTCTGAGCCACCGAGGGGGAAAGGGTGTAGTGTTAATTACAATCTTATTATCTAGACTACAGTCTTTTCCCTCTTCCTCCGCCACTCATAAACAGAGTGCTCATCATCAGAGTCTTCAAATATTCTGATTTTCCCCCAAAAATGTTTATGTCCATGGCTATCACAGGTGTTAATATTGTTAATCTGCTACAAACTTGACAAACAAATGTCTTTCTTCTTAAACTGGTGCTTTATAACAGACCTGGGCATTGTATGGCCCGCGGGCCACATCCGGCCCTTTGGCAGTCCCGGCCCACTACAGTGGCCTACTGTGGGATACAAATTTGTGTCCTGGACAAAAAAAATCACTGCCAATTGTAAAAGGGGGCAATTTGTGATCAGCAGTTTTGTGACTAACTTGGATGGATAGCATTCGGTAGATACTGCTCCTGGCACTGAGAAAATACAAAAAAGCTATACAATTAATATTAATCAGAATTAAGTTCAGGCTCTGGGTTGGAAAGTAAAATGGCAACTAATATGATACTCAAACATACATTGTTACATTGAAAGTAAGAGTTATAACTTAGATTTATAACTTTTCTGTATACAGTATTATTTAAAAGCAACTTATTATATGGAAAAACTACAAATGAAGTTGATAGAAAGGGCAGCTATCTTCTTTGCTATCAAAATCTTTAAAGGCTGGCCTGTTAACAAGCATGTTTTTAATATTTCAGGACTGTTTCACATTAAAAGTAGACAATTGAAAATTTAAGAAACTTATATTTATTTGCAAAGCAAACAGTTCACAGCATCCCTTAGTTTGGGAAACTAGTGTCACTTTGTCATATTTTGTGATGGGAATGATGGGATGCCAAACATCCCTGTGAGACTGGGGTAGGGTGTGACAATGCCTAATCATAATGCTTAAACATAACCAATAACTGTGCTGCAAGGTAACTAGAATTGTCATTAAAGGACCAGTTTAAGCACTTTTCATGTTAAAACTATTTTTAGTTCACAATTAATTAACATGAAATATGAATGTGCAAACAGCAGCAAAACCTTAAATAGTGCTCAGGATAATGAGAGGGGGGATACAGCAGTGGGCATTATTGAGTTAAACTGTGTTTAAAATATATTTTCTGGCTAAAGGTTTGATTTGCTGTTGTTTGCACATTTATATTTAATGATAATTAATGGTGAACTAAAAAATAGGCTAAACAGGAAAAATACTTAAATGTGAAACCATTCATAAAAAGAAGGATTGTTTGGAGGAGGTTAAGAAGAACAGGGGGATTGTCCCTTAAAATATGTACTGTTTCTAAAAAAAAAAAAAAAAAGAGATACAGTTGAGAAGTATGGCACTTAGTTACATCTCTGTGGCTTCTGTTTGTTTTTTCAAGGCAGAGGAATGGAAAATGGTACAGTAGAGGGTTTCATTCACAACCTAAGCCATGCGGCTCCAGAGATCCAGGCCAGCGTGGAGGCATGCAACTACATTGCAAGGACCACCAGGGAGCAAAATGAATTTGAAAGTGTGAGTACTTAAACAGTTAATTTGCAATTCCTTCCCTATATACTAAATGTCCTGCTTATCCAATATGTGTTATAAATTCTCAGAAGAGGAGACTGCTGGTTAGGATGTATTAGAAAAAGTCAAACCACATAAAACGATTTACCCATCATATATATATAATCTTCAGTTCCCAAGAAGCTCTGCTAAATCATTAGACTGAAAGGTATGCAATAGAGTTGCTTTGCCTCAACACAAGACTATTCATTACTTACTTGTGCAATTTATGTTGAACCACATTACTTGTAATAATTATCAGCCCGATTCAATTGGAATTACTTGTTACCATGTAGCTCGTAACTCAAGATTTACATGTTACAGCTATTAAATTAGCCCTGTAACGTTGCTCGCAGTGGACTTGCGTTTTAACACACAGATCAGCCCGAAAATCACCTACGATTTGAGCTACGTTGAACTTCGCACACATAAATCCGTTAATCTGTCCTGTCCGTAACCGCTACTTGTTCAATTCAGCTATTAAATTGCAACATGCTCACTTGTGAGCAAGCACGTAACACGCAAATGGAGTCCAAAGCCCTACGAGTGTTCGAGAGCACCCGCAAGGAGGTAAAGTCCAATATGTAGCACTTTGTAGGCAAATAAAAACACACTACTGTACATTTATTATAAGGGAAAGTGATGTCAGGTCTTAGAATTAATAGCACAACATTCTCAAGCTCGCAAATCGGCCCCGAAAAATACTTTATTTCATGTTTAGATTGTGTGTGATATCGATCCCTGCAATCAATGTGTTACAACATATACTGTAACTGGCATGTAATAGAATATCATATTTACTGCTTTATTACTATTGCATCATATCTGGACTACGGGTCCGATCGTAAAATGTACTTGAAGCACGTAGGACTTGGAAATCTACCCTCCCCTTTTGCAGTGAAGTAACTCTCTCTTTTTTCATTGGCTCCATCTGAACCCGTAACTTCGCAATTGATTAATTGTTTGCTCTCGAGCCCCAACCCCGACGGCCGCGTACTGGTTTACGAAATAACTTCTCTCGCTCATAGCTCACAGCCAATTCTTATTTAATAGCAATGTAAGTAAGGCAAATTTTGACCCCACAGCCGCTGCAAGGCTCACATTGGACTTACGAGGCTGAAATTTAATATGGTTACATTTCGGCTTGTACTCAGTTTATTAGCAGTTAATCTGATAATTTTCAAAATTTAGAATAAATAGTTACAACTAAATAGTTGTTAAATCACATGAGCTCTTGGTATTTGTCACCTACCCCTTATTGAGAGCAGGTTCCTTGCAAATATAAGTTCTGCTCTCAGAAATGTAAACCTCATTCTTATACATGCAGCCTTCGTCAAAGTATCCGTGATGACTATATGATGTAGAAGGAGCACCCAAATGTATTTTTTCTACTTAAAAAATAACTTTATGACATTTTACCTGCCAATGTTCTTTGT
Organism: Discoglossus pictus; assembly: GCA_027410445.1. NCBI lineage: Eukaryota > Metazoa > Chordata > Amphibia > Anura > Alytidae > Discoglossus > Discoglossus pictus. The sequence continues at coordinate 307,947,442 of CM050165.1, forward strand.
CAGACTCATATTTTTATTTGACCACAGAGTGCTTCCTTAGATAGCACAAGGTAAATATAAAATAATTTAGTAACAATCAGTAAATCTTAATAAAGACTACATTTTGCAGTCTCTCTCTGCATAGAAAAAGTAATGATATAACACTAATACTAATGATATAACACTCAAAGGGCAGTTTATAACGCATACCATTGACCTGGCTTGACCACCATCCCTGGTCAGCATCAGAATCAAGAATGGATTACATTAGGCAGTAAATATCACATTGTGAACCTACCGTGCCTTGCAAAAGAATTCACCCCCTTGGCATTTTTCGTGTTTTGTTGCCTCTCAACTTGGAATTAACATGGATTGTTTGAGGATTTGCATAATTTAAATTGCAGAACATGCCCACAACTTTGAAGATGTTTTTTTTTTTTTTTTTTTTTAAACATACAACAAATAGGACAAAATAACAGAAAAAGTAAATGTGCATAACTGTTCACCCCCCTAAAGTCAATACTTTGTAGAGCCACCTTTTGCGGCAATCACAGCTCCAAGTCACTTTGGATAAGTCTCTGTGAGCTTGCCACATCTTACCACTGGGGTCTTTGCCCATTCCTCCTTGTAAAACTGATCCAGCTCCTTCCAGTTGGATGGTTTGTGAACAGCAATTTTTAAGACTGACCACGGGTTTTCTATTGGATTGAGGTCTGGGCTTTGACTAGGCCATTCCAACACATTTACATGTTTCCCCTTAAACCACTCAAGTGTTGCTTTAGCAGTGTGTTTGGGGTCATTGTCCTGCTGGAAGTTGAACCTCCGTCCTAGCCTCAAATCCCGCACAGAGTGGTACAGGTTTTGCTCAAGAATATCCCTGTATTTAGCACCATCCATCTTTTCCTCAACTTTGACCAGTTTACCAGTCCCGGCTGCTGATGGTGTTCTTTGGGTGATGTGATGTGTTGGGTTTGTGCCAGACATAGCGTTTTCTTTGATGGCCGAAAAGTTACATTTTAGTCTTATCAGACCAGAGCACCCTTCTCCATATAATTTGGGAGTCTCCCACATGCCTTTTTGCAAATTTAAAACTTGCCATTTAGTTTTTTGCTGAGAGTAATGGCTTTCTTCTGGCCACTCTGTCATAAAGCTCATCTCTATGGAGCATACGGCTTATTGTCGCCCTATGTACAGGTACAGACTTTGCTGTGGAATTCTGCAGCTCCCCCAGGCTTACCTTAGGTCTCTGTGTGGCCTCTCTGATTAATGCCCTCCTTGCCCGGTACATGAGTTTTGGTGGGCGGCCGTCTCTTGGCAGGTTTGTGGATGTGCCATGTTCTTTCCATTTGGTTATGATAGATTTGATGGTGCTCCTGGGATCATCAAAGAATTGGATATTTTTTAATAATTTAACCCTGACTTGTACTTCTTAACAACATTGATCCTTACTTGTTTGGAGAGTTCCTTGGTCTTCATGGCAACGTTTGGTTAGTGGTGCCTCTTGCTTAGGTGTTGCAGCCCCTGTAGCCTTTCAAAAAAGGTGTGTATATGTAATGACAGATCATGTGACACTTAGATTGCACACAGGTGGACATCGTTTCATTAATTATGTGACTTCTGAAGGTAATTTGCCGCACCAGAGCTTTTTATGGGCTTCATAACAAAGGGGGTGAATACATACGCACATGACAATTTTCTGTTTTCTATTTCTAAAAAATTGTTTATGTATATATTTTTCTCATTTCACTACACCAACTTAGACTATTGTGTTCTGATCCATCACATACAATTCAGATTAACAAAGCATTGAACTTAAGGCAGTAATGTAACGAAATAGGTAAAAAGTCAATCGGGTGAATAATTTTGCAAGACACTGTATATACAGGAGTATATCTCCACAGTCCAGTCACTCGAGATTTATGTGCATGCTGTTTCTCTTCTTCTTCAACTGAATGTATTTAGCTGATACAAGATCAAATCCATTTATGAAAGAAGAACCAAATGCAAGTGCACATATTGCCAAACTAGTAATGTAGTATTCTGTAACATCACATATTACTCTGCCTGCTGCATTTCACATTAGTAAATAATAATATTATGATTATACATGGTTGCCTATGTGTTACTCTCTATATTACACAGATCTTATGTATATTCTGTTCTTTTTGGTTTCAGGAGAATGAAGAGTGGATCTTGATTGGACGAGTAATTGACCGGGTCTGTTTCTTGGTCATGTCCTTTCTCTTCATCCTTGTATCAGTTGGAACCTTCCTCTCTGGCCACTTCAACCAAGCACCAGCACATCCATTTCCTGGAGATCCAAAACTCTACATACCACAGTGACAGGGAACTGGTCTAACATTGAGCTTACATTCTTTGAACCTTATTGATGGAGTATTTCTACACCATCCAAAGGTGAAACTTCTGGCCATGAATCTCAGTGGTCTTTCAGCACACAGGTTCTCATATGGTTTGCAGTCCTCCAAAGGTCTAGATGAGGTCCACAGTGTAATGATCAGGTATTTACTGATTTGTATGTATATTGATGGTGGCAATGTCCCTACACCTGGACAATCATTGTGCTGGGATATAGCAATGATATTGGATATGGCTGCCATAACAGGTATTCTGGAGCTTTAGAAAGTGAGCTCCAGGTTAGGACTATGTTATCCAATGTGGAAGAAAACAGACTGGATCAGAAATATTTACTTTGATTCTATGTGTTCTGTAATACTTTTACAACATGTGATAAATGCAAGACAATAAAATGTAAGAACACTTGAAAAGTTTCTTTTTGTCTCAATTTGTATCTTAATCAACTATATTTTATTGTAAAAACACTGAGGTATTTACAGCTAGGGCCAATCTTTGTGTCAGCTATCTGACTAGGGAAAAAACTGCCTGGACATCCCTGACAAGCCATAACTGGGGAGTATATGAAATGATCTCTCTGCTTGGCCTGCATTATAGACAAGCTAATCATAGAAACATAGGCCTCCATGTAAATCAGGTGCTCTAAGTCACAGCACTGCTGTAAATCGGCTGCGGGAGCTTTTCCCCTAAGTTCTACACTAATGTAAATCTTTTGCTCTCCAGGTTAGAGCACTCAGACCACAGCCGTAAATCTTGCTTCAGCCGCAACATATTTTTTGTGTAGGGAGTAGCCCAGTGGCATAGGAATAGGGGGGCAGCAGGGGCTCACCATCTTGGGGGTGGCACTCCTGCCCCCAGGCTGCCGATGCCTTCCTGGTCCCTCTCTCTCCTCTGATCCGTGGAGGAGAGGCGGAGTCAGCAGGGGGTGTATGCAGAAAGGGCGGAGCCTCCCGGGAGAGGAGCTGCCGACCAGGAGGGTAAGTGAAGGGAAGGGCGAGAGGAAGAGAGTGTGTGAGACAGAGTAAGGAGAGGGAAAGAGAGAGAGATGGAGAGACAGAGGAGAGAGACAGAGAGAGAGGAGGGAGAGGAAGGGAAGAGGGAGAGAGAGAGAGGAAGGAGAGGTAGAGAGGAGGGATAGAGAGAAGATAGATGAGTGAGAGGAGGGAGAGATAGATAGGAGAGGAAAAGAGGGGAGGAAGAGAGAGTGGAGGGAGAGAGAGGAACGAGAGAGGGGAGGGTAGAAGAAGGAGAGAGAGAGGAGGGGAAGAGAATGGAAGAAGAGAGAGGGAAGGGAGACAAACCGAGGAAGGAAGGAGAGAGAGGAGGGAGGTAGATAGGAGGAGGAGAGAGGGAGGAGTGATAAAGATATAGAGGGGGGAGATATAGAAGAGAGAGAGGATGGAGAGAGAGAGAGGAGAGAGGATGGATAGACAGAGAGGAGGGAGAGAAAGAAGAGAGAGGAGAGGAAGAAGAGAGGAAGGAGAGAACGAAGAGGCGGATAGAGAGGGGAGGGAGATAGAGAGAGGAAGCAGAGGAGAGGAAGAGAGAGGAAGGAGAGGGGAGGGGGATAGACAGAGGAATAAGAGAGAGACGGGAATGAGAGAGAGGGGAGGGAGAGAAGAAGGAGATATAGAAGAGAGAGAGAGGAGGGAGATAAGATAGAAGATGGAGAAATATAGAGAGAAGAGAGAGCAGAGCAAGGAGACGTAGAGAGAGGAGGAAGGAAGATAGAGAGAAGAGGGAGAGAAAGAGAGTGTGTGAGAGAGATAGTGTGAGGGAGAGAGGAGGGGAGGAAAAGGAGGGAGAGAGAATGAAAGAGATAGTGTGAGGGAGAGGAAGGAGAGAGAGAGGAAGGTAAGAGAGGAAGAAGAGAGGTAGAGAGGAGCAAGAAGAGATGCAGAGAGGAGGAGGAGGAGATAGAGAGAGAGAGAGAGGGGAGGAAGATAGTGAGAAATGAGAGAGAGGATGGAGAGAGGAGAGGAAGGAGAGGGGGATAGAGAGAGGAAGGAGAGAGATGGAAGAGGGACAGTGAGAGAGGAGGAAGAGAGATGAGAGAGGGAGAGAGAGGAGAGAGAGAATGGAGGAAGAGAGAGAGAGTAGTGGGGGTGTTAGAGACAGAAGGGGGAGAGAGGGAATGGATGGGATATATATATATATATATATATATATATAAATAAATAAATATATATATATATATATATACAGTATATATATATATATATATATATATATATATACAGTATATATATATATATATATATATATATATATATATATATATATATATATAGCTCATTTATTTATTTTTACATACAGTGGATATAAAAAGTCTACACACCCCTGTTAAAATGTCAGGTTTCTGTGCTGTAAAAAAAATTAGACAAAGATAAATCATTTCAGAACTTTTTCCACCTTTAATGAGACCTATAAACTGTACAACTCAATTGAAAAACAAACTGAAATCTTTTAGGTAGAGGGAAGAAAAAATATAAAAATAAGATAGTATGCACACCCTTAAACTGATACTTTGTTGAAGCACCTTTTGATTTTATTACAGCACTCAGTCTTTTTGGGTATGAGTCTATCAGCATGGCACATTTTGACTTGGCAAGATTTGCCCACTCTTCTTTGCAAAAACACACCAAATCTGTCAGATTGTGAGGGCATCTCCTGTGCACAGCCCTCTTCAGATCACCCCACAGATTTTCAATCGGATTCAGGTCTGGGCTCTGGCTGGGCCATTCCAAAACTTTAATCTTCTTCTGGTGAAGCCATTCCTTTGTTGATTTGGATGTATGCTTTGGGTGGTTGTCATGCTGAAAGATGAAGTTCCTCTTCATGTTCAGCTTTCTAGCAGAAGCCTGAAGGTTTTGTGCCAATATTGACTGGTATTTGGAACTGTTCATAATTCCCTCTATCTTAACTAAGGCCCCAGTTCCAGCTGAAGAAAAATAGCCCCAAAGCATGATGCTTCCCCCACCATGCTTCACTGTGGGTATGGTGTTCTTTTGGTGATGTGCAGTGTTGTTTTTGCGCCAAACATATCTTTTGGAATTATGGCCAAAAAGTTCAACCTTGGTTTCATCAGACCATAACACATTTTCCCACATGATTTTTGGAGACTTCAGATGTGTTTTTGCGAAATGTAGCCTGGCTTGGATGTTTTTCTTTGTAAGAAAAGGCTTTCCTCTTGCCACTCTAGCCCATAGCCCAGACATATGAAGAATATGGGAGATTGTTGTCACATGTACCACACAGCCAGTACTTGCCAGATATTCCTGCAGCTCCTTTAATGTTGCTGTAGGCCTCTTGGTAGCCTCCCAGACCAGTTTTCTTCTCGTCTTTTCATCAATTTTGGAGGGAGCTCCAGTTTTTGGTAATGTCACTGTTGTGTCATATTTTCTCCACTTGATGATGACTGTCTTCACTGTGTTCCATGGTATATCTGATGCCTTGAAAATTCTTTTGTACACTTCTCCTGACTGGTACCTTTTAACAGTGAGATCCCTCTGATGCTTTGGTAGCTCTCTGTGGACAATGGCTTTTGCTGTGGCATGCGACTAAGAAAATTTCAGGAAAGACCAACTAGAGCAGCCAAACTTTATTTGGGGTTTATCAGAGGCACTTTAAAGGATGGCAGGTGTATGCTGACTCCTATTTAACACGATTTGAAATGTGATTGCTAAATTCTGAACACAGCTACATCCCCAATTATAAGAGGATGTGCAGACTTATGCAACCACATTATTTTTCTTTTTCTTCCCTCCACCTAAAAGATTTCAGTTTGTTTTTCAATTAAGTTGTACAGTTTATAGGTCACATTAAAGGTGGAAAAAGTTCTGAAATGATTTATCTTTGTGTAATTTTTTTACTTTCTTTTTTTTTTTCTTATAGCATTTTTCGCATTGATGTACCTGTTAAGCGCTGTTTTAAGAAGAGATGGAATATAGAATGAAGCAAAAAGGATAGATAAAGGGGAAGTTGAGAGACGGGGAAAGGGGTGGAGTATATTGTAGTGGGTTCACTGGAGGTTATATCTTTCTTATTAAAAGTATGGGATTTTCACTACTTTAGCTGTTGAAAATACTTTTTGAGCTTTGCATAGTACTTTATGTGAAGAACACTAACTTCAAGCCACTGAAAGAGCAAAGCAACATCCAGGAGAAAATAGAGGAATTCTCCACTCAGACCTGATCCATTGGTAAACATAGTCCTGTCATGTGGCTGGGACATGTTGGCAGTTGGTAAACAAGGTCTTATTCTGTGTGGTTTCTGATCCAAAGTAAACAAAGATTCCACATTTATTCACTGTCTGAGGAATTTGTAGTACATATTGTGGCAGCCAACAAACAGCTCGTTTCCGAGAACAGTTCCTGAAATCTTTTCAATAATGGAGTCACTGCTCAAATCCAATGAGCTGAATAATGTTATTTACTTCAGTTTACTGATGACTGTTTATCAGACTCAGCTCTTCTGATCATTTCTTCCCGTAGAACACAAACATGCACATACTATTAACCTTCAAGGATTTGGGAGATTAAATAAAATAACATGGTTTTACAATATAAATTATGTGACCCAGGGAATCACTACAGGTTGATCTACATCTCATTCAGTTACATTATACAACTGGAGATCAGAACAGGATCTAAATTCACAGCTTCAAACTGCTGTGCCACATGAGGCATGATACAATTGCTATACAGTGCCTTGCAAAAGTATTCACCCCCCTTGTCTTTTTACCTATTTTGTTACATTACAGCCTTAAGTTCAATGTTTTGTTAATCTGAATCTTATGTGATGGATCAGAACACAATAGTCTAAGTTGGTGAAGTCAAATGAGAAAAATATATACATAAAACTATTTTTTTAGAAATAGAAAATTGTCATGTGTGTATGTATTCACCCCCTTTGTTATAAAGCCCATAAAAAGCTCTGGTGCAACCAATTACCTTCAGAAGTAACATAATTAGTGAAATAATGTCCACATGTGTGCAATCTAAGTGTCACATGATCCTTCATTACATATACACACCTTTTTTTAAAGGCCCCAGAGGCTGCAACACCTAAGCAAGAGGCTGGTCTGATGAGACTAAAATTTAACTTTTCGTCCGACAAAGAAAACGCTATGTCTGGCGCAAACCCAATACATCACGTCACCCAAAGAACACCAGCAGCCGGGACTGGGAACTGGTCAGAGTTGAGGGAAAGATGGATGGTGCTAAATACAGGGATATTCTTGAGCAAAACCTGTACCACTCTGTGCGTAATTTGAGGCTAGGACGGAGGTTCACCTTCCAGCAGGACAATGACCCCAAACACACTGCTAAAGCAACACTTGAGTGGTTTAAGGGGGAACATGTAAATGTGTTGGAATGGCCTAGTCAAAGCCCAGACCTCAATCCAATAGAAAATCTGTGGTCAGACTTAAAGATTGCTGTTCACAAGCGCAAACCATCCAACCTGAAGGAGCTGGATCAGTTTTGTAAGGAGGAATGGGCAGAAAATCCCAGTGGTAAGATGTGGCAAGCTCATAGAGACTTATCCCAAGCGACTTGGAGCTTTGATTGCCGCAAAAGGTGGCTCTACAAAGTATTGACTTTAGGGGGTGAATAGTTATGCACATTGACTTTTTTTGTTATTTTGTCCTATTTGTTGCTTCACAATAATAATACAAAAAAAAAACATCTTCAAAGTTGTGGGCATGTTCTGTAAATTAAATTATGCAAATCCTCAAACAATCCATGTTCATTCCAGGTTGTGAGGCAACAAAATACGAAAAATGCCAAGGGGTTGAATACTTTTGCAAGGTACTGTATCTCTGCCAGCTAGATACAATGTCACTTTTACTATATATCTGCTGAAATTTTAATGGCAAGTTTAGGTTTAAGCAATATTTTGAGAGCAAGAAAATTATATGTGCAATCAAGTTAACTCTACCCTGAATAACTTAACATCTAGTGTTTCCATAGTTAATCTAAGTGATGGACAGTTGTTGAGAATAAAGAATTTCCCCTGTGCTTTTATCCTATTTCCCATAACATCTTAGCCTCAGTTGACTGTGGTCTTTCTTTCATGTTGACTCCCATATCTGGGGATGACAGGCCAGAGTACCCCCTACAGAGAGACTTGAAGGAGGATCCGGTTGGTTGGGATGGAAACAGTTGCAAGCAGCAAAGAGAGGAATTGAAAAAGTACTGTAACAGGACTCAGCTTTTCACATGGTGCAAGTCTGGAAGACACAATCATTTCAGTGTTGCTCAGTTTGGGAGGCTGTAGAGACTCTTTTATATGCATTACTCTTGTTGCATGCTAAGTTATTCCCCAGATTCAGGCAACTGGTTGTAAAAATAAACTTCTAGGATGTCAGTTATAACTTCCCAACCGTCCCCTTTCGGACATCTGAGGAGAGAGAAACATATAGAGCATCTATTTAGGGTCCCCAAACAAGAGAGAAAAGCCTGTAGATGTCTGGACTCACAGCACATACAAGAAACAATTCAAGAGGATGCTGCTATGGGAAGTCAATGCAGAATTAAAGAGAAGACAGGACAATATAGAAATCCCAAATATGCACAAGCTTTAAAACATGGGTGCAGCCAGATAACCGCTGACATGTCTTTCTCTGCTCCAGTCTGTGATAAGAGTCCAAGACAGGCAGCGAGGATAATACAGAGGACATTGACAGTGGTGGAAGAGTTGGATGAACTGGTTGCTCCTGAGCTGGAGGTCCTAGCTGGTGCTCAGCAGTTCTGCATTACTGCCAAATCCAAACCACAAGGTAAGGTACCATGTAAGATAATGCAGCAGCAGTATGCACCCCCCTGAAACAGTCATATCAGATGGGGGTCATAATCTAAATCATAAACATTAAAATGCAAATGTAAGTTTTAAAAGCTGCATTAAATGTAGTTTCTTTAAATATTGATTTATATTGATTTATTCCTAATCAGTTACTAAATAGCAATTGAAAATCCTATTGAAGGGACTCTATAGAGGTCCTTTAAGAATAAAGAGGTCTTCTTTGAGATATGTTGTATTGTATTAATGTTGTTAATGACAGCATAAGTGCATTTAATGTAATGGCTACCAATGGGTTACAAAGTACTTGCCCTGAAAAACTTACAATCTACTTATATGGGGGAAAAGAAAAATACAGACACATTAAGGAAAAGGATAAGTGCATGTGAATAGGAGGATGCTACTAAGTATCTGCAAATGCATTCACTATGGGTGCTGTTTAAAAACATATTCTCTAACATAATGCAGTGGATGGTTCCAGAAGCTACTAGTGAGAAATGTTTTTTATATATATATGTGTGTGTGTGTGTATAGGTTGTACCATTATCAGTGCATTAAATGGCATCTGAGTTTTACAGTAGCATAGTAAAATAGCAATTGTTTTGTAATGTTTTAAGCTGATTTCTCTTTCAGGACTGAGCTGCCATCCTGAGAGATTATATGTAATATCCAGTCGCACTGCCAAACAATTACTTTTGGCTATTGAAGGTAATTCCATCTCTGTTAATACCTTAACATATATTTTTATATATATATATAATATAATATATATATATAATTTCTTAGCTCACTTTCACTTTTATAAAATACAAAAATACCTCTTGTAAAATGAAAGTTGCAATTAAAGCCGACTATTGATTATAACAGACTAGATATAGGACTGAAGGGACATCAAAGGTTTCTGGATTTCACTAAGAATATAATATACCTATGTATCTCTTTACTTGTGTGTACTTTATTTTATGAAGAAGTGCTAAAAAGCTCTGTTTTTTTCTGTCTAAAATCTTCAAATACATCCTAACTGGTTTCTCCCCTCTGCAGCTCATAAAGACAGTGTACTTCTAAGTACAGGGATTGCACTGTCTCATACTAAACTATCAGTGGTAACATTCTGCAAAATTTTACTTGAGATGAGTCACTGATAGGCTAATTTGAAACACTGCACTTCACAGTCTGTGTACTCAGGAGTTGCTTGCGATACAGAGGGCAAAATAGGTAAACAGGTACAAATTGTATGATTTTAAGCAGGAAAAAATTAGATTTTTAAGCACTTCTTAATAAAGTACATAAAAGTAAACAGATATATAGTTTTCCGAATTAACAGCCTTATTAAATTGCGATTCTGCAAATTTCAAAGCTCTCTATATAAGCAGAGAGCATATATTTTTTACAGAAGTTTTTAGTTAGTGAACTTCTATCCAAAAGCAAGGTCTTCACTAACTAATTCTGTAAAAAAAAAATGCTATATGCTTAAATAGAGCCCTTATAAATTTGACTAATTGCAATTTAATAAGGCTGTAAAAATTCAGAAACCTTCAATGTCCCTTTAATGCATGTTTTTTTAATTGTCGGGACTTGCTTAAACAAAACACGCAACCCCACTAAAAGTAACACCACGTGCACCTAAGTCCTTAAGATTTTGCTTATGGAGAGGAGAACATTAGCTAAAACCAGTGTCATCTGAACACGTTCATTAATATTTTAGCATTTTGGTACAATTTAGGATAGTAGAGAGGAAGTAAATGGCTCTAGGAAACAAGATAATGTGAGAGTAAAAAAGAGAAGTGAAATGGTGGATGGGATGAAATGATGGATGAGATGATAAAGAGGCATCAATAGGATGAGAAAGACTGATAATAAGGTAAGACTGACCACTTAAACATGTCATTGACACTGTAGTAAGTAAGTTGAGAATTGAGCAAGAGAACTGAAACATAAAATCCTCTCATACACCCAGTTCCCTCACTTGCTGGGGATTTTTCCCTAATCCATCCTTGATTGTTCCTATATCTGTTCTTTGATTTCAGATTCCAGCTGTCTGTGCCTGCACCTTTGTGGCCCTGCCCGCTCCTGCACCCTGTACCTGTGTGACCAGAGCAGAGCGGAGGTGCTGAGGATCTACAGACCCTACAGAGTGGACATGTGCTGTCTGTGCTGCTGCCTCATGGTCATCAGAGTCTTCTCTGTTGCAAATAATCTCATTGGCTCAGTGCAGCAGAGGTGAGAGCTGTGTATGTCATTCTTTATAATAAAGTAACAGCAACAGTCCAGTCCTGGATGGGCTGTGAATGGATATACAGTATAATATCTAATTACATACATAAAAACATATAAAAGAACAAAACAATAGAAATAGTAGGAGTCAGTGTGACATAGGCAGTTGGGATGTCTATACAGCATGAATTCTCTAAGAAAAGTGTATTTATGTTTTTTTGATTCACAGCTAAAATATATCTGAACTCTATATTACTCTATATTCACTAAGATTAGCTAAAGTTGTGAAGGAGTCACAAAACGGTTTACATTTATCAGTAAAGAGCATCTAAAGCTGAGATGATTTGATGAACATTAGAAGCTCTAGCCCACAGTAACAAACTAATAATGCAGTTTTACAGGGTAATGATGGATCACTTGAGGTGTGTGCTCAGCAAACTTAACTGGCCACTGTAGTCCAGAATTTAAAATACCATGTTTAAAATATTATCAATTTCTGGTATGAACCTTCATAATCTCGCCATTGCCACAACCTTGCACTTTTATTCCCAATGTCTGTGTGTAAATCTGATAACACAGATGACAGGCCCCAGTTGACTCCTTGTTTCAAGTTTCTTTCAGTTTACTGGTCAGGCTAAAGTGGATCAAACAGGATGCTTATAATATATTTTGTCTTGTTTTAGTGTTTATTTTCTTAAAAGAATATAATTAACATTCACATTAGAGAAGGTTTGGAACTACAGTGGCCCTTTATAATTATAACTACACCAGGATAGAAACACACAATGTGCGCAGTTAGCGGACAGAGAGGTATGCAGCAGCTAATCAGTAAAGAATCAGCTGGTGTGTGAATAATCACCCAAATAATAATGTACCCCGAGTAATGTGTTGTACGATCAAATTTCAGAGCCAGGCCCTCCATGATGGGTCCTTTACATTTAAGTTATTACACAGCAAAGCATAAAAATTCGCCAATTAATATTGTAAAATCTATCGCCCTCCACACTCATTTAGAGCCTGTGTTGTGGTTGCATTAGATGCTGGGATCTATCCCTCTTTACCTTCGCATTTCTTCGGCAGCATTGACAGCTGCAATTACAGGAGCCATCCGGCAGAGGGCGCTGTCAATTTTTGGGCGCTGTCATGTTTGATGTAAGGCAAAGAACTATTCTCCCCTCCAACATGGCGCAATTCGACGGCGCTGAGCTGACAGCACGGCCATCGCTATGTTCGGCGCGGGCACTCAGCCCCCCAGGGTCTTGGGTGCGCCTCTCATAGCTCAAGGCCTCTTCTGTCTGCACTCCATATATGAAAATCGGCAGCGCCATCTGTCTGTTGGCGGCGGGATTGCAGCGAGTAGATTTTGCGAAGGTGAAGAGGGAAAGGACCAGATGCTGTCACTGTTTCTGGTTTTCAGGTGGAGCATGTTCAGTCCAAGACTAGTAGTGTGTGACTCTGAGGAGAGGACAATCATGGAGATCAGAGGATCATGGAGTGCAACCCGCTGCCACTCTGATCAGGAGTTTGAGGTAATAAACTAATATACTCTGTGAATGAGATAGGTCCATGGAAGCCAATCAAGTATCTACATAAATCATCATCGACGCTTCTGACACAAGAACACTGTAGTGTTAAAATGAGTCATAGCCCTTTAAAAGTATTACACAGAGCATAATGAAAACCCTTTTAGTCCCATTAAAACAAGATTTCAATTATCAACATTGTTTTTAATTTCGTTCTGCTTACCTCTAAGCAGCTGCCATGCCGCCCTCTCTAATTCTTACTATCCTTCAGAGATTGTCACTATATGAAGTCGGCTGGCTGCCAACCTGGAATCTTTTGTGATTTTCCATATTGCATTTTCTAATGCAAAAGCAGCATGTGCAGCAGCTCCCTGTTGGTTCAGATGGTTATATGGTGTTGGTTCCAGCAGTAGAAGCTACATCACCTTACCATGAGAACCAAATGGAAGCAGAAGATTGTGTTGTATTTGTATTGGGAGATGAACGTGATACTGAATGTGTGCCAGAGAAATTGCAAATAGGCTCATGGTGCCACTGGATGCACAACATGCAGTAAATGCATTATTTATTCCTATAATAAATCTGGACTTTCATAAATAAAGTCATTTGCATCAACGTCAAACGACTTGTCAAATGCTTTAATTGTAATTCTATGTTGAATACAAAATATACCTGTGTAATGTGGAGGATTCCTATTTTATAGATTAATTCTGCAGTTCTGCATTTCTATTGTTGTACCATTAGTCTACAATACAGTGCTAACACACTCTTTAGTAAGTTGCAGTGTGTAGTAAGGCAAATAATATTTCAACATACTTTATTTTAAAAAAAATGTGAAGTTTTGCCTCCCTCCCCACACCCCACTTGCAGATCCTCTGTTCCCCTTTCTATATGTTAAAATTTCTCTTTATGTCTGTTTATTTATATATATGGTTTTATAGAAAGTGTTGTGTAGACTTACAGACATAAATATCACTGCATATAGACATTTCTATGCATATACAAACATATTTCAATGTGCTGCATCTGCAGGCAGTTTACTCCCCAATGAAAATGTGCAGCCCCAGGCCTAGGCTTCATGGGCCTAGCTAGAAACACACCCCTGGTCCTTGGATTTTGTTTTATTCAATGATTTCTAGGTAGTATCTGGAAGAGCATTCTACAGTAATACACGTTAACTTTTAATGAATCTTTTTCTCAGACTATTGCTTCCCACTCGTCATTTCTTATGTTAAAGGTATATATACGTTTTCTGGGTTTTAAATATTTGGTAAGAAACAGGCAGTGATTATCAGAAATATATATATAGAAAAGTTCAAAGTACTTACAAAGTTATAGGCAGGAAAGTAAAATCCATATTTGCACACCCAAAGGGATATTACACAGCCAAGTAAGAAGAGAGGCAGCCAGGTACAGAGTTTGACCTTTCTTGGAGAGATCAAAGAAAGTACTTGCTGCACATGGAATGACATGGGTGGGTGGGGTCTGAGCTCACAGCTGAATCAGAGCATGAGAGAAAGAGAGACTACATATCCCAGGCTGCTTTGCAACACAGGAACCCCAGATTAGGATACAAATGTATCAGCTAACCTCTGCTTTCTCCCGATTGGCCAAAAAAGGAATTTCAGGGGTGTCAACTAAGAAAAGCTTCAGTTTGCAAACTGAAAATGTTTGGCAAATATCAGGGCGAGTTTGTAAATGTTTATTTTGGTATTTTTTCATGCAAAAAGTGTTTGCAGGTACTTCTGACTCTCCTCTATGAAATGCATTCGTAATCCAGGCTACTTAGATATGCCTTTAATTTTATTTCAGTGATTTCACTCTGATAATGTAATAATTTCTTGCAGGTGACGTCGCTGGATGGACAGGTTCTAGCTGTAATCTGGAAGAGGTGGCCAGGATTTAATGAGGAGTATAACATAGACCATGACTTCTTTGGCTTGGACAGTAAGTGAACTTTAGTACCAGGTGGAGGGAAAGCTAATCAAATCCTTGCCTAGCTTGAGGCACATTGCAATATTGAATAATTCAAGTTACTCACTGTTATACTGAAGACGTTTAAGGGACAAAGTTTCCAATAAAATGTTACTTGTGTTATTATCTACCCTTTACTTCAAATGCTTGCAGCCCTCTGTTGTAGGAAATAGAAATAATCAGCAGTTTCCATAATTCAGCTACCACAGCCTTGGCTAACACATTTTTTTCAATGCATACATGTCTTCTAAACAGCACATTCACATTAAACGTAAAAAGAATCTGTAATGTTTCTCTCTTTCCATGAAAAATTGTTTTTTAGTTGCAAGTATACAAGCAATTAATCAGAAAGTCAATCACAGTCTGTTACAAGGTTAGGGAAGACTGTGGAGCAAGGGAAGCAAATATAATTCTGCCAGTATATAACTTCCTAATACACCCTGATCTAGAATATGGAGTAAAATTTTGGGAATCACCAAAAAAAGGACATTTTAGAGCAGGAAACAGTAGAGAGAAGGGCAACAATAAGGGGAATGGGCAGACTAAGATATAAAGAAAGAGTAACCAAATGAAACGTATTTTCTCTAGAAAAAAATAGCTTAAGAGGGGATATGATTACCTTATATAAATATATCCAGGGTTAATGAAAGGCTTTGTCAAGTAATTGTTTTTGTTCCAAGAGGTTTTCAGCTGGCAAGAGAACATCTCTTGAGGTTAGAATGGCAGTCGGGCTGTGGAACTCTCTACCAAAGGAGGTTGTGGAAGCAATTTCAATAGATATCTTTAGAAAGGGGTTGAATATATTTTTGAGTAAAAAGAGCATACAGAGTTTTGTTGGTTAATTAGAAAAGAAGGGTTATTGATCCAATGAGTAATCCACTGAATACCAAATTTGTTTTATTTAGTACAATAATTCCTTTTTTAAAATACTATTGTGGATTCAATGAAAGAGATCTCATAGCATCAACTATAAATGCTAATAAATACAAATTGTCAAACTGACAATAAAGGTTGCTTTTCTTGCTGTACCAATTACCTAAGATACCTAAATAACATAGCACTCTGTATCATTGGAAGACATTATGTTGCAAGCTAATCTCCCTTACTGCTGAAGATCATATAAATGTAAAATATTGACACATCGCATTTACTAAAGCAATAAGGGACATTGAATTATCCTATTTATATGTTCCTTTGAAACACTATACTTGAAATTGGTAAACTGTTTAGAAAATTAAACCATTGTGTAAGCTTTATTAGCTACTTTATACATAGATGGTGTGTAGAGCCACTATTGTAGTGTGTTCCCCTGGTAGTGGGGATGGGACCTATAATACTGATAAGCTGGCACTATACAGGTGACTTTTATTCCACTAATTCTGAAAATTGGTATATGTGAATATGTAAACAGCACAAAAAAGATAAATGTCATTAAAATCATAACATGGACTCCTCTCCAATATAAAGGTCTTCCATACTCCGTGTGACTGGTTATAAGTCACTTTGTGACTCTGTTTGCCTTTATATTGGAGAGGAGTCCATGTTATAATTATAATGACATTTTTTTGCACCATATATTTGTCAATAAACATATTATTTAACCATGGTTAGAGTTATTTGCGGATTTTGTGTACTTGTGGGTACATAACGCCAGCAAATGTCAAGGGTCGACTGTAGAGTGCAGCACCTCTTTGTATCAGCAGATGATATTTAATGCCCCCTCCCAACTTCCAAAGACTGAAATGATGGCTCTGTCCACAGTAAAATTGTGTATGTTAATAATAATCTGATAACTGCATTTACCTTTTCAAACAAGCATACTGTAAATATGGTACTTATGTGATCCTTTACTACTTACCACAGTTTATATTTATTATGCCATTTAAAGTTATCATGTGATATACAGTGTGCAACTTGATACATGTATGATGAATTCTAAAGCTTCCTTTAGGGAATAACTGATTTCATTCTTATGTTGTATTTTCTCAGTTACAGCTTCCATCAGTCCAAGTGAAAAAGCCCTTCTTCTGGCTGCTACATTTTTGTTGGTAAGAAAAAGCAATGTAGTGGGAAATAAGACTCCAGTTATACACAACATGATAAAGATGTACTGAGCTCCTTGCACAACTTGATGTTTTTCAGTTTATTATTAGGACAAAACTATCCATGTGCAGTTCTGTAGTCAATTTAAAAAATTACTCTGGGCTGACCTCTTGTGGCGTTATAAGATATACAACTCCAAACTTAGGGCCAAACAAACATGATTTTTTAAGTTTGAAAATACTTAATTTGAATCCATGTGTAAAGACAGTGTTTGGAAACATCAGGACATTCCCCTGAAAGCTATTTTTTTTCTTCTTTAGATTAAGGCTCTTGAGCAGAATTTCTTGGAATGTATAGTTGTGCTTGGGGGTTATCCGTCAGTGTATGAGCCATACTAATCTGCCAATAATACCTATGTACAGGAATATGTGCATTTACTGGTATTTCAAAGAAGGCCATTTTATATTCTTTTACACACAATGTCCCTTTAATACAGAGTGCCAAAAAAGTAAAATAGCATGAGCAGATATACATGAATAGCAGCTTCCTAGTGAATCACCCTGGTCTGTTGTTAGCTTTGAAGTGACAGTATAGCATTAAACATCAGTACTTGGAGCATAAGGAAGTAGTGTGATTTGGCCATAGCCTCAACAATATGCATCATTTGTTTTTCTTGCAGAATTTCATGTTCTTTGAAATGAGCTAAAATGGACTCCTTGAGGGACAGATCCAAGAAATAAAATGCAGCGATCACAAGGAGCATTACCTAAAGACAGAGGATTCTTGTCTGTGCTAGAGTTAGACAATTGTCAATGTTCATTCCTTAAGGATCATTAAATGTGCAGCGGAAGAGTATTGTGGGACATTGTATTAATTTGTCAGAAACTGCTGTTTTTGTTTTATAAAGTAATTAGTTGAATGCTGATTATTATAGAAAAAGTGCACCATTCTTATACCAATAAAAACCTTCAAACAGTAAATATATTAATATCAGCAGTGCTATCTGCTAAACATGGCATCCCATGAAGAAAATGTTTTTGAACTGTTTTTCTAAACAGAAGCAACACTGTAGGAACCTAAAGTCATGTACCAGAAGTAGAACAATGACATGTTACGGTTTATTGTGTGTTGTATGGATTAAATGTGTAATAAAATAACCATTCCCTGCATGCCTTCATGTTAAATCATAATGTGATTATTAAACCCTCTAGAACATAAGTGAGGCACCTGCACAATGCCCACCGCTTTGGATTATTTAGGTGCCTTTGTATTGCAAATCACAGCTTGACTTTACACTGCTCATTGAGCTCATTTGGACAGTGCTATGGAATATTAATGCAGCGAAAGAAAGGAACAAGGAGGACGTTCAATGGCAGCAAAATGCACACAGAGAATTAACTTCAGGTATTAAACAAAGGGGGGTGGGTTGGATGTTTTAGACATTTTTGAGTGTCCCAGTCCAATTTACCCAAGGAACTTAATTTCTTATTTTTGGAATATCATCAGTGGTTTGCATACATTTTAAAGCTGCAGGTGATACGACTTCTACCTATTAGTATATAGGTTGTAAAGGACTGAAGAATCAGTTTAAACATAGAATGTTGTCATTATATCCAATCCTGTCCCAAATTAAAATGAAAGTATCTCAAAAGTGAAACAAAAAGAGAGAGACCCAAATAATTTAATAGCATTGCTGCAGACAGCTTTCACTTCTGTACATCAGCAGCCAAACCAAAGGCTTTTCCTATATACACAGACATTTGGTATAATACTTATATGTTTCAGGAATGGGTCTGATAATGTGATTAGTAGAATTATATTCACAAAATCCTTTGCGTAAAACATGAAAGGAAACTAACAAAGTGCAGAAGAAAAGGTACAAGGCAAATTTCAGGAGGAGACAATAGCTTGTGACAAAAGAGGAGATATATAGGGAAGCTCACTTCTCAAAATCAGTTTAGTTCTTTTTGAAGCCAAAGTGATTAAGAATTTAGACTATCAATTCTCTGCTATAAATGGGATCCTGTTTGGGCCATAACAGTGCAAAATGTCATGTTAGGCTGATGGACTAGTTCAGGCTAAATTTTGGCCAAACCGGTCCTCCTAC
The DNA here is from genome assembly GCA_027410445.1 of Discoglossus pictus. Classification (NCBI taxonomy): domain Eukaryota; kingdom Metazoa; phylum Chordata; class Amphibia; order Anura; family Alytidae; genus Discoglossus; species Discoglossus pictus. The sequence continues at coordinate 307,966,456 of CM050165.1, forward strand.
CAGGAGGTGAGATGTAGGACCAAATATTAAGTTTGGTCATCTTCAAAATGAAGCAAAGCATTTTTGAGATGTCAGTCTCTCTATAACTATATAAGTGCTGGTTTGGGCACGATTTGCAAGGCTTTTGCTTGCTTAAAGGATAATGCCAGTCTTCCTCCAATTCATAAAAAAAAAACAAATAAAAACACAAACAAAATGGAAAACAAAAACAAAGTTCTGTTGCTTTTCCTCCTCGGAGGTTAGCAGCTGTAGTGGAGTCCTTGGAGTAAGGTGTAGCAGAATAAGTAGAGTAGACGCAGAGAAGCCAGCCTTAGTCCCTGCTACAGGGCAAGTAATACATTGCTTATCATGTGTTGCTGTGCCCTTTGGCAATGAAGGGGTTAGTTGTGTTAACACAGCACACACAAAATACTATGTGGTGGGACTGGTTGATTTCAACATTGCAGGCCAGCAGAGTGGAATGGCTCCTTTTCACAGCGCAATTTTTGTATTTCGGAAACTTGTTTTGTCCCTGTAATTGAAGAGAAGGAGGAGCAGTTTATTGCATGCGTTATATACTATGGAGTGCCACAGTGATCAATTAGCATATGTCGTCATTAAGAGTATAACAGGTTACTTCAAAAGAAGATCAATCATAAGGCCGGCAGTTATCATGGATACAACTGACTGCATAGATATCCCTTAAATATTAAAGCATTGTGATACAGCTACTCTTGCAAAAACAAAAAAGGATTTAACTTCTGCAACATTTGCAAAAAGTAGAACAAAAATACACAAATTATGCAGAATTAAAACAAGCCCCTACCGCTGAGCGCGGGAAGCGGGGAAGAATTCACTCAGCGGCCGCTGTTGTTCACCAGGCCGTGAAATTCTTCCCAGACCCTGGGCAGCCAGAGATAAAAAAACAAAAAATAGCACTTTACTCAAATCTTATTTTTTGATATTAGAGTAAGATGCATTTAAGGCTTTGCTAAGTTATACACTGCAACCACCTAAAAGAACATGAATTCCAAGCAGTCACCTTTCTTGTTATTATCGTTTATTTGTAATGCGCCAATATATTCCGTAGCACTATACATACGTTGTGATCAAGGCAAAACAATATTAACACGTTGCAAAGATGGAGGGCCCTGTCTTTGAGCTTAGAATCCAGTGACCATAGAGCTTTCCCCAAAGCACCGTGCAAGATAGAAAACTTGCTGACTTTACCTAAAACTATGCCAAATATTATATATGGTTAAAAGAAAAAATACAATGTATAGACTACTTAAGCAAATAGGTTATTTTGTTCTGTTTATGTTAAAGGATTTGTTAATTGGTGGTGTGTAAACTGATGAGTACTTTATAATGCAAAAGTCCATATTGTTTAGATGGTACCAAGGATAGCTCCAATACATATCGATCGACTCCTAGCTCTGCCCTGTTAATCTTTGCTTCAAGCCACTGTAAAAACTCGGAGTAATAGCATGGTCAAAAAGAGAATATGGTTAAAAAGAGAATATGCCATCAAGCATGTTTTAACTAGAAAATACATGCTGGAACCTGAAGGCATCTGTGATGGTGGAAGCTGTGTGTGTGAGATGCATATACTTTTCTGGAGAGAAATGTTTGCTTTTCCTGTTGCAAGCGGCTAAAACTGCTGCAAATGTTGTCCGTTTGTTACGTACTTCAAAAAGTGTATTTTTTCTAAAACTACATTGGACCTTTAAGGAAAGACAAGTAGACATAAAGCCTTCTATTATGGGTCTTAATCTTATCACTGGACTGACATCAATTTCCTCACCACATTCATACTTCTATGAGTTTCCTTATGCCATGAATGAAGACTTGCTATTAAACACAGTGATTTGCTTTCTGGATATTATCTATTTCTGCTAATATTTATTTGGCAACTTACCTTACCCAGAAAACAAAACTGAATCATTTATTTTTGGTTTGCACCACATCTGCTGAAGTAACAATCCGGTTTTCATCCTTCCACTGCTGCAGATGTTTGGAAATGTTTCCCTGTTGCAAAGATTCACACAACTGCAGTACTCATACCATAATACTAGAGGTCATTACTCCAAATGTCACTGACAAACAATTTGTGTCATACACAGAATTACCAAAGCAAAGCAACCAAACTATGATTTGATGAATCAAACGGCATCTGCCATCTATTTATATTTTTTAAATAAAGTGAATACACTTTTATTTCAATAACTAGAAGTCTTTTAGTTCTAGGAAACTAGAGGCAGCGTTTACAGTACCGTAATGTAAAAGCATTTATAACAGCCACATATTGTCTGGCATACTAGCTTTCTGGCCACCCTTACTGACCTGGCACATAACCTATACTGCTTGCCAGCTTGTGTGCTGTGAATTGTAGCAGTTCCAACGAAAAGTTTCCTGCAGGACTCCTATGGTTACATTGCTTGAGATTTTCATTAAGACAATTATATACAGTGGATATAAAAAGTCTACACACCCCTGTTAAAATGTCAGGTTTCTGTGCTGTAAAAAAATGAGACAAAGATAAATCATTTCAGAACTTTTTCCACCTTTAAATGACCTATAAACTGTACAACTCAATTGAAAAACAAACTGAAATATTTTAGGTAGAGGGAAGAAAAAATATAAAAATAAAATAATATGGTTGCATAAGTATGCACACCCTTAAACTAATACTTAGTTTGAAGCACCTTTTTGATTTTATTACAGCACTCCGTCTTTTTGGGTATGAGTCTATCAGCACGGCACATTTTGACTTGGCAAGATTTGCCCACTCTTCTTTGCAAAAACACTCCAAATCTGTCAGATTGCGAGGGCATCTCCTGTGCACAGCCCTCTTCAGATCACCCCACAGATTTTCAATCGGATTCAGGTCTGGGCACTGGCTGGGCCATTCCAAAACTTTAATCTTCTTCTGGTGAAGACATTCCTTTGTTGATTTGAATGTATGCTTTGGGTCGTTGTCATGCTGAAAGATGAATTTCCTCTTAATGTTCAGCTTTCTAGCAGAAGCCTGAAGGTTTTGTGCCAATATTGACTGGTATTTGGAACTGTTCATAATTCTCTCTATCTTAACTAAGGCCCCAGTTCCAGCTGAAGAAAAACAGCCCCAAAGCATGATGCTGCCACCACCATGCTTCACTGTGGGTATAGTGTACTTTTGGTGATGTGCAGTGTTGTTTTTGCGCCAAACATATCTTTCGGAATTATGGCCAAAGAGTTCAACCATGGCTTCATCAGACCATAACACCTTTTCCCACATGCTTTTGGGAGACTTCAGATGTGTTTTTGCAAAATGTAGCCTGGCTTGGATGTTTTTCTTCGTAAGAAAAGGCTTTCGTCTTGCCACTCTACCCCATAGCCCAGACATATGAAGAATACGGGAGATTGTTGTCACATGTACCACACAGCCAGTACTTGCCAGATATTCCTGCAGCTCCTTTAATGTTGCTGTGGCCTCTTGGTAGCCTCCCAGACCAGTTTTCTTCTTGTCTTTTCATAAATTTTGGAGGGAGCTCCAGTTCTTGGTAATGTCACTGTTGTGCCATATTTTCTCCACTTGATGAGGACTGTCTTCACTGTGTTCCATGGTATATCTAATGCCTTGGAAATTCTTTTGTACCCTTCTGCTGACTGATACCTTTTAACAATGAGATCCCTCTGATGCTTTGGAAGCTCTCTGTGGACCATGGCTTTTGCTGTGGGATGCGACTCAGGAAAGACCAACTAGAGCAGCTGAACTTTATTTGGGGTTAATCAGAGGCACTTTAAATGATGGCAGGTGAGGCACTTTAAATGATTTGGAATGTGATTGCTTAATTCTGAACACAGCTACATCCCCAGTTATAAGAGGGTGTGCAGACTTATGCAACCACATCATTTTTTTTTCCCTTCCCTTTACCTAAAAGATTTCCGTTTGTTTTTCAATTGAGTTGTACAGTTTATAGGTCACATTAAAGGTGGAAAAAGTTCTGAAATTATTTATCTTTGTCTCATTATTTTACAGCACAGAAACCTGACATTTTAACAGGGGTGTGTAGACATTTTATATCCACTGTGTACGGTATATCCTGAGAATACACAAAATTCACACAAACGTAATCTCAAATACTTTTGTAAGCTGTTCCCTACTTACTTGATGCTGTCTGTGTGCGTTTTATACTCCATGACGGTATTGGGGGGCAGATTCAGGACTCGGCGTAGAGTGTCTCGAATTCGAGCTGTGGTTGCTTGGTCACTTGCAGTTTTGTTCCATATAGAAATAATATCCTCCTACAAAATTAAATCAGATTGTTAAATGGAAATTAATTTTATGATTTCAGTTATTTTACAGCACACTGACTGTGAAAATGTGTGTCTGTGTCCATTTGTCTTATAAATATAAGTTGGCTCCCAGGACTGCCTAGTTCATCTTTGCTTCAGTCACTGGTCTCATCTGTTTTTGTATGGTGGGTCACAAAAATATGTATAGTGATCTGAACTGCAAGTCTAACTGGATATATGGAATAGGTTATATAAAATGTTAAAAAGTCAGATTTCAATAAAAGCTGAAAAAAAGAGAGGGGGAGATATGAAAACCACTCTCAGAAACATAGCAGGGTTCAACAAGATAGACAAGATCATGTTATTTTAAAGAAAGAGAACTGCTCTAACCAGACACAAGCATGTAGCATATGAAAGGATTTGTACTTCAAGAAATAATTAAGGAAAACTTTTTTTATCCATGGAGTAACCTTGCGGCTGTAGCAGAATTCAGACATGAATGGCATACATGTAAGGCTATCTTGAATTAAAACATAGGGCATGGAAGAACTGAATAAGTACTGGTGTTTTAGAACAGATTGTAAAATTGCCAAATGTGATTGCTTTGTAAACTAAATATCAAAAGAAATAAATATATATTTATTTCCCTTGACTAATGCCAACCAAAACAACTCAAGACTAAAGATAATGCTTTTCTTTTATACATTTCAAATAGTTGTTATCATGCATTTCTCTGCATTACTAATGTGAAGATTAAAAAAGTACCTCTAATCCCTGTGCAAACAGCTTTTGTAACATTGTCAAGATCCCCCTCTGAAATATGTCGGATTTAGCCAGTAAAGGGAATGACTGACACATCTACACAGCTCCATAACAGTGTTCTGAATACCCCAAAATGTTAGGAGGTTCTGGCTTTGCTGCAAAGCTGCATTTCAAAAGTTTACATTTTTCATGCAGAGCAACTATTTAATATTTATAACTGGCTCTTTTGATAACATCATCTCACAATAATCCAGTAACAAATTATAAAAATGGCAAGAATTTTTTTTACCACTCTTGACATTTTAATCCTGGAAGGAGCAATGTTTGACAAATAACATGCTGCATCTTACCTGGAAACGCACAGAGACAACTGCCCCACAGATCTCTTCACCAACCATGAACTGCTCCCCCAGCATGGCCAGTATAAGGTTTTCCCAGCACCTGGATGCCAGGCCTTTGCGCAGTCGTATTATCCATTTCCCTCCATTCTTGTTTGCATCATCCTGCACAATGAAAGAAGAACAGAGGAGGCAAATGTCAAAAATAAGCAAGCAAGAAAGGATGGGTCAAGGGCTCTACTCCCTTATTAAAAAGGACACTATAAGCAGTCTTAAAAAGGATAAGGAAATTACATTTACAAAGACCAAAAAGATAACGTGCTCTCGTTTAATTTATTTTTTTAACAAATTTTGAAACAGCATTTTGCGGAACTGAAATGTGAAACTCTAAAATCTAGAATATAAGGCCATAATTATGTCACTATTTTGTTCTAATATTGTCCATCAGATTAAATCACTATATAGACAATAGTTCAAATGAGATTTGCTGAGAAGAAAACAACTATTAAATGTGTGTACATTTGCATAAAAAATATCCATACATATTATTACATATTATTATTGCACCTCTGATTTGCATTCCACCCAACCCTGAATCTGTGTGGGTAGTATGAATTCATGGAGACAAGCCAGTGTCGACAGTATATCTGTAAAAAGATGTGCACATTGGGAAATAAGCAGTGTCAATAGGTGACAATGTCATACTCACAAGGTTGAATTAAATATGTGAATATGAATACTTAAATATTATCATCCTAACTGAACTGAAAATGTGTGGTGTGTCCTGTTTGTTGATAGAGGATGTTATTTAGTTCAGTTAGGAAGGGAGTTTCTGCTAAGGTTTGGGATGTTACCAGAATCCTGAATCTGTTATTCATGTGGTCACACAAGTGTTTTATTTGCACACATTCATTGTGCACTGCAGTCTCAGCTCCAATTTCTACTGAGTTTGAGAACTGAAAAAATTACATTATTCTAATAGAATAGATTTTATGTTAGGACATATAAATACATATTAGGTTCTGAAATCTACTTGTAAATTTAAAGCACACTCTACGGACCAGGTTCACATGATCTTACTGTATTTAAAACGACAATGTGCTTTAACTAACATGCTTTAAGGATTAGAAAACATTTGCTAATGAAACATTAGTGACCTACTGTTTATAAACCATTCACAAAGCTGACACAAAAGAAACTTCAGACAATATGATTTACACCTCTTCTTTTGTAACCTGTTAAAAGACCACTGTAGTTTGTAAACAGCTTTGCATATTTTTTGAAGTACCATATATACTCGAGTATAAGCCGAGGTTTTCAGCCCTTTTTTTAAGACTGAAAAAGCTTATACTTGAGTCACCCTGTGTCTCCCCCCCCCCCCCACCGTGTCTCTTCCCCTCTCCCCTGTGTCTCTTATCCCCCCTCTGCCTCGTGTCTCTTTCCCTCCCCCTCCCTCCTCATCCTCCCTCCTCATCACTTTACCCCTCTCTAATTACCTCCCCCTCTCCCTTTCCCCTCTCTTACCTTCCATCAGCTGGAGAGGAGGGAGGATGAGGAGGGGGTTGAGGAGGGAGGGTGAAGAGGGGGGTTGCGGAGGGGGTTTTAGGATAAGGAGGGGGGTTGGGGTTGAGGAGGGAGGATGAGGAGGGAGGATAAATAGGGAGGATGAATAGGGAGGATGAGGAGGGAGGATGAGGAGGGAGGATGAGGAGGGAGGATGAGGAGGGGGGTCGGGGTTGAGGAGGGGTTTGAGGAGGGAGGATGAGGAGGGGGGATGAGGATGGGGGTTGAGGATGGGGGTTGAGGATGAGGATGGGGGTTGAGGATGAGGATGGGGTTGAGGATGAGGATGGGGTTGAGGATGAGGATGGGGGTTGAGGATGAGGATGGGGGTTGAGGATGAGGATGGGGGTTGAGGATGAGGATGAGAAGGGAGGATGAGGAGGGGGGTTGAGGATGAGAAGGGAGGATGAGGAGGGGGGTTGAGTAGGAGAAGGGAGGATGGGGGGTTTGAGGAGGGGGCTTGAGTAGGGGGTTGAGGAGGGGGGATGACGAGGGGGGTTGAGGAGGGTGGATGAGGAGAGAGGATGAGGAAAGAGGATGAGGAGTGGGGTTTAGGATGAGAAGGGAGGATGAGGAGTGGGGTTTAGGAGGGAGGATGAGGAGGATGATAAGGGAGGGGGGTGGAAAGAGACACGAGGGAGAGGAGGAAGAGACACAGGGGAGGGAGAGTGGGGAAGAGACACAGGGGAGGGAGGGGAAGAGACAGAGGGGAGGGAGAGTGGGGGGTAGAGACAGAGGGGAGGGAGAGTGGGGGGGGAAGAGACAGAGGGGAGGGAGATGGGGAAGAGACACAGGGGAGAGAGAGAGAGGGGACACAAGAAAGGGGCACAGAGGGCACACAAGAGGGAGACACAGAGGGCACAAGAGGGACACAGGTGGCAGCACATTTCCCACCAGCTTTGCATTTTTTTTGAAGTACCATATATACTCGAGTATAAGCTGAGTTTTTCAGCCCTTTTTTTAAGACTGAAAAAGCCCCTCTCGGCTTATACTTGAGTCACCCTGTGTCTCCCCCCCCCCCTCCCCTGTGTCTCTTTCCCCCCCCTCTGCCTCGTGTCTCTTTCCCTCCCCTATCATCCTCCCTCCTCAACCCCCCTCCTCATCCTCCCTACTCATCACTTTACCCCTCTCTAATTACCTCCCCCTCTCCCTTTCCCCTCTCTTACCTTCCATCAGCTGGAGAGGAGGGAGGATGAGGAGGGGGTTGAGGAGGGAGGATGAAGAGGGGGGTTGAGGAGGGAGGAGGGGGGTTGCGGAGGGGGGTTTAGGATGAGGAGGGTGGTTTGGGTTGAGGAGGGAGGATGAGGAGGGAGGATGAAGAGGGGGGATGAGGATGGGGGATGAGGAGGGGGATGAGGAGGGGGGATGAGGAGGGGGGATGAGGAGGGGGGGATGAGGAGGGGGGATGAGGAGGGAGGATGAGGAGGGAGGATGAGGAGGGGGGTCGGGGTTGAGGAGGGGTTTGAAGAGGGAGGATGAGGATGGGGGTTGAGGATGAGGATGGGGTTGAGGATGAGGATGGGGGTTGAGGATGAGGATGGGGGTTGAGGATGAGGATGAGAAGGGAGGATTAGGAGGGGGGTTGAGTAAATGAAGGGAGGATGGGGGGGTTGAGGAGGGGGGAGGAGGAGGGGGGTTGAGGAGGGTGGATGAGGAGAAAGGATGAGGAAAGAGGATGAGGAGGGGGGTTGAGGATGAGAAGGGAGGATGAGGAGTGGGGTTTAGGAGGGAGGATGAGGAGGATGATAAGGGAGGGGGGTGGAAAGAGACACAAGGGAGAGGGGGGAAGAGACACAGGGGAGGGAGAGGGGGGAAGAGACACAGGGGAGGGAGGGGAAGAGACAAAGGGGAGAGAGGGGACACAAGAAAGGGGCCCAGAGGGCGCACAAGAGGGAGACGCAGAGGGCACAAGAGGGACACAGGGGGCAGCACATTTCCCACCCTCAGCTTATACTCGAGTCACTAAGTTTTCCCAGTATTTTGTGGTAAAATAGGTGCCTCGGCTTATACTAGAGGACGGCTTATACTCGAGTGTATACACTATGTAACAAACTGAAAACATTAGCAGCCATGTAAACCATGGGCATAACAGTATTTTATAGAAAATATTAATTTGGTTGAAACTGGCCTTCAGCATTATTTTGATCCCAATAAGATATGTGGAAATAGTTTTTTTTAAATGTAAGCTTTTTTTAGCAGCTATTATTTTGAATATTTCAGGTATACATTGCTTCCAGTACTCCCTTGTTTGCTCACTGTTAATGTTATGGGGATGCAGCTCTTTAGCCAATCAGAATGGAGATGTTTGTTCTGCCTGTCTGTTTAAGGTGGCTTAACACAGTCACTGCTTAGACCACTGTACACGTGTGAGGAAACTACCATACTGTATTAAAATGATAGATAGATAGATAGATAGCTCTATCAACCTGCAATAAAAATTGTGTTAGATAACAAATACATGGCACTCTGTGATCCTAAAAAAATTACATTTTTATTAAAATATGTGAATCCAGTTATACCATTTCTGCTGATGTATTCTGTAAATGAGATTATTGTGTATGAAATGTATATGCTTATGTGTGTATTTCCTGCTATCTCCCAAATGGCCATCTTCATCCTGTTCTTCTAGATCTGCCAGTGTTCTACTCAACTTTATCTAAATCTTAGTATAGTCTCACCATTCTTTACCTTGAAGGTCTTCAAGTGGCTCTAAATACATAGTTCTGTGTAAATGCATATACAAACATTTACTATGTTAAATTCTACGGGATATTCCTTATTAACTGCAGCAAAAGTTGCTTTGTAGGACACAGACAGAAAGATACACAGACAAACAAGTCTGTTGGTCTCTAAGCAGGACAAATAATCCTGTAAGGCACAGCAAGGGTACCATTTCTACCTCTTCCAATCAGTCTCTCTGGAATGAGACTCAAGGACCGCCTGCATTAGTGACATGCCTTGGAGTCTATGGAACTACAGTTGCTCTATCTCATGAGCAATTTGGATGACGTCAGAGGCCCATTATTTTTATTAGTCTTTTTGTCACTCTGTGATGTTTTCCCTAAACTATAGTGGTCTCTTAAAAGAAGAAAAAGGTATTTGGGAAGAGAGTACAAATTTAAATTGTGTCTAGTATTTCTTTTTTTGAATGCACAATTTTGTTATGAAAACAGTTAACTGAATTAACCATAACTCATTCACCCTAACCGTGTATCAGTTACATAGTTAGACTAGAGCAAAACTTTCCTCTACCGCTTTGCCTAATATAGTATTTGGGAAATGAATGCCACTATTTATTTAATCAGAAAAAGTCCTCTTTAACTTTTATAGTTTCCTGCTCTCTGTGCAAAAGCTCACCTCCCACATTGGTTTAATTCCTTCCTTGAAGAGGTGGAAGTCGCTGTGTCCAGTCAGGTCCCCGGGACGTACCATGTGACTGTAGAACCTCCAGAATTGCTCCACCTGATACAGTATATGAAAACATCTATTCATTCAAAGATTATAATTCTAAACCTAGACTACCTTTCTACACCAACCCCCCACCCCCAGAGAGTAACAAGAGGCATCTTGACTACCAGTCTTCTTTAGTGCTTGGAGCAGGATGTGATGCCAAACATAAACTACACTTAACCAATTTGCCCTTTTCCTTTTTCCTACCTACTTGTAAAACTTAAGACAGATTTTAATTCAAAGTTTGTTTGTTTCTAGTTAAATGACCACAAAAGTCGCCATATGTGCTCTGCATGATCAGTTATAGGACGGAAGATCATGTGGAAAATATGTTTACATTTTTAAAATTGACCAATAATTTACTTAGATGTTGTCATTTTAGTTTAGCTATTGAAGCTGTCCCACAAGAATCTGCATAAATACTATCAGCCTTATTAAATTGCAATTCAGCCAATTGAATAGGGCTCTATTTAAGCACATAGCATATTTTTTACAGAAGTTTTTAGTTAGTGAAGACCTTGCTTTTGGATAGAAGTTCACTAACTAAAAACTTTTGTAAAACAAATATGCTATGTGCTTAAATAGAGCCCTATTCAATTGGCCGAATAACAATTTAATAAGGCTGTAAGTCTGGAGTCTGTAACTATAACACGATAACAGATTTACACTGTGACAGAGAGCAGATTGTTGAGCTGTACAAGTGGAAGGCATTGCATTAGAAACAATGACTTACAAATGAAAACATTTTATAAAACAACATACGTGTCAGCACAATATGCTTTAAAAATATAAAAGTTAAACTAATCTAATTATTTTATATATATATATATATATATATATATATATATATATATATATTTATTTATATTTTTTGTTAACTAGTTTACATAATTATTCAAAAACATTTTTTTTAAATAAGCAACAAATCAACACAGTTACCTCAACATATTCTTTATTATATAACCTAGAGGACATATTTCAGATATTTAAACAGTAAAGAAAAAAATGTCTCTATGGGGATTTGAACTCAAGACCTTCAGCACCACAGACTGCAGCTTTACGGTTTTATCTGATGTGTTGCTATACTAGCTGCTAGAATATAATCAAGTAGTTACCTATAACATAGGCACTGCCTGATTCAAAGCCTGTACTCCTGATTCTGATTAATATTCATTCACTCATTACTCATTCAGGCAGAAGTAACACATTAAAATAGCCTGACTTCTACTGATCATAATTCCATGAATTCAGCATCAATTTGGTGACTTTTGTGGTCATTTAAGATAGTTGTATACCTATAATATGCTAAGTGTCAATTCCTTTCTGCAATTAAAGTAGTCCTGTTACCAGAATGACAAGATCAGAATTTAGTTATTCAACTCAGCACAATTAATAATTAATGTTAATACAAAAGAAAACATATAAATTGGCCCAGGACAGCTCATGATATACAAAAGTACCACCATAGAAGCACTGAAGAGCTTAAATGCACTTAAAAAACTAGTTTAAAAAATGCAAAAAAAAGAGTTAATGAGCTAGAATATCTTTTTATTTGTCTTCTTTGCCATGCAGTACATAGTCTAGATGTTGCTCGCAGACAGCTATGGATATCAAGCCCAGGCACTCACAGAGGCGAAGGTACCGATCTGTTTAATATTCTGTTCATAGCTTTGGGAGCTGGTCGGTCTCCCTGGTGTTCTGCGGGAGTACCAGAAGGTGTAGTTGTACTGCAAGGGGTGCTCTGCTGGGCCTGGAACAACAGTCTGAGAAACACACAAGACCACTACCTGTCAGACATGTCTCATGGGAAGGAAATATAATACAGTAAAGGATGAATGATCTAAAACTTACTTATTTGAGAGAGGTCATTAACAAAATTGTTCTTGTCCTTTACACTGTGATGGTTTGAAATATGGCATCATTTAAAATCACAGGTTACAATAAATAGTTAATCAATTTAAATTTTAATGAACTTTGTAATTTTAATGTTATTAAGCCTTTCTGATCCACGCACCAAGCATGGGCCCTTAAATGCACAATGATTGCTAATTACATCCTGATAGCTGCTTGCATTTGTTTTTAGTCTAAAATCATCTGACATACATAAGAATGAGTGTGCTGTGTGTTTAAGAGCTTTACAGAAAAAAACAATATAAACTTTAAACATTTCTCTTTAACATGCATAATAGTAAACTCCTAACTTCAGAGTAACATTAAAGAAGCTGTTTAAAGAAGTTTACATCTTCAACCCTAATATGCATCTCTCCTGTATCACACCCTAACCTTTCAGATTGTAAGTTTGTGCATTTTCAGTCTTGTAAGGTGCTTTAGGGAAAGCACTTTGTACGTTAGATTCTAAGCTCAATGACAGGCCCCTCCATTATTTTGCAATGTGCTATAATTTGTTTTTTTTTGCCTTGTACTTAACCCCTGTATAGAGCTACGGAATATGTTGGCACAAAACAAATAAATGATAATAATAATAAAAAGGACCACTGTAGTCACACATTTTTATTACCTAGTATATGCAATTATACTACAGTGGAAGCTCTCATTTTGACTTCTTCTGATCTACTTACAAAGGTTGGGGGTGAATAAAAATAATTATTTTACTGCTACAGTGGAAATATCGGAGCAAAATGAAAGTACTGTCAGTGTGACCAATGAAAATATCATTAACTTACACCCTGTTGAGGAAGCTACTAGACGATACAAGTGTGAAAATAAATGGAAAGTTAGAGCATAGAATAACTGCATATAACAATTAAATATTTAATTGATGTATATTAATGCTTTTTCAAACATTTTGCCTATTAGCAATTAGTTACCCATTAATGAATTGGTCCATTAATGAAGCAAGGTTTGACTCTGATTGGATAGGAAAGTAAAAGGTGTATCTATAACGAATGTGCTCTGTCTCAAAATCATGTGTGAAGGATAGAACCATGAAATGGGATGAAAAAGGCCAAAGAGAAAGATATTTTTGATAGAAAATGCAGAGTAAGATGTTTATATACCAAATCACAAAGCATTTACCTATATGATATCTACTGATACACTGCATCCTACGTAGACTCTCTACAATGTGTAGTGATAAATGGGTTTCTTAGCCATACCTTTTTCCTGGATGTACCCTGGTTCTTGTCCTTGTCATTTCTTTCCTTCTCACTGTCTTTCTGTGTGCCGTTCTCCTCATTCTGATCGTGATCCCCGCTGTCATCATCTTTCAGACTGGACAGGAATTGAAAGAATGCAGAAACTCATTAACAAAATTACAAAAAAACAAACAAACAAACAAACAACTGCATTACAAATATAAGAATGTTTTATAGTAGCAATGATAGTACCTGAAGCTCTACTGATATCTCAGATTAGCATGTATTGTAATGTAACTAAGCTGAAAGCATACCTCTGTCTTGCTGTTATACCAGTTCAAGCTGTGTTTGATATGGTTATGTTGACAAGACATCAAGCGGTCAATGTTGTTGTTCAACTTGTGCAAGATAATACCCAATGTTCCACACACATTCTGGGAAACTGGGCAGGGACATGCAAATACGCCCACAAAGGCTTTGCTCTTGTAATTCAATACCATTTTAAACACGGCTTCCTTTAAGCATATGCCTGATGTATTACGCAGATTTAAGCAAAGCTCAGGAAACCTACCTACATACAGCTGTTTCAAGGTTACTTCCTCTCATCAGTGTGGGGCTGGTTCCTAACTTGTGTAGTAGATTTTGTGGTGATGTAGTTTACCACAATAATAATTTAATATAAGGTTGCGCAGAAGAGCGATAGAAGCACTCGACTGTTCTGTAGTACGTTAAATAAATAGTACATTTGTGTTCTCATTTGAACACACATATATATATATATATATATATATATATATATATATATATATATATATATAAATATATAAATAAATCCGAGTCAAACATAAATAAGCAGGAAAATGTCAGAAATTTAGCTTATAATTGTTATGTGCAGTATTCTGAGCATATATAGGAGGGGGAGGTGTCAAATACCAAACATTCAAGTAATTAACAAAATTCCCACTACATTGATTAGTAGATACAAACATGCCCTCAGACTCCAAGCTATCATGAAATACTCAAATTAGCCAAAATGGAATCTCTATACACAAACATAATCTTCCAAAATTAAGATTTATTGTAAGAGTGGTTTTATGGGTTACAAAATGTGATATTTTTTCCCTAAAATACAGAGGTCACCTATTGATACTTTGTTGCTGCTTGGATATGCTGCTATTCTGTTTCAGTTCTTATGTGCCATCAAATCTATGTTTCCATCTGCTTGCCTTGTGACATTGTCATGCTGTCAGCATGTGTTATGGTTTTGCTGTCACATTGTGATGTGGCCACTCTTTGTTATGTTGCTACTATTAAACGTCTGGCTGCACTGAGCATGTTGTCCCAAAGTATTATTGTCCTGTTGTCACTCTATATCTCTTTATGTTGTGATTGTGATATTGTCACACTGTTTGCTTGTGCTGTCCCTTCCAAGCTCTTGACACCCTACAGGTGCTGGTTGCCACTGTACGTTGTGATTTTCCTGCTGTCACTCTGTTTGCTCTTGTCACTTTGCGTTGATTTGTGTTATGTTTATGCTGCTGTCACAATGTGCAATGGTTGTGCTGTCACTGTTGTGATTATGTTGTCACTATGTTTGTTGCATTCATGCTGTCACTCAATTGTATGGTTGTGCTCATGTGGTGACTCTGTAGTATGTTCATGCTGTCACCCTATCTTGTGCTGCCACTGTGTGTTAGCTGTATTCTAGTTTTGCTGTCCCTCAGTGTTATGGTGGTGCACTCATGCTGTATTCTAGCTGTGCTGTCCCTCTGTGTTCTGGCTGTGCTGTCCCTCTGTGTTCTGGCTGTGCTGTCCCTCTGTGTTCTGGCTGTGCTGTTACTCTGTGTTCTGGCTGTGCTGTCCCTCTGTGTTCTGGCTGTGCTGTTACTCTGTGTTATGGTTGTGCTGATACTCTGTGTTATGGTTGTGCTGTCCCTCTGTTGTCTAGCTGTGCTATCCCTCTGTGTTCTAGCTGTGCTGTCCCTCTGTGTTCTGGCTGTGCTGTCCCTCTGTGTTCTGGCTGTGCTGTCCCTCTGTGTTCTG
The DNA here is from genome assembly GCA_027410445.1 of Discoglossus pictus. NCBI lineage: Eukaryota > Metazoa > Chordata > Amphibia > Anura > Alytidae > Discoglossus > Discoglossus pictus. Next base: position 307,981,964 of record CM050165.1, read on the forward strand.
GCTGTGCTGTTACTCTGTGTTATGGTTGTGCTGATACTCTGTGTTATGGTTGTGCTGTCGCTATGTTGTCTAGCTGTGCTATCCCTCTGTGTTCTAGCTGTGCTGTCCCTCTGTGTTCTGGCTGTGCTGTCCCTCTGTATTATGGTTGTGCTGTCCCTCTGTATTCTAACTGTGCTGTCCCTCTGTATTCTAACTGTGCTGTCCCTCTGTATTCTAACTGTGCTGTCCCTCTGTATTCTAGCTGTGCTGTCCCTCCGTATTCTAACTGTGCTGTCCCTCCGTATTCTAACTGTGCTGTCCCTCTGTATTCTAACTGTGCTGTCCCTCCGTGTTATGGTTGTGCTGTCCCTATGTGTTCTAGCCGTGCTGTTCCTCTGTGTTCTAGCTGTGCTGTTCCTCTGTGTTCTAGCTGTGCTGTTCCTCTGTGTTCTAGCTGTGCTGTTCCTCTGTGTTCTAGCTGTGCTGTTCCTCTGTGTTCTAGCTGTGCTGTTCCTATGTGTTCTAGCTGTGTTGTTCCTATGTGTTCTAGCTGTGCTGTTCCTCTGTGTTCTAGCTGTGCTGTTCCTATGTGTTCTAGCTGTGCTGTTCCTATGTGTTCTAGCTGTGCTGTTCCTCTGTGTTCTAGCTGTGCTGTTCCTCTGTGTTCTAGCTGTGCTGTTCCTCTGTGTTCTAGCTGTGTTGTTCCTATGTGTTCTAGCTGTGCTGTTCCTATGTGTTCTAGCTGTGCTGTTCCTATGTGTTCTAGCTGTGTTGTTCCTATGTGTTCTAGCTGTGTTGTTCCTATGTGTTCTAGCTGTGTTGTTCCTATGTGTTCTAGCTGTGCTGTTCCTCTGTGTTCTAGCTGTGTTGTTCTTATGTGTTCTAGCTGTGTTGTTCCTATGTGTTCTAGCTGTGTTGTTCTTATGTGTTCTAGCTGTGGTGTTCCTCTGTGTTCTAGCTGTGGTGTCCCTCTGTGTTCTAGCTGTACTGTCCCTCTGTATTCTAGATGTGCTGTCACTCTGTGTTATGGTTGTGCTGCCCCTCTGTATTCTAGCTGTGCTGTCACTCTGTTATGGTTGTGATGTCACTCTGTATTCTAGCTGTGCTGTCACTCTGTATTCTAGCTGTGCTGTCACTCCTTATTCTAGCTGTGCTGTCACTCCTTATTCTAGCAGTGCTGTCACTCCTTATTCTAGCAGTGCTGTCACTCTGTGTTATTGTTCTGCTATCCTTCTGTGTTCTAGCTGTGCTGTCCCTATGTGTTATGGTTGTGCTGTCCCTATGTGTTATGGTTGTGCTGTCCCTATGTGTTATGGTTGTGCTGTCCCTCCGTGTTCTAGTTGTGCTGTCACTCTGTGTTCTAGCTGTGCTGTCCCTGTTGTCTAGCTGAGCTGTCCCTGTTGTCTAGCTGTGCTGTCCCTCTGTATTCTAGCTGTGCTGGCACTCTGTGTTATTGTTGTGCTATTCCTCTGTGTTCTAGCTGTGCTGTCACTCTGTGTTCTAGTTGTGCTGTCCCTCTGTGTTATTGCTGTGCTGTCACTCTGTATTCTAGCTGTGCTGTCACTCTGTATTCTAGCTGTGCTGCCTTCTGTATTCTAGCTGTGCTACCCCTCTGTGTTCTAGTTGTGCTGTCCCTCTGTGTTATTGCTGTGCTGTCACTGTATTCTAGCTGTGCTGTCACTCTGTATTCTAGCTGTGCTGTCACTCTGTATTCTAGCTGTGCTGCCTTCTGTATTCTAGCTGTGCTGCCTTCTGTATTCTAGCTGTGCTACCCCTCTGTGTTCTAGTTGTGCTGTCCCTCTGTGTTATTGCTGTGCTGTCACTGTATTCTAGCTGTGCTGTCACTCTGTATTCTAGCTGTGCTGTCACTCTGTATTCTAGCTGTGCTGCCTTCTGTATTCTAGCTGTGCTGCCTTCTGTATTCTAGCTGTGCTACCCCTCTGTGTTCTAGTTGTGCTGTCCCTCTGTGTTATTGCTGTGCTGTCACTGTATTCTAGCTGTGCTGTCACTCTGTATTCTAGCTGTGCTGTCACTCTGTATTCTAGCTGTGCTGTCACTCTGTATTCTAGCTGTGCTGCCTTCTGTATTCTAGCTGTGCTACCCCTCTGTGTTCTAGTTGTGCTGTCCCTCTGTGTTATTGCTGTGCTGTCACTGTATTCTAGCTGTGCTGTCACTCTGTATTCTAGCTGTGCTGTCACTCTGTATTCTAGCTGTGCTGTCACTCTGTATTCTAGCTGTGCTACCCCTCTGTATTCTAGTTGTGCTGTCACTCTGTATTCTAGCTGTGCTGTCACTCTGTATTCTAGCTGTGCTGTCACTCTGTATTCTAGCTGTGCTGTCACTCTGTGTTCTAGTTGTGCTACCCCTCTGTGTTCTAGTTGTGCTGTCACTCTGTGTTCTAGCTGTGCTGTCACTCTGTGTTCTAGCTGTGCTGTCACTATGTGTTCTAGCTGTGCTGTCACTGTGTTCTAGCTGTGCTGTCACTCTGTGTTCTAGCTGTGCTGTCACTCTGTGTTCTAGCTGTGCTGCCCCTCTGTGTTCTAGCTGTGCTGCTCCTCTGTGTTCTAGCTGTGCTGTCACTCTGTGTTATGGTTGTGCTGTCACTCTATTCTAGTTGTGCTGTCACTCCGTGCTCTAGCTGTGCTGTCACTCTGTATTCTAGCTGTGCTGCCCCTCTGTGTTCTAGCTGTGCTGCTCCTCTGTGTTCTAGCTGTGCTGTCACTCTGTGTTATGGTTGTGCTGTCACTCTATTCTAGTTGTGCTGTCACTCTATTCTAGTTGTGCTGTCACTCCGTGCTCTAGCTGTGCTGTCACTCTGTATTCTAGTTGTGCTGTCCCTCTGTGTTATTGTTGTGCTGTCCCTCTGTGTTCTAGTTGTGCTGTCACTCCGTGCTCTAGCTGTGCTGTCACTCTGTGTTATGGTTGTGCTGTCACTCTGTGTTATGGTTGTGCTGTCACTCTGTGTTATGGTTGTGCTGTCCCTCCGTAGTCTGGCTGTGCTGTCACGCCGTGTTCTAGCTGTGCTGTCACTCTGTGTTCTAGCTGTGCTGTCACTCTGTGTTCTAGCTGTGCTGTCACTCTATTCTAGCTGTGCTGTCACTCTGTGTTATGGTTGTGCTGTCCCTCTGTGTTCTAGCTGTGCTGTCACTCTGTATTCTAGCTGTGCTGTCACTCTGTATTCTAGCTGTGCTGTCACTCTGTGTTATGGTTGTGCTGTCACTCTATTCTAGTTGTGCTGTCACTCTATTCTAGTTGTGCTGTCACTCCGTGCTCTAGCTGTGCTGTCACTCTGTATTCTAGTTGTGCTGTCCCTCTGTGTTATTGTTGTGCTGTCCCTCTGTGTTCTAGCTGTGCTGTCACTCTGTATTCTAGCTGTGCTGTCACTCTGTATTCTAGCTGTGCTGTCACTCTGTGTTATGGTTGTGCTGTCCCTCTGTGTTATTGTTGTGCTGTCCCTCTGTGTTCTAGTTGTGCTGTCCCTCTGTGTTCTAGTTGTGCTGTCACTCCGTGCTCTAGCTGTGCTGTCACTCTGTGTTATGGTTGTGCTGTCACTCTGTGTTATGGTTGTGCTGTCACTCTGTGTTATGGTTGTGCTGTCCCTCCGTAGTCTGGCTGTGCTGTCACGCCGTGTTCTAGCTGTGCTGTCACTCTGTGTTCTAGCTGTGCTGTCACTCTGTGTTCTAGCTGTGCTGTCACTCTATTCTAGCTGTGCTGTCACTCTGTGTTATGGTTGTGCTGTCCCTCTGTGTTCTAGCTGTGCTGTCACTCTGTATTCTAGCTGTGCTGTCACTCTGTGTTATGGTTGTGCTGTCACTCTATTCTAGTTGTGCTGTCACTCTATTCTAGTTGTGCTGTCACTCCGTGCTCTAGCTGTGCTGTCACTCTGTATTCTAGTTGTGCTGTCCCTCTGTGTTATTGTTGTGCTGTCCCTCTGTGTTCTAGCTGTGCTGTCACTCTGTATTCTAGCTGTGCTGTCACTCTGTATTCTAGCTGTGCTGTCACTCTGTGTTATGGTTGTGCTGTCCCTCTGTGTTATTGTTGTGCTGTCACTCTGTATTCTAGCTGTGCTGTCACTCTGTGTTATGGTTGTGCTGTCCCTCTGTATTCTAGCTGTGCTGTCACTCTATATTCTAGTTGTGCTGTCCCTCTGTGTTCTAGCTGTGCTGTCACTCTGTATTCTAGCTGTGCTGTCACTCTGTGTTATGGTTGTGCTGTCCCTCTGTATTCTAGCTGTGCTGCCACTCTGTGTTATGATTGTGCTGTGTTGTCCCCCTGCAGCTCCTGCCTGTCACAAGCTGTATTACTCTCAGGGGCTGCGTTCTTTATCATATCTCCAATGCTCTAGACTCACGCATCAAATTTGTTGTTCATCGTCGCTCTGCTCCTCTCGGCCACTTCCGCTCCCTCCACAACATTCCTCCGGACCCCACCTGTCGTTTCCTGGTGTTTTGTGGAACCTGAAAGCAGAACTGCATTTTCCACACGGGGAGGTTACATCGGTGCACTGTCTACTGGATTGTCGCCATATTAAAGGAGTCAAATATGAACCTTATGCTTAGTAAATTAGGTGTAGGAGAAACAAACTAGAGACATTTCAGGGTAGTTTAAATCCACTTGTAACATCAAGTTGACAAGTCACACAACATAAAATGTACAAATGAATGGAGTTTAGAGTCATTGTGGTTACCAGTCCTGTGTTTTTCATTACTGTATTTCAGTGGCATTTTTTTTATACTAATAGCGATTTGCCCGTCAAAAATGACGGCAATAAAATTGGCATGGCAATGCTGTTTACCACACAATGTAAGGCTTTTGCTCCTCTTTGGGCCTTCGGCGCTCATTGCGAGCCCCGCGTTCAGCGCCTTTGGTGCTCATTGTGAGCCTCTCCCCGTTAACTTCTTATTGTTTTCTAAGTTCCACGGGTCGTAATTCTTGTTTTTGAAAGTACTACGTCCTTATTGGTGTTTCGCGGGCTTCGGGGTCGTGTAGCCTCGTCTTCATTTTTTTCGTCCAACATTTTTTTTTCTTGCTTAGCTGGTTTTCAAGTGGCGAAACTCCTTAAATTCAACTTTAATTTGCGTGCAACCTCACTCACAGGCAATGTAAGGCTTTTTCTCCTCTGTGGATCTTCGGCGCTCATTGCGAGCTTCTCCCCTTGTGTACTTCAAGTGTCCTGCTTTGCAACAATCACCTTTGGCGCTCATCACAAAGACAGATATATAAGTACAGTGTAAAATATAAAAAAATGTGAGTACAGTGAATTAATAAAGTAATATGAATTAATAAATTAATATACTTTACCTATTTATATTTAATATGCAGCACTCAATATCCTGAAGAGCTAACAATCTGTTTGGATTTTCCTGCATCTGAAAATGTACAGTTGGAGTGTTGATCACCTGGGGAGAAAGTGTCAGCAATGTGGCAAGTGTGCCGTGTAAATAGGCTGCGTGCGCGAGGCTAAACTGTTTGTTTAGGCTGGTAAAGCGCCATTTTAGAATCCTAATGTTATGAGTTGTAAGTAAGTGTTGTAAAATGGCATTTTTTTTCAATGTGTTACTTGGCTCGCAAGCATGTTCAGTTCATCGTAATGGTAGATTGTGTATCTCCTACGTTCCTGTGTAACTCGTATGTGCCTGGCGGTGATTTTCGCGGCTCTGTCTCCTTTAGCCTCGTTTTTTTTTTTTTTCGGCCGCCATTTTATTTGTTGCATAGTTGATTTTCAAGTGCCGAAACTTCCAAGTTCCAGGGATCGTAATTCTTTTTGTTAAAAGTCGTACGTCCCTGTTGTTGTTTTGAGCGTCTCGTGGTCGTGAAGCCTCATTTTAATTTTTTTCAGCCGCCATTTTGTTTCTCCCTTAGCTGATTTTCAAGTGCTGAAACTTCTTAAATGCGACTTAAATTTGCGTGCAACCTCACTTCCAGACGTCCTGGCTGTCCCCTTGCTGTGTGTGATGTTTGTTTTATGTGGGTGTTTTTTGTTGTTGTGCTTTTCGTGTTTTTCGATGTGCGCAGTTCGGCCGTTAACTTCGTATTTTTCCGTGGGTCGTAATTCTTGTTTTTAAAAGTCGTACGTCCTTGTTGGTGTTTTGCGTGCTTCAGGGTCGTGTAACCTCATTTTCATTTTTTTCAACCAACATTTTTTTTCTTTCCTAGACGATTTTTAAGTGTCGAAACTCCTTGAATTCAACTTTAATTTGCATGCAACCTCACTCCCAGACGTCCTGGCTGCCCCCCCCCCGTGCTGTGCGTGATGCTTTTTTTATTTCAGTGTTTTTTGCGTTTTTGTATGAACGCGTTTTGGCTGTTAACTTCGTATTTTTGCAGGACCTCGTAATTATTTTTTTTCTAAGTCCCGCGGCTCTTTTTTTTTTTTTTTTTTTTTAAGTCCCGCTTTACAGCTGACGTGGGAGCCTCCACCTCCACAAATGCGGCCCTTGCTTTGCGAGCTCGCAAAGCTTGACGATAACTCACAGTGTGACAATTATAATATGTGATATACTATAATACAATACCTCCCGCCTCCAAAATGTCCGTGATTTCAAGAGACAGTCACACATTTCTGGAACTCCAATGCGTTATTAAATGTATCATATATCTCATCTGTATCTTCCAAATGCCTTAAAGCTACTTTCACATTCAGGCATTGTCTATTGTCTTTTCTTTTTAGTCCTCAAGCACCAGACAATGCTAAAAACCTCACTCTACCACAATAAATACAAATAGGTGGTGGACCTATCCTGTTATGTCCACACAAGGGAAGTGCGCCGCCGATGTCCCAATGTAGCTGTCTGTTAGTGGCCCGTAAGTGGTTAGGGGTGTTCGGGTTAGGTTTAGAGGGTGTGAGCCGGTAAGTGGTGTAGGAGGTTAGGGTTAGGAAATTACTGTTAGTGGGTTAGAGTTAGGCTAAGAGAGTTAGGAGGTTAGTTGTAGGCCCGGCAGTAAGTAGTGTAGGGGGTTAGGGCCGGTAAGTGGTGTAGGGGGTAATGGGTTAGGACTGGCAAGGGGTCTAGGGGCTGAGGGTTAGGATTAGGGAGTTAGGGTTAGGGCCGGTAACTGGTGTAGTGTTAGGGCCAGCAAGGGGGTTAGGGGCTTAGGTTTAGGGTTAGGGCCGGTAACTGGTGTAGGGTTAGGGCCGGCAAGGGGTGTAGGGGCTTAGGGTTATTGCCGGTAACTGGTGTAGGGTTAGGGCCCCGAAGGGGTGAGGGTTAGGGGCTTAGGGAGTACATCGAGAAGCAGGACGCAAGCGTGCCCAACACCAGGACGCTTCGGTGCTCACTGCGAGCCTCGCGATAAGCGATGTTGGCTGTATTTTTTTTCTGATAGGCGCTTTTGCTGTTATTGTTTGGTTGGCGCTGATCTGCTTTTTGCGCTTATTGCAAGGCTTTGTGTGATATGAGCAGCGTTGGCGCTGGCTTTTGTGTTTACTGTGAGAGTGTTTTTCTTTTTTTTGTGTAAATGTATTTTTGTATGCTAATTAACTAATTAATAAATTAATATACTTTACCTATTTGGAAGTAATATATGTAGGAAGCATTGTGCTGAAGAGCTGACAATCTGTTTTGATGTTCCTGTAGCATACAATGTAGGTTTGCACAGTTGTGGAGCTGAGGTGTAAGTGTCAGCAATGTGTGCAGTGTGTAGTGTAAATAGGCTGCGTGCGCAAGGGAAAGTCGTTAGGGTAGCTGTGTACTACCGCATTGTGTAAGTTAGTGTTGTAAAATGGCGGCGAATGTTTGTGTGGTATGCGGCTGTGGATGATGTAGCGTCCTTGCTAAAAGTGTATCTTGTCCCTCGGTTTGGCTTTTTTGAAAAGCCGTATGTGCTTGGTGTTGTTTTGCGGCTTTAGGGTCCTGTAGCCTCGTTTTCGTTTTTTTCGGCGGCCATTTTTTCTCTTGCTTAGGGGATTTTCGTGTGTTTAAACTCAAGAATTTGGACTTAAATTGGGGTGTAACTTCACTTGCAGAGGTCCTGGGTGCCCCCTTGCTGTGGGTAAGCTTTTTATGTATTTTTTGTGTGTATTTATTGTGTTTTTAATGTTTTCAGGTGCGCACGGTTCGGCCGTTAAGGTCGTATTTTTGCGAGGTTGTAATTTTTATTTCCCGCGTCTCGTATTTTTTTATGCTAAGTCCATAAATTTTGCGAGTGATTGCGTGTTAGATCTATTTTGGTAAAGTACCGCTTGTGCGGGTGTTTGTAACCGCGTGTGAGCTGCCATAGAGCCTCCACCTCCGCAAATGTGGCCCCTCGCTTTGCAAGGGTCTGCATTTGCAACCTGCAATGAGCCTTTGCAGCTGACATTGGACCACCCACCTTCCACATATGCGTGTCCTCGTTTTGCAAGGGTCCACATTTGCGGACCAAACTAAGTCCCTCGCTTCGCGAGGGGCGCAGTTCTTGCAAGCTCGCAAAGCGTGATGACAATTCATAGTTTTGCAACTATTATATGTGATAACCATTATTTACAGAGCCAGCGTATTACTTAGTGCTATATACAAGGGGAAAACACATTGAATACGCAGATCATGTGACTTACTAGTACAGTATACAAAGTTCGGTACAAGGTGAGGGTATTCCTTGGGTGATGGAGTGAAGGCAATGTTATAGTTGTAGATCATTAGGAAAATCACTTTAGAACACGGATAATAACTTAATTTTAACAAAGTCCACTGATGTCCTAATGTATTTGTGAAAAAGAAGTCAAGGTCCGGAGTCCATTTTTTAATTAAATATAAATACACATAACATTTTGATATAATGGAAATAAAAAGGGCACAGTAAGGATAACTGATAAAATGTAATAATGAGGTGGAGGTCTGGAACAAATGGGCCAGAGGTTGAGTTTTAGACCCAGGTCCACCTAATGACTACCACTACTTTAGAGAATACTGATAGGCCTCATGTGGTAAAAGCCAGAAACAACTAAAGGGCGTTGGTGTAATCCAACACACACATTTAGTGTAAAGGGTAGGAACTGAATCCTCAATAGCAAAACAGTGTAAGTATAGTGTGGTGATTAGCACCAAGTAAATAAAATGTTAAGAAAGATACGAGTCGGAGACCAATATAATAAAACGTAACCTTTATTTGTGACAGGTTGAACATGAGACACCTAACATATGAGTTGTATTGAGATAAAAAATAAGTAAAAATAAGCAGGAGAAGAATAGGAGGCCGTAACCAGGTAGATAAAGCCAAATAACTGGTACTGGTGTAGGGAACACTGCACGGGTGGACTGTGAGGCAAGTGGGAGATCCGAAAGTCTATGAAGTAATAGAGACAGCGCTATCCCCAAGTAAAGGAGTAATAGACCCCCAATACTCATGGAGACAGCACTATCCCCAAGTAAAGGAGTAATAGACCCCCAATACTCATGGAGACAGCGCTATCCCCAAGTAAAGGAGTAATAAACCCCCAATACTCATGGAGACAGCGCTATCCCCAAGTAAAGGAGTAATAGACCCCCAATACTCATGGAGACAGCACTATCCCCAAGTAAAGGTGTAATATAGTCTCTGCATTACCTAAGTGTGGACTGTAAGATAGCTGTGTGCATACAAGCAGCAATAAAAAGTAAATTCTACTGTGCAGTGGACCACTCTAATAGGTAATAGTGCAAGGTAGCTTATAGTAAGTAGTATGCTGATAGGAATGGAGTAAGCGCGAATGAACTGTGGCATCAATATACCCAATGATGAGTCTGTATACAGTAAATGGAGCTACATGCGCAATCAAACATAGGTGATGTCCTCATATCAGGTGCAATTTTGTGGTAAGTAATGGTGACAATTAGACAGATGCTGGTGACATTCCTAACGATAAATACAGCAGTGTGGGTAGTCCAAGCAAAAAGCACAAAACAATCAATCCCAATTAATATACAGAGCAACGCAGTCTAAATGGCAGCATGGGGTAAAAATAAAAAATATTAAACAGCCTACTAGTAGCCCTCTGGGACAGCCCTGTGACAGGTGCCCAATTACTCACCGTCACTACTCTCACGGTGTAGTATAAGTCAGGGATAGCGAATTTAAGTGTTGTAATTAAGCTGCCTGATGATAGATCTGCTTCACCTTTACAAAAAAACATTGGGCACCACTGCTCCACATTATATATTGTGACTAGTAGGATCCTCATCATAACTTGTTATGTTTTGGATTCTGCAAAATGTATTAGTGCTTCACCTATCAGAAAATCATATGGAGAAGTGATCTCACTCCGAAATATGTCGTACCTCGGTAGAGAACCTTCAAAAACAGTTATGTTTGTTATTTTGAATGGATGTAAAATAGGAAAGAAAAAAACAACAACAATATAGCTAATAATGAACTGAAAACAGATTTTATTTTTAGTATGGTACTTTGTATGTTTACTATAATCAGTACAATCAGTGAACGTTTAGCTAATAACCAATGCCCTTGATATCCTGAATACGCTAATAATAAATTGGAGTATGTTTACATTTATTTCTGTTCAAGACAGATCATTAAATAACAGAAGTACATAAAGCTTTTTTGTCTTGATAAGTACAATAAACATACCCCATGTCAAAAAAGTTATTTCCAGAAAAAAACGCTTTAATGTGTTGTTTGAAAGTACAGACTATAGAATACAACCAAAAATGCATCATTCCTTAAAACACCCAATCACTAGTTTTTGCTAAAAGCCCAAATTGTTGGACGTTTATAAAAAAAATTGTTTTTTAAAAATGTTCTTACTCCTTCTCACCCTTCATATCCCCCTTTTCCTCCTCCCCCATCTCTTTCCAATTATTGCATCCCCATGGCTTTCCTCCCTCATCTCTCACCATCCTCTTTCCTTATCTGTCTCCTTCCCCTCCCTCATCTCTCCTCCTACCCCACCCCCTCATCTCGCACTCACCTACCCCTTCCCTTCACCTCCTCCCCCCATCAGTTCTTCCCTCCCATCCCCCCTCCATCATTTCTTCCTCATCTGTCCATCTCCCCTACTCTATCTCTCCCAACATTTCTGCTGCACAGATCCTCCCCAATTTCCCTCTCTCATCTCTTACTTCATCATATCAACCCTCCTTAATTTCAACCTCATCCCCACCTCCCTATTCTCTCTCCCCATCCACTCTCTAATTCCCTCCGTCATCTCCAACTCACTGCTGATCTCTGCCCTTCATCCTAATCTCCCCACTTCATGCCACTGACCACTCCCCTCCCAATCTGATCACCGCCCTGCCCCAAGGATTCCGTCCCATTAGGTATGATCTTTACAAAAAATGTTAACTTTTAAAATTATCGGTGGCTCTCGAACCATTTTGATCTGAGACCAGATGGTTACCTTCGAATGCTCTACGGGACCACCTTTGACACCAAGAATATTTAGAACATGATGATACTGCAAGTGGCACATTACATTTCCATTTAGCATGGCACTTATTTTAATTTGTATATTGATGTATGTATAAAAGGACAATTCAAATATAAAACAATAAGTATGGTATGATATCAGAATGATATCAGTTTGATGGTTACACAATATGACAAGAATTTTGTCTTCCGAAATGGGAAATTTACTTGCCTTTAGAATATTACCCAGACATCTACAGGGAGTGCAGAATTATAAGGCAAGTTGTATTTTTGAGGATTAATTTTATTATTGAACAAAAACCATGTTCTCAATGAACCCAAAAAAACTCATTAATATCAAAGCTGAATATTTTTAGAAGTAGTTTTTAGTTTGTTTTTAGTTTTAGCTATTTTAGGGGGATATCTGTGTGTGCAGGTGACTATTACTGTGCATAATTATTAGGCAACTTAACAAAAAACAAATATATACCCATTTCAATTATTTATTTTTACCAGTGAAACCAATATAACATCTCAACATTCACAAATATACATTTCTGACATTCAAAAACAAAACAAAAACAAATCAGTGACCAATATAGCTACCTTTCTTTGCAAGGACACTCAAAAGCCTGCTATTCATGGATTCTGTCAGTGTTTTGATCTGTTCACCATCAACATTGCGTGCAGCAGCAACCACAGCCTCCCAGACACTGTTCAGAGAGGTGTACTGTTTTCCCTCCTTGTAAATCTCACATTTGATGATGGACCACAGGTTCTCAATGGGGTTCAGATCAGGTGAACAAGGAGGCCATGTCATTAGATTTTCTTCTTTTATACCCTTTCTTGCCAGCCACGCGGTGGAGTACTTGGACGCGTGTGATGGAGCATTGTCCTGCATAAAAATCATGTTTTTCTTGAAGGATGCAGACTTCTTCCTGTACCACTGCTTGAAGAAGGTGTCTTCCAGGAACTGGCAGTAGGACTGGGAGTTGAGCTTGACTCCATCCTCAACCCAAAAAGGCCCCACAAGCTCATCTTTGATGATACCAGCCCAAACCAGTACTCCACCTCCACCTTGCTGGCGTCTGAGTCGGACTGGAGCTCTCTGCCCTTTACCAATCCAGCCACGGGCCCATCCATCTGGCCCATCAAGACTCACTCTCATTTCATCAGTCCATAAAACCTTAGAAAAATCAGTCTTGAGATATTTCTTGGCCCAGTCTTGACGTTTCAGCTTGTGTGTCTTGTTCAGTGGTGGTAGTCTTTCAGCCTTTCTTACCTTGGCCATGTCTCTGAGTATTGCACACCTTGTGCTTTTGGGCACTCCAGTGATGTTGCAGCTCTGAAATATGGCCAAACTGGTGGCAAGTGGCATCGTGGCAGCTGCACGCTTGACTTTTCTCAGTTCATGGGCAGTTATTTTGTGCCTTGGTTTTTCCACACGCTTCTTGCGACCCTGTTGACTATTTTGAATGAAACGCTTGATTGTTCGATGATCACGCTTCAGAAGCTTTGCAATTTTAAGAGTGCTGCATCCCTCTGCAAGATATCTCACTATTTTTGACTTTTCTGAGCCTGTCAAGTCCTTCTTTTGACCCATTTTGCCAAAGGAAAGGAAGTTGCCTAATAATTATGCACACCTGATATAAGGTGATGATGTCATTAGACCACACCCCTTCTCATTACAGAGATGCACATCACCTAATATGATTAATTGGTAGTAGGCTTCCGAGCCTATACAGCTTGGAGTAAGACAACATGCATAAAGAGGATGATGTGGTCAAAATACTCATTTGCCTAATAATTCTGCACTCCTTGTATTTCCTTGATCCCTTCAGAATTTCAGAGTCTAGGGGAAAGAAGGAGTCAAGAAAGTTCCAGAAGAGAGGACATTTACAGTGCCTTGCAAAAGTATTCACCCCCTAGGTATTTTTCGTGTTTTGTTGCCTCACAACCTGGAATTAACACGGATTGTTTGAGGTTTTGCATCATTTACTTTACAGAACATGCCCACAACTTTGAAGATGTTTTTTTTATTTTATTATTATTGTGAAGCAAACAACAAATAGGACAAAATAACAGAAAAAGTCAATGTGCATAACTATTCACCCCCCTAAAGTCAATACTTTATAGAGCCACCTTTTGCTGCAATCACAGCTCCAAGTCGCTTGGGATAAGTCTCTATGAGCTTGCCACATCTTACCACTGGGATTTTTGCCCATTCCTCCTTGCAAAACTGCTCCAGCTCCTTCAAGTTGGAGGGTTTGTGCTTGTGAACAACAATCTTTAAGTCTGACTACAGATTTTCTATTGGATTGAGGTCTGGGCTTTGACTAGGTTATTCCAACACATTTACATGTTTCCCTTTAAACCACTGAAGTGTCGCTTTAGCAGTGGGGTTGGGGTCATTGTCCTGCTGGAAGGTGAACCTCCGTCCTAGCCTCAAATCACACACAGAGTGGTACAGGTTTTGCTCAAGAATATCCCTGTATTTAGCACCATCCATCTTTCCCTCAACTCTAACCAGTTTCCCCCCGGCTGCTGAAAAACATTCCCGCAGGATGATGCTACCACCACCATGTTTCACTATCGATGGTGTTCTTTGGATGATGTGTTGGGTTTGCGTCAGACATAGCATTTTCTTTGATGGCGAAAAAGTTCAATTTTAGTCTCATTAGACCAGAGCACCTTCCTCCATACATTTTGGGAGTCTCCCACATGCTTTTTCGCAAATTCAAAACATGCCATTTTGTTTCTTGCTGAAAGTAATGGTTTTCTTCTGGCCACTCTGCCATAAAGCCCAACTCTATGGAGAGTACAGCTTATTGTCATCCTATGTACAGATACTCCAGTCTCTCCTGTGGAACTCTGCAGCTCCTCCAGGGTTACCTTAGGTCTATGTGCTGCCTCTCTGATTAATGCCCTCCTTGCACGGTCCGTGTGTTTTGGTGGACGGACGCTTCTTGGCAGGTTTGCTATTGTGCCATGCTCTTTCCATTTGGTTATGATAGATTTGATGGTGCTCCTGGGGATCATCAAAGTTTTGGATATTTTTTTTATAGCCTAACCCTGACTTGTACTTCTCAACAACATTTTCCCTTACTTGTTTGGAGAGTTCCTTGGTCTTCATGGCAGTGTTTGGTTAGTGGTGCCTCTTGCTTAGGTGTCGCAGCATCTGGGGCCTTTCAAAAAAGGTTTGTATATGTAATGACAGATCATGTGACACTTAGATTGCACACAAGTGGACATCATTTCACTAATTATGTGACTTCTGAAGGTAATTAGTTGCACCAGAGCTTTTTATTTTCTATTTCTAAAAAATCGTTTTTTTTATATATTTTTCTCATTACACTTCACACCTTCTGGACACAATTTCCTCCAAGTAGTATAAAGAAACAAAAATATTGTTCCAGGTGCCTAACACCTCTAAAACTATTCAACCATCAATAAAACTGGAATCTTTATTGACACTTCAGAAAAAACAACCCTGAAATAGAAACACATACAGGAGTTCCAAAGTACTTCTACCAATCCTACGGCTAGAACTGAAACTATTGCGGTAGCTATATGTTGTGTTTCTTATTCAGCCTATGATTGGTATAAGTGCTTTTAATCTCCTGGATGTGTTTTAATTAGGCCACAATTTCCTCCAGTCACAGTTCATGATCTTGTAAACTACTGCATGCCAGGCCTTATCTATCAGAGTGACACAGAGTGGAGGATATTGAAATAGTCCTTACAGAACTCTTCTCAGTGTCAACTCAGTATACAAGGTCACCTCAAAACACCTCTGGAAGAGGACCTTTGTATACAGTTTCTTAAAGTTTGGGATGATCTGCTGGTCCATGGGCTGGATTAGAGGAGTTGTGTTAGGGAGCAAGAACTTCACAGCTATAAAATGAAAGTCCTCAAGCAAGTTGCCCTCCACGCCTGGAGTGTGAGCAGGAGTATTGTCCATTATGAACAGAGCCCTCAGAGGCAGTTCTTTCTCCTTCAAATCTTTTTTTGACAGTGAGGCCAAACACATTGTTCATCCATTCAATGAAGAACAGCCTGGTTACCCAGGCTTTACCGTTGGCCCTCCACATTAACTTCCATTACTAATTTAACGGCCAAAATGTTTTCAAGCGTGTAACTCGAAAGACAGCCAAAAAAGCCAAATCATTTACAAAAGGGCACAGGGGGGAGCCAGGGAGTCTGTGAGTCGGCGATAGAAAATCAGCTAAGCGAGAATAAAAATGTCGCTGAAAAAATGTAAACAGATGAAAACGAGGCTGAAGGCAGTAACACTTAGCGCAAGACAGTAAACACGATCACAACACTCATTCTTACGACCCCGCACGACTTGCGCATCATACCTACAACCAGCGGAACTACACATCAACACAAAACTCAAATACACACTTTACAGTGCGAGACCCGTAGCACTTTGAAACAAACGCCTTGCGCATCATACCTACAACTCGCGGAACTACACATCAACACAAAACTCAAATACACAATTCAAACTGCGAGACCCGTAGCACTTTGAAAAAATTGCCAATAAAAAATTACACCCCGTAACACTTACAAAAGGAAACCGCCACAAACCACAAAAAATATGAACTTAACTGCTGCACCACACACAGCGAAAAACACGAAAAACACACAAAATACAAAAGAAAAAATAAAAATAAAAAATACACACACAGCAAGGGGGGACAGCCAGGACGTCTGGGAATGAGGTTACACGCCAATTTAAATACAATTGAAAGATTTTCGACCCCTATGCACGCAAAACACCGCCAAGCACATATGCCTTTTACACAGAACTGTACGACCTACTAAATACACTATTAGCAAGGACGCTAAATGCTCCACACCCGCGTAACACATACACAATCGCAGCCATTTTATAACACTAACTGCAAACTAATAACATTACCATTACCATTACAAAATGCGGAACTACACAGCTGCACAAACGGTTTCCCCTCGCGCACGCAGCCTATTTACACTACACACTACACACATTGCTGACACTTACACCTCACCAACAGTGCAAATCTACATTGTATGCTGCAGGAACGTCAAAAAAGATTGTTAGCTCTTCAGCATATTGCTTCCTGCATATATTAATTACAAACATGTAAAGTATATTCATTTATAACCTTACAAATGAATTAACATTTCAAAATACATAGAAGAAGGAAAAAAAACAGAATCACAAACAACGCTAAAGGCGCTCAGGGTGTGCCTCACAAAGAGCGCCAACAGTGTTTAGAGGAGCACAACTACACAACTACACCAGGGCAGAGGCTCGCAATGCGCGCCAAAAGGCCATCAGTGCAAACCTTGAAATGAGCGCCAAAGGAGCTCTCATAACCAAACATACACAAACCAAGAGGCTCGCAATGAGCACCGAAGATACTCACACAACCAAAATACTTATTTTGTGTACCAAACAGCATTACCTGTCTTACAATTCTATTGCCGTAATTTTCGGACGGGCAAGTCACTAGTGCAGTTTATAATCTTAATGGAGCAAATCTAGGGGTATCTGATATTGAAAGGGATTTGGGAGTACTTGTGGACAACCACCTAGGTAGCAGTGCTCAATGCCAAGCAGCAGCTGCAAAGGCAAGTAAAATATTAGCATGTATTAAGAGAGTGGCCGCAAGCTACTTAGCTATTCAATTTGCAGCCTCCGAGCAGCTCACGAGCGTTGAGCTGCGATCCCTTGCGATTAGCTCAATCGCAGCTTACTTCCGTCAAAGCCTTTGATCTTATGCGGCCACAAGAGTTGCAACAGCAAAAAAAAGAAATCAATATTCAAATGCTACGCTCATCCTTCCGCCAAGCCCGGAAGTCGCTAAATTCGAGCCGCAGCTTACTTACACCAAAGAGGTCCCACAACGCTCTTACTTACAAAACGTAGCACTAATTAAACAAATAAAAAAGACATCCTGTACTTTCATTAGAAGTAAAGGTGATTTGAGGTCTTAAAATGAATAGCGCAACAGTCCCCTACCCTCAAATCAGCAAATAAAAATAGTTTATTTCATGTTAAATGTTTGTCATAAAGTCGGACGTGCTTCAACATCCAATCCCCTACGACGTTTGAATCCAACCTCCGGGCTCAGAGGTTGAAGCCGTCCGACTTTATGACAGAAATTTAACATGCAATAAAGTAGTTATTTATGCCGATTTGCAAGTTTGAGAATGTTGTGCTAACATTACTTTCTCTTTTAATAAAAGTACAGGATGGCTTTTTTATTTGCTTATGATGTGCTACGTTTTGACAGTAAGACCTACGGCCTTGAATGACGTCCAAGCCTGTGACTCATGGTTCAAGCCCGCAAACTTGGAGCACTGTAAATGCAAATATAAATTCAAGATAGCACTGTAAAGCACTGTAAATGATGGGGAACACAATGGGTAACATGAGGATTAAAGGCACAACATTCTCAACCTGGCACATCGCCACAATACAATACTTGATTTCACGTTTAATTTCCGTCCAAAGTCCTCCAACTACGGGCTTGAATGACCTCCAAGCCCATAACTCGTTATTCAAGCCCGTCGGACTTTGGACGGAAAATTAAACGTGAAATAAAGTAATGTATTGTGGCGATGTGTCAGCTTGGGAATGTTGTGCCTTTATTCCTCATGTCACCCATTGTGTACCCCATCATTTACAGTGCTTTACAGTCTGTCTTGAATTTATATTTGCATTTACATTTCTCTGAGATTGAGGCCTTGAAAACACGAGTTACGGCCTTGCGGACGCCAACCTGTTCAGGCACGGAGATGCCTATGACCGTTTGCATGGTTTGCAATCGGCCGTAAGAGGTCCTCTTTGCAGCACCACGGGGCCGTAAGCCTGTCACAAGGAATCGCAGACTTGCCATCATTTTACGACCCCAATTAGAATGAGGCCCATAGTACGCTCTAATGCTCATTGACCAAGGCTCATATTCCGGTGTCAGAAGTTTCTCCATCAATTTCAAATCAGTCCTCCTGAGCTTGTCACTCTTACCCCCAGTTTCCTGTTATAAGGTCCAGGAACATGTAGACAATGGTGATGTCACACTGAGTGACATAACCACAGACTTGCACTTGGTCTGTAGTAAACATTAAGACTTTAATACCAACAGACACCCATGTAGACCTCTAAAGTCTTGGCACATGGGTCTTCATTTACTCCCCTTATTCCTGACATAGCTCTCCATCCTGTGTCCCACACCATGTCACTGCAGGTAAAAAAAGAGAACTGAGATGGGCTTTAATTTATTACACCTAGATTGTGACTCATTTGATGGTTCATCACCATTGTACATGTGTTCTTCTACTATAGTTCCATGATGTTCTGGCTGGGGAAGTGAAGACTGTTAAAGGATGTATTTATTTTTTACTTTCTAAACACATTTTTTTTGATTACCCATAGTCATAAGCATATTTCTTCAAATTAATATTATTATAACTATGGGACCTCAGTAGTCCTTTATAGTTACCATTGTTGTGCATTGCTTCCAGGGGGCCTTCTTGCTCTAGGAAAAATGTAAAAGGATTGATATTTTGTTTTGGATTTGAACCCAGGTCCAGAACTAGAAGTGCCTCCAGTAACAATTTCAAATATAACCTAAACAAGCACTTGGCTTTTTTATGGTCTTTAGGACAATCATCTCTCCCAGTTATATAATAGACTAGCGAATTGCCCGTGAAAAAATTACGGCAATGAAATTGTAAGTGAGCAAAGGGTGTTCGGTGTATATAATGTGGCTGATGTAGCATTGTTCGTTTTCTATGTCGTGCGAGTTTTTCATAATATTCCTTTTCTATGTCGTGCGAGTTTTTCGGAATATCCGTAGCTGTTTGGTGGGCTTTTTCTGTATATCCGTAGCTGTTTGGTGGTGTTTTGCGTGTTTAGGGACCTTTATCCTCGTTTTCGTTTTGTTCGGCTGCCATTTTTTCTCTCGCTTAGGTGATTTTCGGGTCTCTAAAGTCTGAAATTTGTGGTTAAATGGAGGTGTAACTTCACTTGCAGAGGTCCTCGGTGCCCCCCCTTGCTGTGAGTAACCTTTTTATGTGTTTGTTGTTTGTATTTATTGTGTTAGTAATTTTTTGGGAGTTGCGCGGTTTGATTCTTTGTTTTCTAATCTCGTAGGTGTTTTTCGGCAAATCCGTAGGTGTTTGGTGGTGTTTTGCGTCTTTAGACTGCTGTAGCCTCGTTTTTGTTTTTTTTGAGGCGGCCATTTTTTCTCTCGCTTAGAGAATTTTTTAGTGTCTAAACTCTTTTAATTTGACTTAAGGTGAGGTGTAACTTTAGTTTTCGAGGTCCTGGATGCTCCCTCTTCCTGTAAGTAAGCTTTTTATGTATTTGTTGTGTGTATTTGTTGTATTTTTCATGTTTTGATGTGCGTGTGTTGCGAGGTCGTAATGGGTCGTAACGTGTCTCGTATTTTGTTTGCGTTACGATGTTACGAGGATTTGCATAATTTAATTTACAGAACATGCCCACAACTTTGAAGATGTTTTTTTTTTATTTATTGTGAAGCAAACAACAAATAGGACAAAATAACAGAAAAAGTCAATGTGCATAACTATTCACCCCCCTAAAGTCAATACTTTGTAGAGCCACCATTTGCCGCAATCACAGCTCCAAATCGCTTTGGATAAGTCTCTATGAGCTTGCCACATCTTACCACTGGGGTTTTTGCCCATTCCTTCTTGCAAAACTACTCCAGCTCCTTCAAGTTGGATGGTTTGCGCTTGTGAACAGCAATCTTTAAGTCTGACCACAGATTTTCTATTGGATTGAGGTCTGGGCTTTGACTAGGCCATTCCAACACATTTACATGTTTCCCCTTAAACCACCCAAGTGTTGCCTTAGCAGTGTGTTTGGGATCATTGTCCTGCTGGAAGATGAACCTCCGTCCTAGCCCTATGATAGATTTCATGGTGCTCCTGGGGATCATCAAAGATTTGGATATATTTTTATAACCTAATCCTGACTTGTACTTCTCAAAAACATTGTTGCTTACTGGTTTGGAGAGTTAAAAAGTAAACACAGCTTTTTATGCACTTTTTCTCTGCTGTATGCATTATATCTTGCCTGATGCTGTCTGTTACTTCCTGAGGTGGATATATCCTTGTAAATGAGTGAGGTTTCCTATAGTGCTGCTGCGTACTGGCAGTTCTTACTGCCATATTCCCATTGTACAGAGACAAACCCACTGTACATTCAACGTTTCCACCACCCCAGGAAGTGATCTTAAATAAATGCGTATAAGAGGTAGTAATTTAGAGGCTGGGTTATTTTTTTACATTTTAAACATGTGTAATTTTTAAAATATGACGGCTGTGGTGCTTTTACAGATGCACACACAGGAAGTGGTATATAATGAGACAATCCTACAGCAAGCAATATACACCGAAGAATAAACATGTGCTGAGACTGACTTGGCGAATTAGATGTATGACCACCAGTAACTGCGTCATGCATTTGAAAACAAGTGTTCCACATACAAAATATCTTTAAAATATTGTAACAGATAATGTTTCATTGAAAAAATATATATAATTTTCGGGAATATTTATTTTGGGGCATAAAATGCCCATATGGTTACAAAATGAACGTAGTCTCAGTTAAATATCATATTGCTAAAGCCTCCGAGGAAATGATAAATCCAGTGAAACAGCCGTTAGGCTGGCCCATTTTTAGCATTTTCTGAACCTGTTTTCATATATCATGCTAGAGCTCCCAATAGGGCATTGAAGAATGTTCTTTTTATGTTACAGCCTGTAAGATGATCTGCTGGTAATGTACAATAGGGTTCATTATTGTGTTTATTATACAGTGGTCTCTTCAATCACTACCACAATCAGTTATTGGGCTATTCTGATGAAGGTCTGCAATATCCTTAAGAGACTCTATTTCTTCTATCTATTGCAGGACTCTTACCAAGATTTGTGGTATCTCTTAGAGAGCCTTCAAGGAAAGAGGACCCACCGAGTTCATTGGCGTAACCTTCCACGCTATCCCTGATTTTTAGATAATATATGGTATTCATTTGATTTATGTGGTTTGGAAACAATGTTGTGGACTTTTTAAAGACGGTGTGAAATCACATATATAGTTGTCGTTCTGAGAATTGTTGTCACACAATGTTAAAAACTGCAGGCCCTTGCAATGAAAGCCAAAGGCGCTCATCGCGAGGCCCGTGGGACTTTGAGACTGGCGCTCATCGCGATGCCCACAGAAATGACACATTGAAGCCCGTAACACTTAACTGAAGCCCGTAACTCGGGCCAATAACAAAACCGAAGCCAGTAACACTTAGCCGAAGCAGGTAACTCGAGCCAGTAACACAACTAAGCCAGTAACACTTAGCCGAAGCACGTAACTCAGAAAAAACGCCAAATTAAAACAAAAGGACAACATAAATTAAAAAACTCAACTCAGGGGGACAGCCAGGGAGCCTGTGAGTGAGGCTGCAAGATTATTTGACCTATATTTGGCATTTTTCATCACTCGTAAATCGTCTAAGCGTGAAAAAAATAGTGGACGAAAAAACTTACATTTTTGAATACAAGACCAAACGAGGCCGAAGCCAGTAACACAGAAACCCATCCAGTAACACTTAACCAAGCCAGTAACCATTGCAAAGCATGATGTTGTGTGGCAAACCGCATTGCCAGACTTCACATTTCATTTCCGTCATTTTTTGACGGGCAAGTCGCTAATAATTTAATAAAGTTAACAATTTTTAGGAACTCCTCACATTGTATTGATAAAAGAAATGTCCTTATCTGTGGAGCATAAATGCAATTTAAATAATCTGTTTACGCATTCTTGTAAGAAAATAGAAGCCTTCAGGGCCCTTCTTCCTTATTGGGCCCCTAACATCAGTAACTCTGGTACCCTCAGAGAAGGTCTTGATGGTCTTGATCAATAGGCCGATCTGGGTCTAAACCATCACCGCCAGCCAATTTCTTCCAGACCTACACTATATTATTAAAGCTTGTTTTTTATATGTCCTGAAGGTTATAAATAATTCAATAAAATAATGTGTTAAACAGTATCCATTCTCTGTAAAATATTTAGCTTGCCATTTTATTATTATAATTATCCTTTATTTGTAACGCGCTAACATATTCCGTAGCGCTGTACAGGGGTTATGTACAAGGCAAAAACAGTTTTACACAGTACAAAAGAATGGAGCCTAAAATTAAACCTACATAGTGCTTGTTCCCAGAGCAATCCTATATATCAGGGGTGGGCAAGTTTGGTCCTGGAGGACCACACACAGACCAGGATTTGAGTATATTCCTCCTGTGTTCAGGTGAGACTATCGCTTTCTAACCTGTGCACAGAAAGGAAATCCTCAAATCCAGGCCTGTGTGTGGCCCTAAAAGACCGGACTTGCCTACTCCACATAGACATGTACACACCTACACAAGTAGACATGTACAGCCATAAAGATATGCACCACTATGTACATGTACACATTTGCAAGGGTACATATGTATAGACAGGAACAGCCATACAGATATGGGTTATTTCCTGTTATCTGCCCACCACATCCTGGTCTCTGCACGCCAACTCTTTTAGTATGTAAAACCTGTTATCTGCCACTACCCTAACCCTAAACACTTAACCCTAACAACAAAGTGAACAAAGTCCGCGGTGTGGGGCAGCCATGGCGGGCAGATAACAGGAAACATCCCATATATGCACTTCTATATACATGTACAAACCTAACAAGATGAAAACTAGCACACTTACAACGTAATGGCTCTGGGTGTGATACAGGAGGGTTATAGATAAACTGCTTTTATTGTAACATAATAGTTTCCCTATACATACAATATGGATTCCACTACATCACTTTATAGAAACAAACTTGGACATTGGTGACTGTTGTTACAATGAACTGAGTGCCCCTAACATGCGCCATGTCCTACAGTGCACTGCTCATGCACCAGGCTGGAAAGGACCAGTGCAGGCTGCACATCTACACGCTACCTCTAGTGGTCCCCATACACATTGCAGGTGGGCTGTAAGCGCAAGGAACC
>CM050165.1:309810321-310072821 GCA_027410445.1 Discoglossus pictus
TCACACATACGGGCTTGCATATATGTGCCCTGGGAAATGAGATTGTTATATATACATATTTTCCTGGGAAATGTCTATGCATGCTGGATAGACAAATATCCCTTAAAGGTCACGATGTTTAGGCCGTAAAGTGGCTTGAAAACTTTAAGGGACGTCTGTCATTCACTGCGGGTGGTTAAAAACGTGTGTGTGACGCATAATGGTATAATGCGCATGATCTTGAAATCATATGTCTTTTGAATCTAAAGTTTTCTGCAGAAAAGGTTTGATGATTATAATGTTATATGCTATGTCATTGCTGGTTGTGATGCATGTTTTGATAAGAAATGCAGCTTAGAACTTCTCTCCCTAAAAGTTACAAGCTGATCTCTCTCTGTGTGTTTTTTTTACCTTGATCACAGCTGTAGAGAAATCACAGAGAGAGACAGAGAGAGAGAGAAATTCCTTATCCACCCCCTCCCATCTCGTTTAACTGTTTGAAGGACGAATCTTAGAATTCTTCCTACGCCAATGTTAGGTCGTATTTGAAGGTGTTAACATATTTTACTGTATTGCTATGCTGTTTAAGGTAAGAACACAGAAATATTAAGGAACTTTTCCTTACATACATTTATATAATATTCTGATTGCTTTTGTTTATAAAGTAGATGGATTGTATTGTGTTTTGCTGCAAGTAAATGTGTGAGTATTTGCTGTAATTTCTTTTCTTTGCAATACAATTGAGGAATGCAGGTTAGAGAATTTGTGTCCACCACTGAAATCAGTGGAGGATTTATAGTTTATCTGGTTTGTAAGTGTAAGACAGGTGGGTTTGTGAAGTACATACATATGTATATGTATGTATATGCGTGTATTCTTTTGAAATATTTTGTCTGAAGTTTCTGTGTGTTCGATACTGTACTCTTTGAAGAGGGAGGTGACCGGTTTGCATTGTATGAGAGGGATTGGCCACCCCATCTTATGACAAAGCAAAGCAAACCACTCCCTTTCTCATCCCACCTCCTCTGTGTGCGTGTTAGGGTTTTATGTGAAAATATGTCTGTCTGTATTATTGAGAGAAGAATGGTGTTTGCTACATTTTAGTGGTTTGTGGAACAAAGACACCATGAAATTCTTAACACACAGCCACCGCCCCATCATGGCTCCCAACTTAGGAAAATGGGAGTTGACTATAACTTTAGGACCAACCCCTTTTAAAACCTATGACGAAGCATTTACTATACTACCTCTGCTGGAGTCAGTGCCCTGTATCCACTACTCCTTGGAATATTAATCTTACTTAAAAGGAAGGTATAAGAGACATTCAATGTTTTATTAAGCTTCCCTGCTAATCTCTACTCATGTAAATCAGCTCCTACATGCCTGTCTGCAACGGTGATACAGAATTCTGTGAGTTATTAATAGCATGCGCTCCGGATGAAACAGTAAATCAGGCTATTAATTTGTCAGATATTATACAGGATAAAACAGTCAGTGGTAATATATCATTCCAGACACGAGTCTCAGATGCTGGGATCAGCCTTTGTGGAAGGATTGAAGAGAAGGGAAGGTTTATAAACATCTTGTCCTGAGTACAAGGTGTTGCCATTAGACGCAGTAAAAAAAATAAAAAATAAAAAGGGTTTTCACCTTATGCCCAAGAATAACATTGTTAAGCATGGGGTACACTCTCTGGAGGGAAGTTTTTTTTCTCTGTCCCCTCAGGAGATCCTTATTATCCTCAGCAATTGAAGTTTAAATCTGATGTATTTGTTGATTATGTGATTGCTTTATCTCAAGCACTGACTAAAATACATGCACAAGTGTTTTCTCCTATTCCAGATCCAGAAGTAGACACTGGTACTCATCAACTACTTCCTGGAGCTTGGGTCCTGGTCAAGAGATTTGTAAAAAAGAATCCTCTGGAATCCAGATATGATGGTCCCTTTCAAGTTCTTCAGTTAAACTTGAAGGACGGCCTACTTGGATCCATGCATCTCATTGCAAGCAGCACCAGACCCATAGCAGCCAACATCATGATGATCATAACACATATCCTTTTCTGTCTGTTCTTAACTAAAGTAGAACCCTCTGCATTCATTAGTGGGAAGAAAGATGGTATTACATTTTGGTACAATCCATCTAAAACACATATGATCACATTCTCCTTTGATTATTGTCATGTTGTATGTTGCCAACAGCTAAGCGTGACTCAACAATGTAACTTGTACAAGACACTCACAGCACATGTATACACATATGGGTTACAGACCAGACTTGGGGAAAAGATTGTAGTCATTAGGAAGCTGTACGATGGAACACTGGGACAGCTTGGGGCTACAGACCACAGAGTGCCTTAGAACAGATTTGAGTGGAAGCCCTTTACTTGAACGTATGACTCTAATAAAGCCAGGCAAATGCTCGCCAAATGGCAAGACTGGAGCTAACATGCGACTTACCCCCAGACCCACAGACGCAGGTACATACCTAATGGGTGGCTGGGTTAGGGGAGAAGCAAAAGGACGGATTGGTAAATTTATGCTCAGAGATCTAAATGCACCACTCATATCAGAAGGACTAATGCAAGTACAACACACTCAGGCATTACCCCAGATGACTGATATCAGTGAACCTAGGTACGAAGGAACCCTAGCAAATGAGACTGGGTTCACAGACCTCAATTTATGACTGGAATGGACGAAATATAACGTAGAGTCACATAATAAGACTAATTGTTATGTTTGTGTAAATGCCAGACCTCACCTAGGCACTGTTCCACTTATGGTAACTATGAAGGAAGAAGTGGAGTGTTAGTTGGGAATTATTGTAAGTTAAGTACGGGACTGAAGCGAATAGTTCCTAGAATGTTATAGTAAGTGATTTGGAAGAGAGATTTTGCATGTGAATTTGATCCAAAATGGAGTTTGTATTTGAATAGTTTGCAAATATTAAATACAGAAAAAGAAAACAGGCAGCCCTTAACCCCCCGAATTAATCCTTCTACACATATGATGTATATAGTCCGTGGCTATCCTCTGACAGTTCTGGCACCACATGACATTGCGGCCATCATACAGCAGACTCAACCTAAGCACATGACTACAGCCAGACACCTCCGTCTGCAATGTTCCCTCCTTCTGCCAGACAATGTTACTTTACAGAGATGCTATGTTCTCAATCCAGCCACTCTCTTACCATTTCCAGAGGGGGGAGATGAGGAAGATGGATACTTTTGTACAACCTGATTTTGAACCCAAACTCAGGAATAACCAATCTATATGTAAAAAGACGTCTACTGGAAGGTGGTGGAAACGGCCAGACGCTCACAGATGAGACACAAGACCCTCTATATTGCACACTGTGGAATAAACATTTCCAGGCTGAGATTTCCAATATGAAGCAAGTCTCACTAAATTGAAGCAGGTCACCTTAAACCTAAAGACATTGTACAACAATGCAGCAGGTGATAGTGCATTTACGGTGGAGCTCCCACAAGAAGCAGAACGCTCTACAAGCATTGGGATACAGAAATTCCACATGTTGCAATATCCAAGTTCGCACCGGATGGATGGAAGACATTAGGAGCTGCATTAAAATGGTGGGAATCTGCAGAGGAAGAGGAAGGAGTGGAAAAGAAAACTCTCCACTGGCAAGCAGACAGCACTCCCAGTATACAAGCCAGAGACCCATATGGAGTCCCAGGACTCACAAATCCACCGCATGACTGCCTTCAACAAATGGAAATGGAGACCTCACACCTTGCGAATGTAAAAGACCTTGCCCTGACAGACCCAGACATCGCTCTGTATGTAGATGGATCAAGGTATGCTGATGAGAATGGAAAATATCACACAGGATATGCCGTGACTACAGAAAAAGATGTGATGCGAGCCTTCTCACTTACCTCCCTCCATGTCAGCACAAGAAGCAGAGTTGATTGCATTGACCAAGGCCTGTGAGGTTGCGACAGGAGTCCGAGCCAACATCTACACAGGCTCAAGATATGCTCTGGGAGTGACTCAAGACTTTGGAGTAATCTGGAGAGCTAGAGGATTCATGACAGCCGCAGGTACTCCAGTGAAGCATGACAAAGCCATCCGTGAACTACTTGATGCTTTAGCACTCCCAAAGGAAGTAGCCATACTGAAAGTAAAGGCACATGGGAAGCTAAATTCAGACGAAGCACGAGGAAACCATCTGGCAGACCAGATGGCTAAGAAGGCAGCAATGATATCACAGGAAATGGAAAGGAGAGAGCTGGATGGAGAAATAAACATTTATACAATACAGACTCTGCCAACAGATTTAAAATTGCTCAAAGAATTGCAAAAGACGGCAGGTCCAGAAGAAGTGAACAATGGAGGAAAACGTACCCTGTGATGACTAGTAATCCCCACCCAGGGAGAGGTATAACTGTGTACCCTGGAAATTATACGTGTTACAGGAGAAACGTTTCTCAGGGGTTCAACTTACAGAGGTTCCCAAGTGGGTTTTGTCACACATATAGAGATGGTTCAGCCACCATGCTAGTCAATCAGACACAATCTTTGGGGGATATATATTGGTTGTGTGGAGATATGAAACTCAGGGTAAGACTGTCAGGAGTATGGCGTGGGGAATGTACCATGACTAAAGCCATAATGCCGTTACACATTGTTCCAACCTATTATGGTGATCCAGATGATATTCCTCAGACACAGTCCAGAAGGAAGAGACATACATCATCATCTGAACCTAGAGAAAGTTTTGATTCCCATGTGTACATAGATTCTATTGGAGTCCCAAGGGGGGTGCTTGATGAATTCAAGGGCCGAAACCAGATAGCAGCAGGATTTGAATCACTGATACCAATGATTGGTGTCAATAAAAATGTTGCTTGAACCAATTATATATATATATATATATATATATATATATATATATATATATATATATTATAACCAACAAAGGTTTGTGGATTATACAAGAGACGCTCTGCAAGGAGTTGCAGAACAATTGAAGGCCACATCACACATGGCCTTCCAGAATAGAATGGCACTAGACATGCTAGAAAGGAGGGGGGTGTAAAATGCTCCCCGACACCGACACTGGCAACTGTTGCACCTACATACCTGATAATATGGGTCCAAACGGTAAGATTACTTTAGCCATTAAAGAACTAAACAACTTGGCACAAGAATTGAAGGAGAGTTCTGGAAACACAGACTATTGGGATAAATGGTTTGGGTGGATGAACAACTGGCAGAGGGTATTGTTACAGGTTGGAAATTGTCTTTCTTTCAATACTGATAACTCTTGCATTTGTTACCTGCTGTATTATCCCCTGTGTCCGAACATATTTTTAAGAAGTCAGTTACTGGAGTCACACCAACCTTTGTGCACCGAGAATTTTGTGATGATGACAACTGTGAGGAGTCACATAGAGTGTTACGGTCTATTGTATCTAGGAGTGAGGTTTCCACATAAACCCCTTGTCCCACATGCTCCTGATACAAGGGGCTAGGGAAAGACATCTGACTTGTCTGTGACAGTGGCAGGAGGGGCCGTGGGTAAGCCATGGCTACTCAAATGTACAAAGAAGAACGGGCGTTCACAGCACAGATGTTTAGGGCTTTCTAGCAGTCATGCACCTCATCCTCAGGGACAGATATACACCTAGTGTTTAGGGGGGAGTTTACCCCTCATCGCGCATTAACATAAGTACAGCTGCTTTTCTTAGGTTGCACACTCATTAATAACATAAAACAGTACATTTTAGGGGGGACTGTTATGGATGATAATTAGGAAAATGTATTTTTATATTAAGATGTTTGTCTGCATTCCTTACTCACTTATATATTTATAAATGAGAAGAAGATTACTGACAATGGAGGTTACTTAAAGATGGAGGATGGAACTACATAAAAAGCATGGCTAAAAGAACTACAACTGGGAGTGGCCTGATGATGCATACATCCATGACCAAATAAGGACAAATGAACGGTTCCTCCCTCTATAGACCAGTATGATGACGACACACTGCAGCAATTTTGATCCAATCAATAAAGCTATTAATTCCTAGACAAAGGAATCATGTGACGTTTGATCAGATAACGTTTTTACATATAAAGTTGTAAACTGCCATTTAAATACAGAGCGCTTTGAGAACTACTATACAGAAACACCGTGTCTGTGTCTTATTTCTCTGGAATGTGCACATTCCACACTAATTGGAAAAGCAACAGATATTTAATACAGACTTTGCAGTCTAATCTAATTCACTCAAGTATCAGAATTTAGTTGTCCAATGCTTTATATGTGTCCACCACCCAAAAACTGAGCTCAAATTGTAGGTATGAGGTATGGATTTTTTAATGCCTCTACAGTAGAGGCTGTCAGTTCAAGCTCCGGTGAGTAGTGGGTCTTCTTTCTCTATTCTGCATCCCCCCTTCTCCATCCATCTCCCCTCTTTGCAAACCTTTTTCTATCTACTACTTTCTATTAATCCCCACATCTCTATATCTTTCTCAGTCTTCTCTTCTTACCCCAAAATGTATAATATTGTTATACACTCAATTAACTGTCAAGCAATACTATGCCTGCCACTCATTACATCATGTTCATTTTTCATTTAGATGAAAAGTGGCAATCTCATTGTTAACAGGATAGATATTAGCAAGAGCAATGACTGATATGTCACAGAGTGATAACTATATGTAAATATAAATACATTTTCCTAATGCAAGTATTCTTATCCATTTATATTTTTAATACTTTCCAGTATAATCAAATATATGCATATCGTATGTGAGTGATATGTTTGTATTAGGAATTATTACACAACGGAAAAAATAAAAATATACAACAATAACAATCTCTGTAACTAATTTACTAATACGATTATACTGTCCTAATGACTCTCCCCAAAAATCATGCCCTACATTGTCTCCACAATTTAGTGTCAATATATTGTGATGTGTTCCCTGGTGGTCCAGTGGTTTGGTGCTTCCCCCACTGTCGAGCTGGGTTCAATCCCAGTCAGGTAACTAAGAGATCACACTTGGATGGAAGACCACCTTGGAATATTAGGAGATGTATGCTGTGGTCCACTGGAGAAGGAACTGACAACCCACTCTAATATCTCTGCCATGAATACTAAGTGGATCAGCATGGTGTGTTGTGGTCCGTGAGGTCACAGAAAGTCAGACACAGCTGAACAACACAAACAAACAAAATATATTGTGACAGAGTAACCCCAGAGGCTGGTGCAAGATATGACACACACAAACAAAATATATTGTGACAGAGTGCCCCCAGAGGCTAGTGCAAGATGCAGAGGTGTGAAGATTTTTAACCAGGAGACAAAGAGTTAACTTCTGCAATAGTAATTGAGAGAAAACACCTTTTCACAGTTTTAAAAGGGATACAGAGTGATGGGTGTGGGTGCCAATTAGGCATTTGTGGCCTACCAGGGTGAGCAGTCTGTAATTTGGACTGTATACAAACAGAGATCGGCTGGAGAAAGCTGTTTTTAAAGCCTGCAGCCTGACAGAGTTGAGCGAACAACTACAGACCCACAAGGTGTAAGCTGTCTTCAAGAGCGGCGGCAAATAGAAAGTCTGTCTGGTGGACTATAGCCGTTGAAATAAATGGCACTTTTTTGCTGCAGCCTGCAGAAAAAGAAAGGATATCCAGAGGAGTTGCCGCAAGGATTGCTGCAACTGTATTTAAAGTAGAACTGACACAAACTACTTGGAGACTGTTTTATAAAGATTACTTCACCAGGAACTGGTCAGTTAGGAAGGTGAATTGCTGCCATACCAACGTCTGCAGGAGATTGTGGCACCTGCATTTGGAGCAAAGAGACAGCCAAACTGGAGATTGATTGTAGAATAAGGTACCAGTATAAGAGACTGGTAATTTACCCCAGGGAGTCTGTGATGTAAACAGGTTGTAGCTCTCACCAAAAGAGTGTGTTAAAGGCCCTTTGGGTGGGGCTATTAGAAAGAAAGAAGGGCCAGTGCCCCACCGATTTTATTGAAAAATATACTGAGGTCTGAGAAAGAGAGACCTAAAAGATTTATAAATTGTGCAAAGTGAACTGTTATAAAGAGAAAGGACTGCTTAAATATACTTTTTTTTACAT
This sequence comes from Discoglossus pictus, assembly GCA_027410445.1. Lineage (NCBI taxonomy): Eukaryota > Metazoa > Chordata > Amphibia > Anura > Alytidae > Discoglossus > Discoglossus pictus. Next base: position 309,818,426 of record CM050165.1, read on the forward strand.
GACGGTCGAGAGGTGGCTTTAGGGCTAGCTACGTTGTTCCTGCACTGAGCTAGTATGTTTATGTAGATTTTTTTTTGCTTAATTAAACTATTTTCTTTGCATGTTCTGGACTTTTAATTAAAAAGTTCTAAAAGAACCTCAGACTCTTTGCTGCTTATATATGGTTATGTATTGGAGAAACAGGTCACCAAAGGCCATTCTACCACAATACATACAATTAATGCGATCCAGGTGCTTTCTAATTAACTTAAAGGGACAGTTAATTTTCCTAATGACATCAAGGTCAGGAATCCATATTTTATTTTTAGGGGGTTTAATGCAATGAACATCAAACGGGCAAGGAAGAGAGATTACATATAAGGCCATTCATTGCATATTTTAATTAGAAAAGGATATCTGTAAAAACGGAAAGGGGGTCTTCATTTGGATCCAGGTCATATATCAACTACCCCTACTTCACAGTATAATATAGTATGCCTTAATGTATGCAATTTTACAAAGTAGTTTTTGTTGAAAAAAGATAATTTATTATTGATTGTTAGTGAGAATATAAAGTCCCCAAATATCCGCAAATGCATTGGAATTTCAATTTTCTCTGTAAATCATCTGATTATTATTTTATTGTCTACCTACAATAGCTTGCTACCTACTTCAAGGAAAATTAAGTAAATAAAGTAAAGTTTCTGCATAATATATTTAAATGTCTTGAAGTCACAAATCTCATGATTTGGATGAATTAAAGGGTTACTAAAGTCACCATTAGACAGAGGGTGGAAAGGCATGTGGAAAACTGTTAACTTTTTTTAAATGATGCAGAATTTGTTGAGTTATGATGGAGGAGGATTTCTGTGTGTTGCCTCTGCTTGAATGAGTAATGAGCTTTGTATCATGCAGTTGTAATGAATATTAAAGAGACATGAAACACAAATTTAAGTAAAGCCTATTTAAACTTCATTGAAACTAACAGGAAATACTTTAGTCTGTAGATTTAATTAGCTGGCAGAGGGCAGGCACACAAGAGCAGTTAAACTTCTGAATATGTTGTGGTGCTCTGAGCCTGATCATTCATCCTCTTTCTGATACAATGGGAAGTAGACCTTTCCATATCCCTTTAAATAAAATCAGGTGTAGAGCCTTTGTACCGGATAGGAATTACTTCATATGTAACTACTAGACTACATTCTAACAGCTGGACTATGAAGCTGAGGGTCTCTAGTTTAAGTCCTAATAAAGCAATTTGAGGTAACTTTGTTTTGTATTGATTTTTAAATACTTATTTGAATAACTAGATGAACTAATTATTTTAAATAATAAATCAAATTGACCTTTGCATTATTATATAATCTAAATAACATATTTCTTATTTTTAAACAACAAAAGCGCTGAGTAGTGAATTGAACTAAAAATCCTAAACTCCATAATCTGCAGTTTAACTTGCTCTGCTATTTGTGTACTCTCACTTCTGTTTGCTTAAACACATACAAATATCTACTTATAGGCATATAAGTAATAAATACTCCAATCTTATTATCTATGCAGATTCTTGTCGTAGGGCTTTAAAGGCTGTACAAACAATAGCTAAAAATGACAATATTCTTGATCAATTTTAAAAATGTAAACAACTTTGCCACATTATTTTTTGCTCCCTCTAGCTCAGGGGTCCTTAAACTTTTTTAAACAGGGGGCTAGTTCACTGTACTTCAGACACTGTTGGCGGCCGGACTACATATATCCCTCCCTTCTCACTCTCTCTTTTTCTCCCTCTCTCTCCTTATCTCTCTCCTTAAGTCCCTGCAGGACTTAGAAAATACACGACGGCAAAGACAGTACCACTTACACCAACAAAATACGACCTCTGAAAAATACGAATTTAACGTCCGAACCACGGAAATCGAAATCCACGAAAAACAAAATAAATTATAAAAAAAACATAAAAACACACTCACACACAGCACACTCACACACAGCAAGGTTGCAAGCGATTTTATTAGTAGAGTAGCGAGTATTATTTGCCGATTTTGAGGCTAAGCTAGAAAAAGCCAGGCACGCAGGACTTAGAAAATACACAACGGCAAAGACAGTAACACTTACACCTACAAAACCAGGTACGCCGGACTTTGAAAATAAATCAAAGGGCAAGCAGCGTGCGCCACAGAAACAGTCAACAGACACACAGAAGAGAAACACACAGGAAAGGAACGGGGGGGGGGGGGGGGGGTACTGGAAAGAGACACATGGCATTCCCAAGCACAAACCTTACAGGTTAATGAACCCTGCAATGAGAGGCCAGCACAGTAGGCGGGAGGAAAGATTTGCAATGAGTGCCCGAAGGTGCTCAGAGAAGCAAAAGCTTCACATTGTGTGGCAAACAGCATTGCCTGGCTTACAATGTTATTGCTGTAATTTTTTGATGTGCAATTTGCTAGTATATATATATATATATATATATATATATATATCCTTCCCTTCTTTTCATCCCTTCTCCCTCTCTCTCCTTCTCACTCTCTCCTTATCCCCTCCATTCTCCCTCTTACTCTCCCTTTCTCCATCTCTTCTATCTCTCCTTCTCCCTTCCTCTGGCTACTTTTCCCTCTCTCCCTTGTCCCTTCTTCCTCTCCCTCTCCTTTCTACCTCTTCCTCCCTCTCTCTTTCCATGTCTCTCTCTTTTTTATGTCTCTCTTTCTCTCCATCCCTATCTCTCCTTTCTCTCTCTCTCTGTCCATCTCCCTCCCTCATTTTTATTTACTCCCCCTCTCTCTCTCCCTCCCTCCCCTTTATTATTTCCACTATATCCTTCCTCTCTTTCCCTCCCCATCTCTCCCTCTTTTTTTCTCTCTCCCTCCCTATCTCTCCCTCTCCTTTTTCGCTCTCTCCATTATCTCACCCTCTATCTATCCAGCTCTCTCCCTCCCTATCTCTCCTTTCCTTCTCTCTCCCTCCTCCTTTCTATATTTTCCTCCCTCTCTCTCTCCCATGTCTCTCTCTCTCCCTCACTCCCCTTGTATCTCTACCTTACTCCCCCTTGTCTGTCTCTCTCTCTTTTCCTCACTGCCCCCTTACCTTGCCTTTATGCTGCCGGTGTGTGTGGCTCCTCCCCTTGGTGGCTCCTCCCTGGGTCAGCCCCTGCTCTGCCTAGTCAGATGACTGCGGCTGGGGGAAGGGGAGGTGGGGCCTGGGGGAAGAGGAGGTGGGGCCGGGGTCAGGACCCTGGTGGGCTGGATCTGGTCCGCTAGCCGTAGTTTGGTAACCCCTGGTTTAGAGGATAATGCTACATTTTGTGTATGTCTAAAGTTGCTACATCTCATTCTGCCAGGAAGGGGTTACACTGCTTTGTATACCCTTTCTTATTCAGTATCTGTGTTTTTTCTATGGCATCTGCTAAGACAGAAACAATTTTACGATAAGGTTGTTATAGCAAGTGTTAGTTACAGAAATATTGTATAAATAATATCACACTATATTATAAAAAAACTGTTGATTTTAATAAGCAACATTTAAATTATTGAAAAATGATGTACTGGAATTATGAAATAAATATATGATTTATGTTGAAAGCTTATAATGTGTTATGATTATAAATGGCTGTCACTGACTTCACTTGGCCCTGGTTAGTGGCTCCCCAAAAACACCAAAAATGGCTCTGTTCCCCAGTTTTATAACCTATGTACTGTAATTCAAATCCCACACTATCCACCTCCCTCAGCAGTGAGTGTTGCTAGGATGCCAGAAGGGTCTAGGAATGAAACCATGACAGCCTATGGACTTTTCTTAGTTGAATTTATTCTTATTTACACCTGGGATTGAAATTTGTGCAATATTTACTAGTATCCCTCTAGTAGAATGGTCAGGAAATTTCACAGTAATCTGATTTGATTCACACTGTCCCTAATTGTATGGAGACGCTTTATAATTCTTTTTTCTCCATCTTTGTTTTGATTTTAGCCATTTGTGTTCTGGGGCTGGCCAAAAGGAATCCAGTTTTAGCTGGGCCAAATAGTCCGTGCCATTTATTGCAAAGGATCTGAACTACTAATTGCTAATCAGCTTCATTGTGTATAGGAGATACTATAACGTTCTGATTAGCTAAATCCTGAGAAGGGACAATAGACTTACCTATGTTTGAGGAGACCTGTTTTGGGCCATACTCCTTAAAGGACCACTGCGCAATGAGAAAAAAAAAAATATGTTTTCAAAACTTTGAGTCATAATGAACTCAGTAAACCTGTTTTTCATTAGAAAACAATAAAATCTGAAACCTCTCCTGGACCATGGAAGCTGATACACTGGTGGGAGTTGTGTGAGAGGTGTTTACAATTCTGGAGAGCTGTTTTTTTTAAACTTCCAGCTTTTGGGCCTGTGGGGTATGGGAGGGGATTATGTCAATTGTAGTTCAATCCAATTATCTAACAAACCATTCAGACTTCACGCTGTTTCCTCCCCCACTGATTTAATATAAAAAACACAAACCCATGATCCAGCTCACAGGAAGTGATGTAACAAAAACAAAATGGATTCCTTTATTTATAATCAGAGAGTGATTAAACCTTAAACATTTTTATTTATTTGTAGCTGGACATTTAGGTTATAAAATTAATGGTGGTAGCTTCTGTGTGGGTTTAATAAAATACTTATATACACAACTGGTGTGAATACAGTATAGAGTTTATTAATGTCATTGCGATAAATGTCACTTAATGGGTATTTTTTCTATGAATTTACAAATACGAATATGTGATTAAGCCCTTGGTCTTTAACACTTGCATTTTAATATCACTGAGATCAAACATGCTTCATATACATTTCTCCCTTCTTATTGTCTGACTGAAGACGTGCCCCAATAGTCATATCCTGACACCCATGCAGAGAACTGGAATATCCACGGCTGAGAATACTGCTTATTGTGGAGATTCAGTGATTCATCTTTCCCTCAACCTACACATGATCCCCATTAGTTATCACACAATACACTTTTTGAAGCTGTGATACCAACACACTAGCATGCACTTTGTTGATGATATATATATATATATATATATATATATACAACATATCCAGTAGTCAGTTAGGACATATTTTTAAACCAGAGACACTTTGGTAATAATTGCAGTAGCTTGAGGAAGTTATCAAAATATTAGACATATGGACCAATTTACCTAAAAACACTGCAGAACAGCCATACAAGTGGCACTGTACATTGAATAAAATTACACTTGGAGGGCTATGATTATTAGAGATATTTTCTCTTCAGAGGTGGACAGTTTGGAATTAAATATACATTTAGCCTTTTTAATAGACTATGCTCCAACTATATCACAACTTACAAAAATCTGCAAAATTATATTTTGCAGCCATGTACAGATTAAAATATAATTGAAGCATTTATGTGCAATTAATATTAATTAAGGCCATAAACATAAAACTATATACTAACAATCACCTCTAACACTTAAAATCTGGACCATGCACCCCAGAGTAATTAACAAGAGTAATTAACCATAATGTAACAAATTGTTACTGTAGTATTTCCTGTTATAATATGTACAGAATATATATATATATATATATATATATATTATCGTTTATTTATATATATATATATATATATATATATATATATATATATATATATATAATAATGTTATTATTAAATGAAAACGTTCATGTGATTAATTTTTTAATGTGAGCTGCCTACCCGGCTTGCTCTAAGGTGATTAAAAAGTGGTATAAAAATAAAAGTTTTGCACAATAAACCCTAATAGTTGAAGTATATATTAGTGGCAAGAGCCATATCACCCCTGCGAACAACCAGATAACAAGTATGTGGACTTAGAGGCGTTTTTGCAACTGTATAACAGTAAGTAAGAGCCTATATGGCTCTCTCTCTTTTTTTGTATATATAGCTGATCAAATTATTTTTGGAGAAGTACATTTATTCTCCCTCAGTCCCCTTTATTAAAAGGCCCCCAACTTGGCAACTCTATTAGGGCAATACCCCCATGACATTATTTTGTTTGCACTATTTTTTTGGTGTAAATCAAGGGGAAAATCAGAGCCCCACAGAGACCAAGTGGCCTATATATTAAGGATTACATTTATATACCGACACATTTGCAACTATAAGTCCTCAGTTTATTGGCTTTGTCCACATACTGGATAGCCCCTATGGCACTGGTTGACGCTTTTTTAATATAAAAGTTTTTTACTTACCCAATAGTCATTATTTTTTATTTTTTGTTTATCCAATGATTTACAAAAATTTTTTGTTTATATGAGGATAACTTCCAATCATCGATTTTTTCTGGCTATTCCCAATTATTTAGATTGCCTATGACAATGGGTCACAAATAGTGCATATGTATCATATTTCGATACTATTTATACCATATATCACAACCCTCATTAGTATTACCTCCCCTATTTAGCTATTATTAGCCACTGTTATATGGTACCAGCACACTAATGCAAAGCTACGGCTAGACATTTTGCACGTTCAGTATTCCTTAGACACAGATAGTGGTTATTTTTCACCACATATTGACCAATTTAGTTCCACAGACCTCACATCATTATATCCCACACACTTGGTCACAAGGCCTTCATATTCACGCCTACTCCAACATATATTATATCACTAGAGATAGTCCAGTTAGTAGGCAGTTACCACTAATATATACTTCAACTATTAGGGTTTATTGTGCAAAACTTTTATTTTTATACCACTTTTTAATCACCTTAGAGCAAGCCGGGTAGGCAGCTCACATTAAAAAATTAATCACATGAACGTTTTCATTTAATAATAACATTATTATACTCATCAGGTGTTAAGCACCAACTCCCCAAATTTCTATGATATATATATATATATATATATATATTTAGGTGGATGGCCCACTTATATTCTTTCTGTCATGCAGCCCACCCCCAGTTGTACTCTGTATAATTAGATGACTGCATTTTGTTGAATTTGCAAATATACAGTATGGCTCCTTTGTTGCTGATAAAAAATAATCTATTTAAAGCGGCATGGAAATAAAGTTGTTCTTTGTTGCATCAGAAAGAGGGTATTTGATATTGTGTCATGGTGTATTTACTTTTTTAAATAAATATTTCAGAGGACAAAAAGTATTCAGAGCTTTAGCTGATCTTGGGGACTTGCCCTCTGCCAGCCAATGAGACCTATAGACTAAAGTAAGTTCTTTATGTTTTCTGTTAGCTTAAACACGTTTTCCTTAACTTAGTTTAAACTCGTTTTGTGAAATAATATGCATTTATCTAAAAGCTGGATGATTCCTATAAGCACCCATCTTAAGTCTTTTTACCCATAAAGGCTTATAATTAAATTGATAAACCTTTGTATGCTGGGTGCTGGTTATGTTCTGACTTTTCATTTTTCACTGACAGTGAAATTAAAATTATGTCAGCAATTTGTGTTTTTCACTTTCCTGTAAAATACGACAGAAACGAGTGGCTGCTTCCACACCACCTCAGTGTTTCCGCTGTGTATGGGACAAATGTATCACACAAGTAGGGGACACTGCTTAATATGAGCTGTGGTTTTATAAATAAACGAAAACAGCAAACAACACATTGTCACTTTGATCTAACCCCAGCACTGCCAGGTACCAAAGAAACAGTGATGCTAACACTGCCACGCACAAAATTCTGGCATGCCGGATAAAAATCATAGATAATAATTGCTTGGGGCAGCTAATCTGCCTACTGTGAAACAACTGAAACTATCTGAGCCTCTATCTACAATACACAGGCCCCTCTTAAATTCCAGACCCGCAAGTGAAGAGATACAGCCGCAATGTCTGTGGGCTTGAAATTTTCCTTAGTTGCAGAGCTATTAAATTAAACAAACCCATAGGTACAGGTCTGAAGACTTAGGGCAATATTAAATTCCAAGCCCGTAGCGGCAACGCTACACCCGCAAAGCCTGCAGGCTTGAAATCCTGCGGAGTTAAAGAGCTATTACATACAACCATGCCGCGAACAACGGGCCGGAGATTCAAGCACGTAAACCCTTCTTCCACGCACTCAAGCTATTAAGGGGCTTGCCGAGATGCGATCGCCCGTTACTATGCATTCGTGGTTTAACGTAGTTCAACAAAAGCCTCTCAGCCAATAGATAACGGTCTAACTGCAGATGATTGACAGAGGAAGATTATAAATTTGCCTTCCACCCGCCCATGCGTTGACTGTGTTGTATTTTCTGACGAAGTAGTACGCAGATCCCGGAGTTGGAAGTTGGCTCTAGATAGAGAGAGAGAGAGTAGAAGTATTTTGAGAGCAGTAATTTGCGGTTTTGTTAATTTATCTTATACTCAGTGGCGGCTCGTCCATAGGGGCGTCGGGGCAATCGCCCCCCCAAATATTTTTATTGCAGGTCACTGCTGTGTGCAATGCTACACTATCTATTGTAGCTTTACCCTGCACGCGCCACGCTGTGTGATCAGATTACACTACTGCACTTACACTAACCTTTAGACTCTATGAATGAGTCATGACCGTTAATGGATTCCGCCCATCAACCTGGGAAAAGCTATGCATGGGCAGTGATAATGTATCCATTTCAATGACTGACAGTCTTCCATCATTGACCAATCAATGATGGAAGTCTGTACAGTTGTCAGGAAAACCACCTAAGCCCACCCAGACCGTTAGACCAGGGCGCCCACCAGCTAATAGAGTTACATTTTGATTGACAGCTCCCTGTTAATAAAACCACCATAAGCCAGGCCCAGCCCTCTTTTCGTTTCCTGCTCCCGCTGAGACTGAGACCTCCCTGGCTGAAACTACTCAGACTGACCCAACCTACAACAGTAAGTCCTAACTGCCCTGGCCACCTCAGTCGCCGACGGACCATGTGGTCACCCACACAGCATAAGCCCGACGGACCCGGTCACTCCTACCCCGCCAGACACGGTCACCTAAGAACAGGAGGCCCATGGGGCCCCGTGCCAACCCTGGTGTGACCCCACTAATCACCCTGACCTAAGTCTGACCCAGCTACTACCAACTGAGGTCACTTGATCTTGGGGGTAGGTAGGTGGCTTAGTAGTACCCAGCCACCTACCTACAACCCTGACCCAGTGACCCCACCCCACCATGGCCCAACTATATCAACCCACCTACCAGCCTGACCTAATGACCCCCACCCTGACCTAACTACCAACTTGGTAGTTGGGCCAGGGTGGGGTATGGTCACTGGGTCAGGGTGATAGGTAGGTGGAGTGGTAGTACCAAGCCAAGCCACCGACCTACAACCCTGACCCAGTGACCCACACCCCACCCTGGCCCAACTAGCAATCCACCTACCTTACAGTAAAAAACACAACAATACAGACCCCCCCATATTTTTATTCCATTTCTAGAAGTAACAGGCAATGTATCTTTAACATTGCAGTTAAAATAAAAATAATAAATTGCCTGTCACTTTTAAAAATAAAATAAAAATAAGGGAAGGGAAAAAAAAAAAAACAATAATAAAGTAAACAACAGCACATACTTACCTGTCAAATTGACCCCTCCAGCGGTAGCCTTCTGCCCTGGATAGTTGGGCATTCCAATCAATTTTGATTGAAGCCCATGTCCTTCAATCTTGATAGAAGCCCTTGTCCTCATCTTGATTGAAGCCATTGTCCATCCATTCTGGCCCATTGCAAGAGGCCTCCACCTAAAAAACCCGACGCTCTAAAAAAAACCCAACAACAATCTAATGAAGCTCCTCCTACAAGGAGCTCCCCCGGCGACTAATTGATTTTTTCCCCACGCTCCTCCTTTTATACTATTTTTTGAAGGACTCTGATTGGCTGATAATTTGATAGACATTGATTTCAACCAATCAGAATCTTTAAAAAAAGTAGCAAAGCAGGTATGGAAGCCTGTAAGGGCAAAAAAGGTTAGTGTGAACTTATTTAAGGTTTTAAGGTGTGGTTGGGGCCTATATGGTCACACTTGGTCTTTTAAGGTTTTTAAGGTGCGGTTGGGGCCTATATGGTCACACTTGGTCTTTTAAGGTTTTTAAGGTGCCGTTGGGGCCTATATGGTCACACTTGGTCATTTAAGGTTTTTAAGGTGCGGTTGGGGCCTATATGGTCACACTTGGTCTTTTAAGGTTTTTAAGGTGCGGTTGGGGCCTATATGGTCACACTTGGATATTTAAGGTTTTTAAGGTGCGGTTGGGGCCTATATGGTCACACTTGGTCTTTTAAGGTTTTTAAGGTGCGGTTGGGGCCTATATGGTCACACTTGGTCTTTTAAGGTTTTTAAGGTGCGGTTGGGGCCTATATGGTCACACTTGGTTATTTAAGGTTTTTAAGGTGCGGTTGGGGCCTATATGGTCACAATTGGTCTTTTAAAGTTTTTAAGGTGCCGTTGGGGCCTATATGGTCACACTTGGTCTTTTAAGGTTTTTAAGGTGCGGTTGGGGCCTATATGGTCACACTTGGTTATTTAAGGTTTTTAAGGTGCGGTTGGGGCCTATATGGTCACACTTGGTCTTTTAAGGTTTTTAAGGTGCGGTTGGGGCCAATATGGTCACACTTGGTCTTTTAAGGTTTTTAAGGTGCGGTTGGGGCCTATATGGTCACACTTGGTCTTTTAAGGTTTTTAAGGTGCGGTTGGGGCCTATATGGTCACACTTGGTTATTTAAGGTTGTTAAGGTGCGGTTGGGGCCTATATGGTCACACTTGGTCTTTTAAGGTTTTAAAAATTACGGTTTGGGTCTTGAACGTTTGATTTTTTGTTGTTGTTGTTTTCTATCACCCTCAGGTGCAAACTCTCTGTGGAAGCAGACTTGTTTGGACTCGTTGGTTGACTTACTGAACGTGAATACCCCGAGAAGGAGAGTCAACTGTTGGTGAGTATCATTGCTTTGAATTTTCTGTCCATGCCTATAGGTGCAAATTTGATGTTGATGTAGTCTTGTCACATGAGGGTTTGCAATCTGTAATGTATACCAATGAATTCAACACACTGTTATTTTAAAGTAATTTTGTGACATAATATAAATTAATATACCGTGATCTATTTCTTCTATTGGTATCAGAAATTAATACTATTGACTCTCTACTTGTGAAGCCTTTCGGCACCCTAACCTATGAGGAGAAGGTTGAAGTAAAACGGTTAGGACCTGACCAACCAGAGATAAATCTGCAGCAAATCGCAAGAGATAGAGGGAAGCAATATATCCGTACTTTCAATATAGAATGGTACAAGAAGTCCTTATATTGTTTTCCATGCATCCTGTTTGGTGGTGACGCTGCTTGGACCAAAACTGGAGTGACTGACGTCAAACATCTAGCAGATAAAATGGCGAAACACAAAACTTCTAAATCTCACTTGGATAACAGGATCAAGTTTGAGATGCTTGGACAGGCGAACATTGCTGTTCAACTGGACCAAGGATACCAAGTCAGTATTCAAAAACACAATGAAGAAGTGGCTAAGAACCGGTACATCCTTTCGAAGATAATTAATTGTGTTCGCTTTGTGACGCTTTTGAACTGGCATTAAGAGGACACGACGAAAGTGAAACATCGCTAAATCCAGGAGTGTTTCAAGGCCTGGTGGATTTGGTTGGCAGTATCGATAGTGCAATGGAACAGCATTTGAAGACTGCAACTGTGTTTAAGGGCACATCCAAAACTGTGCAGAATGAGCTACTGGACTGCATGCTGGAAGTTATTAAGGAAGTGATTCACCAGCAGCTTAAGGAAGCCCAATTTGTGGCAATCCAAGCGGATGAAACAACCGATATTTCCGCTAGGACACAGTTCGTTGTAGTCTATTACTACATTGACAAGAAGCATCAAGTGGTGGAAAGATTTGATGGCTTCACGGAACTGAAAGCAATGGATGCAGACTCGATTCCTGCTGTTGTGCTGGAAAGTCTGAATACTGTTCTCCCAGAGCCAGAAGACAAGATGAAAATCATAGCTCAAAGCTACGATGGTGCCAGTGTGATGCGTGGAGATCAAGGAGGAGTTCAAAGAAAAATAAAAGACGTGTACCCGAACGCACACTACGTCCATTGCTATGCTCACCAACTGAACCTAATAATGGAGCAAGCAGTTTCAAGGATTGGAAGAATTCGAGTTTTTTTTTCCAACATAGGCTGCATACCATCTTTTTTTTCATGCTCTCCAAAAAGGACTGCAGTTCTGGATGAGGTAGTTGGTAGAAGACTTCCAAGAGGTGCACCGACACGGTGGACCTTCAACGTTAGCACCGTGAACGTCATCTACGAGAACAGAGATGCGCTACTTGAGTGTTTCCAGACAATTGAAGCATGTCTAAACTTTGATCAAACATCTATACGTGAAGCCGCAGGTTTCGTTGGATTGCTGGAAGACAGGGAGTTCCTTTACTTCCTTAAATTATTTCATTTAATAATGCCACATGTTGACATACTATAGTCAGCTTCAGAAGCGAGACACGGATACTGTTTATATCCACAAAGTCACAAAAGGCTTTGTCAGCAGCATCCAGAAAATCTGTATTTCTGTTGACGAGATAGAAGCAAGTTTGCCTAGTGATGTAACATTCCGCAGACTGAGTACGGAGATCTCAACCTTGAGACAACTTTCAAGAGAGGTATGTGAAATAGTGGTGGTTCATGCAAAAGAACGTTTTTCATTTTCAAATCAGCTAGTCAGTGCCAAACTTGTTCAAAGTATACAACCCATGACACTTGCTTTCCAACCCACGCTCTGAAAGACACCGTGCAAGCATATCCAATACTGAAGAAGGAACAATTACGCACTGAGCTGTCACTTCTGTATGGGAAGACAGATTTTCATGCTTGTACAAGTGCTGTTGCTCTGCACAAACTTTTACATCAATTGAATCTGCAGAATGATTTCACAGAGACAGTGAAATTATTAAGAATCCTGATTACAACACCGATGACCACTGCAGAATCAGAAAGATGCTTCTCCACATTGAAGAGGATAAAAACCTTTTTAAGAAGCACCATGTCCTTGGAGCGGTTGAATGCATTGGCGATGCTCTCAATGGAAAAGCAACTGATTTCCGAGATCCCAGACTTCAATGAAAAAACCATTGAGAAGTTTTGTTGTTTGAAAGATCGCCGTGCAAAATTTAAATATGGTGGCACTTCCAAGGATAGCAATCACTTCTGTACGGGAAGCCGGAATTTCATGTTTGTACGAGTGCTGTTGCTCTGCGCCAACTTTACCATCAATTTTCATCTGCATAATGATTTCACAGAGACAGTGAAGCTATAAGGAATCCTGCTTACAACACCGAAGACTACTGCAGAATCAGAAAGATTCTTCTCCACAATGAAGAGGATAAAAAGGTATTTAAGAAGCACCATGGCCCTGGAGCGGTTGAATGCATTGGTTTGAAGGAATTGGAGGCACTTCCAAGGGTAGCTGTCACTTCTGTACGGGAAGCCAGAATTTCATGTCTGTACGATTGCTGTTGCTCTGCACCAACTTTACCATCAATTTAATCTGCATAATGATTTCACAGAGACAGTGAAGCTATAACGAATCCTGCTTACAACACAGAAGACTACTGCAGAATCAGAAAGATGCTTCTCCACATTGAAGAGGATAAAAAGGTATTTAAGAAGCACCATGGCCCTGGAGCGGTTGAATGCATTGGTTTGAAGGAATTGGAGGCACTTTCAAGGGTACGTAAAGTTCTCAGAAATGGCACCACCGAACTACCAAAAATAACTAGTGGTAAGTAAAGTATAAATGGTGTGTGGGTTGTGCATATGGAAGGAGCTATGAAAGGTGCGTGAATGGTCAGTAACAATTGTTGAAGCCTTGGCGTGGCGTTACTGCTCATATGGTTATCCATATGCTAATTCAACGTGTTTGTTTGACATTGAGTATTGTGTTGTCTAAACAGAAGGGAAATGTTGTTGTTTTCTTGAATCCCAAGATCCACTGGTTTGGGCCTATACAGTCCTGATTGGTCTTTTAAGGTATATTTGGGGCCTATATGGTTCCACTTGGTCTTTTAAGGTTTTTAAGGTATGGTTTTGTTCTTGAATGGTCTAATTGATTTGCTTGTTTTCTTTCAACCCCAGGTGCAAACCCTATGTGGCAGCAGATTTGTTTGTACTCGTTGGTCAACTTACTGAACGTGAATACCCTGAGAAGAAGAGCCGACTAATGGTAAGTGTCACTGCTTTAATTTTTCTGTTAATGCGTATAGGTGCAATTATGATATTGCTGTAGTCTTGTCACATGAGTTTTTTCAATCTATATTGTATACCAATGAATTTAACACATTGTTACTTTACTTCTTGACATTGTTGCATTGCTGATCATGTATTTTAATGGGCTTTACAAGTATACGGTCATTGGGTGGGGCTTATAAAGGTCATTATGATGTCAGGAGGAGGAGTTATAAAAATGGGTGTGGTTTGAAAGTTCACCAGCCGCCATTGCTTATACTATTTACAATTTTACACTTAATCCTTCTTTAGCAAGTTCCGATTTCAACAGCCCGTAGGGATTTTACGCCCGTAACCCACAGATCATTTGCGGGTAGCTCTAAGAGGCCAATATAATAGCCATAAGCCTTGCTGGCTCCGTTACGGGCTACGGGTTTTCACTTTGGAGAAGTTTAATAGGGATGTTAAACTCGCAAACCCTGCTGTCTATATTTCAGTGCATGATCGTGATCAACCAGGCAAGTCCGTAACTTGATGCTGAGACAGAGCCCATAGTAAATGAGACCGTCACCATGACGTCAGTAAAATATGGAGGTTGACATGTCAATCAACTGTTTTTTTTAAGTCCGATATGCAATCACACCCATCACATATATAGTTGTGAGCATACGAGTTGTTGCTAACGCTTGCAGGCGAGGGGCCGCATTTGCGGTGGTGGAGCATCCCACGTCCCTGCAAATGTGGATCCTTGCGAAGCGAGGGGCCGCATTTGCGGTGGTGGAGCATCCCACGTCCCTGCAAATGCGGATCCTCGCGAAGCGAGGGGCCGCATTTGCGGTGGTGGAGCATGCCACGTCGGCTGTGTTTGTTCGCAAATGCGGACCCTCGCAAAGAGAGGGGCCGCATTTGCGGTGGTGGAAGGTCCAACGTCGGCTGTGTTAACACACACACGTACAACTTTTTTTTAAAAAAAACCTCAAAGGCGCCTCACACGGGGTTAACACACATTGGCATTTGCGGTGGTGGAAGGTCCAACGTCGGCTGTGTTAACACGCACGACTTTTTAAAAAAAAAAAACTCAAAGGCGCCTCACATGTGGTTAACACACATACACACGACTTAGAAAAAAATCAACTGGTCGTACACGTAAAAACCAACTGCGTCCCTCGCCAAAAAATTACGGCCGCCTTGCAAAAAAAAATACGGCCGCGAAACGACCCATTTCCAACATGCAAAACCGTCCGAAACGGCGCACATGAAAACATCAGAAACACAAGAAATAAACACAAGGAACACATAAAAAGTTTACTTACAGCAAGGGGGGGCATCCGGACCCTCGAAAAGTTAATTTACACGTGCATTTAAGTAAAAAAAATGAGTTTAAACTGCCGAAAAACACCTAAGCGAGAGAAAAAATGGCTGCCGAACAAAACGAAAACGAGGCTTCAGACGTAACTATACTACAGTAACTCGCAAAACTGAAACACATACTATGCGGCACGTACCACACTGATAATAACCACCATTTTGAAAACCACTAAGCATAAAATGGCCAATGGAATGCAAATTGTAAGCTGGAACGCAAATAGCGCATGCGTATTGCGTTCTAACGGTCTGAGGCACTTGAAAGTTTATAAATACTGCCTACTTTCCAGAAAATTCTACATTTCTACTCAGGTGATGAACAGAGTGACTGGATAGTTAACAGCTGCTGTTACTTGAGAAGAGAATTGTTTCCTAATTTCCTACTTTACATTGTGCAAATTACAACTGAGAGGTAAGCTATAAAATATTACATTTTATTATCAAGACAGGATAAAAAAAAACAGCTTTAACTATGAAAATGTGATTTATGTATAGTGACATGTGACACGCACATTTATGTGTATAGCCCCTACAACAAACTAATCTTAACCCAAACTAATTAAACAAGTATATTTAAATTACATTAAAAAAAAACAACTTTAACTATTAAAATGTGATTCATGTATATTGATATGTGACACGCACTAATTAAAGAAGTATATTTAAATGACATTAATTTATTGCAATTCAATATATAACCTAAAGCTCAATCTTTCTCCTTTTTTTTACTATTCAAACAGACTCTGCATCAACAGCGTCACTCAAGAATTTGCACTGTGCATTGTGAACTAGAATCACTTTTAAGGAACACAAAGAAAGAAGAAGAGGTAAGATAGAAAAATACTTTACATGCTGAAAAAGACCATGCTTTGCTAAATCAAAAAGAAGAAATATAAAATTAATTAAGGAAATAAGGTATGCAACATATGGTAGACACAAAATAGGATTGTACCAAAAATCAAACAAACACATAACAAAGTAAATTAATATTCTTATTTACTGTTTACGAAGCTATAAGCCTTGCAAAGAAGTCTAAATTAGTATAGCAAAAGTGGTGGACACAAAACAGGATAATGCTAAAAACATTGCAATCATATCCAAAATAAGAAAAACATTAATAATTACAGTTTAAAAACAGGATAACTGGAATATACAAATACATTTAAAGTATTTTTAAAAGGTTGCACAAAAAACAGTAGAGCACAAAAATTCACCATAACAGATACAATACACCAAAATAATTAAATTTGTTATTCATTACAAATACATTAAAATCAAATAACATTTTCAGTTTTCTTTTACAACAGACACTGCGTGAAGACCATCGGACGAGGACTTTCAACAGAGGACCAGACCATCGGACGAGGACCTTCAACAGAGGACCAGACCATTGGACGAGGACTTTCAACAGAGGACCAGACCATCGGACGAAGACTTTCAACAGAGGACCAACAAAGATTCTGATTGAAATCACACTTCAACCAAGGTACAGTATAACAAGTAAAAAATTAGAAAACTAAATAAATAT
This sequence comes from Discoglossus pictus, assembly GCA_027410445.1. Classification (NCBI taxonomy): domain Eukaryota; kingdom Metazoa; phylum Chordata; class Amphibia; order Anura; family Alytidae; genus Discoglossus; species Discoglossus pictus. The sequence continues at coordinate 309,835,481 of CM050165.1, forward strand.
GTTTGCTCTGTCAACAGAAAAAAAAAGAAGAACAATCACTAACTATGGCCCTCATTCAATTGCAATTTGGCCAATTGAATAGAGGTCTAAATAAGCACATCACATATTTTTTTAAAGAAGTTTTTAGTTAGTAAACATCTATCCACAAACAAGGTTTGCACTAACTAAAAACTTATTTAAAAAAAAAAATGTTATCTGCTTATTTAGAGCACTATTGAATTGGCCAAAACGCAATTGAATGAGGGCCTATAACTTTTACCAAAAAATAACTGACACATTTCTTATTTACCTCTTATTTGTCTGTTATGGACAATAATGTTTAACAGTAAATCCAAACTTCAATCTAGCCCCAAAAAAAGAAAACAGCATAGTCCACAAAAGTCTCAAAACATAGACTAAATAAAATTTGTCATTCTAAATTACCAGTCGCAATGTACAATATTAAGCATAAAACCTAAACAGACACATAAAATAGAATAGTACAACAAATAGTAGTAACACCCCAAGAAAAGAAAAAAAATTAATTGACCGAACATATACGCTTTTAAATAAAATATCAAAATACTATTATGACAATCCCCTGTACTAAAAATTACAAAGACTCATTTTTGCCCTCTACTATGTCTGTAAGTTAAAAGTACAACAAAAAAATTAATTGACAAAACAACTAAAATATAAGTTTTAATTACATATTAGATGTAGAAGAAGGTATAGTGTCAGTTTCTTCCATGTGCTATTAATCTAAGGCAAAAATTACAACCTACCACAGAAAGTAAGACCAAAAAATTAAAATACACTTATTTAACAATACAAAGAAACTACCACTACAATAAACTACAAGCACATATAAACAAACTGTTGATAATAAAAAATGTACAAAAGAACTTAACATCTCAAACTAATTATAAATTATTTTCTTTTACAGATTAACATGGCTACTAACGAGAGCAAACAAGAAAAGAAAAGACATCAAACTAGAGAAAGACAAGAGAGATGGGCCAACCAGCAGACACCAGAGGAGAAAGAAATTTGACGAGAAAAAGAACGCAAAAGACTTGCAAACAAAAGACTAACAGCTGCAAAAATTAAAGATACCAAAAAAAGCCACCAAAAAAACAAAGCATTTAGAACCTGTTCCTGAAACATTACATGACATTTTACCTAAACCAATACAAGATATACCAAGAAAAGCCACGAAAAAAACAAAGCATTTAGAACCTGTTGTTGAAACATTACATGACATTTAACCTGATGAATATGAAAGTCAAACTGATATATGCTTTGCAAATTGTCCTTTACTATAGTCTTTAGCAGTAGAGGTTCATAGTTGTGGGGACATGACTACTCAATGTCAGTTTTGTGAGGCTTATTATTTTAAACAGGAGAGACCCAGAGATGGCCAATTTATTAGTTGCTGTCAAGAAGGCAAGTTCAAACTTCCAGAAAGAAAATAATTTCCAATCTATTTACAAAACATTATGACTCAACCTAATTTTCCAAACTACAAACATTTTAAGACAAACATAAGATCCTACAATAGTACCATATCTTTTGCATCTATGGGGGCAACATTAGCTGCTAATGTACCAGGACATGGTCCTTACTGTTTTAAAGTCCAAGGCAAAAATTATCATCAGTCTTCACATTTACATCCAGAGGAAGGAGAGCAAAGAAAATTCGCTCAACTATATGTCCTAGATACAATGGAAGCTGTTGACCAACGTATGCAGCTGGAAGAGAATAAAAAATGCTTACCGAGTGTTTTTATAGAGCTAAAAACCCTTATGGACAATAACCCCTACAGTAAAGCTTATAAAAAATTGGCAGAAGTAGAAAATGAACAACAACTTCATGCACAAAGACATAAATTACTAATGCCAAAGGTTAATATGGTGCTTAAAAGAGACAGACATACTGATAAACGTCGTTATAACTTGCCAACATCAAATGAGGTTGCAATGGTGTTTCAAAATGATGAAGGAGAACCACCATTTCAAAGAGACATTAGAATATATCCCAGAAATGAGGAGCAACCATTCATTAATATAAGTATCTTAAGTCAAAATTTAGATCCAATGACATATCCCATTTTTTTCCCACACGGAGAAGCAGGTTGGAAACCAAAATTAACACTTCCCAGTTACCCAAATGCTAAAGCCAGAATCCGAAATATTTAAAGTAGCTCAAATTGCCATTCGAAATACATTTAATCCAATTTTATGTGGTAGAAAAATAACACAACAATGGATTATTGATTCCTATTTGCAAGTTGAGGCCAATAATTTAAACTTTATAAAATATCAACAAGATAAACTACGTGTAGAACAATATTCTGGAATAATGGACTATGTTGCTGAGGTGGCTACAAGCAGAGACATGAAAGCTGGCAAAGCCATCATTTTACCATCTTCCTTTCAAGGATCTCCTCGAAATATGAGAGAAAGATACAATGATGCTATGGCTATTGTCACCAAATTTGGCAAACCCAATTTATTTCTTACATTTACATGTAATCCACAATGGCCAGAAATTACACAAAATTTACTTCTTGGACAAAGTGCTTCCGATAGACCAGATTTAGTAGCCAGAGTTTTTAAGATCAAATTGAATGAATTAATACGTGACATCACTATAAGTCACTTATTTGGCAAATGTCTTGCTTATGTATATACAATTGAATTTAAAAAAAGAGGCTTTCCACATGCACATCTTCTGATAATACTTCAAGAAAAAGATAAATTAGATACTTCTGACAAAGTGGATGCAGTCATTGTTGCTTAACTACCAGATCCAGAACATATGGTAGACTATATGAGATTGTTACTCATCGCATGATTCATGGACCCTGTGGTGATCTTAATCCACAATCACCATGTATGGAAAATAATAAATGTTCCAAAGATTTTCCAAAAGATTATAAAGACAAAACCTATGCCAATTGTGATGGCTATCCATTTTATAAAAGAAGAGAAGGAGATAGTGCCATTATTCATGGAAAAAAAGTTGACAATAGATATGTAGTACCCTACAATCCACATTTACTCATGAAGTATAACGCCCATATAAATGTAGAAGCCTGCACTTCCATCAAATCCACTAAATATGTCTACAAATATATTTACAAAGGCTATGATACAGCTACTGTAGTCGTCAAAAGTGCAGACAACCCTGAAAGTAGTGAGTTAGTACATGATGAACTTGCATCTAATGTAGATGCTCTCTATGTCAGTGCGCCAGAAGCTATGTGGCGGCTTTTAAAATTTGAAATGCATGATAGATCACATGCAGTATATAGATTAGCAGTACATTTGCCATAAAGACATTTAGTGTATTTTTTTGCTGGAAATGAAAGTAATGCATTGGCCCAAAGTGAAGATCGTCACACTACACTAACTGCATGGTTTGAATTAAATTCCACAGATTCACAAGCAACAATTCTTATATATTGAAATTCCATATCACTATGTTTTTGTGAATGGATTATGGAGACCGAGAAAAAGCAGAGGCAATAAAATAATCCCAAGAATTTACACAGTCAGTCCAAGAGATGTTGAACGTTTTTGCTCACGGATATTACTTTTAAATGTTCCTGGAGCACAAAGTTTTGAACACTTAAGAACTGTTAATGACATAGTATATGAATCCTTCCATTTAGCTGCAAGACATAGAAACTTACTCGCTGATGATACAGAATTGGAAAGACGTTTAGAAGAAGCAGCACAATGTCAAATGCCACGGCAGATGAGAGAACAATTTGCATTTATTTGTATCCTCTCAAATGCTCCAAATGCATTAGCTTTGTGGGAGACATTTAAAAGTAATATGTCTGAAGACTTTATGGGACGATACAATGAACCCATTGCACACTTAAAAGCGTTAATGGAAATCCAAGAAGTATTTTTAACTCATGGATTAAGTTGTGCAAGTTTTAATTTGCCTGATCCAGGTCTTATAGATGACATAAACTTTGAAGACTATGACATTCAACTACAAGTAGAAAGAACAGAAGAAAGACTTGCAACTTTAAATATGTTACAATTGCAAGCATTTAATGCCATTAAAAATGCAATAGATGATGACATGGTGACAGAGCGTTATTTCTATCTTGATGGACCTGGTGGATCAGGAAAAACTTATCTATATAATTTATTAATGAGTTCTGTACGAGCACAAGGTCAAATAGCACTGGCGTTTGCCACTACTGGAATTGCTGCACTTTTGTTAGAAGGTGGAAGAACTGTACATAGTGGCTTTATACTGCCAGTGCCTATTTAGAAACTTCTGTGTCAGATATTCGCATTACATCATTACAAGCAAAGAAATTGAAAAAATGTAAATTAATTATAATAGATGAGGCCACAATGATGTCATGCTATGCCCTCCAATGTATTAACCGTTTGCTTCGTGAACATTACCTGTCGTTGTACATGGAAATCGAACTGACATTATAGAAACCTGTATAAAGTCAAGCACACTATGGAAACATTTTACCCATCTTCAACTGCAACAAAACATGAGATCAGAAGGCCAAACTGATTTCACTGATTGGCTTATTAAAATTGGAGAAGGCAGAACAGAAAAAATACCACATTTCCCTGACGACACTGTAGAGGTCCCACCTCATATGATTTGTCACCAAGATATTATATCGGCTATATTTGAAGGTAGCATAAATAACCAGGAATATTCAGAGCTTGCCAACCAAGTCATACTAACGTGTAAAAATAAGGATGCATTAATCCTCAATAATGAAATCTTTAAAAAAATTAATGCAGCACAAAGAAATTATCACAGTGCTGATTCTGTACTTGCTGATGACAATGAAAGTCAGGCTAACTTTTCTACTGAATTCATAAACTCACTAACTCCTTCTGGAATGCCACCACATATTTAGAAAGAAAGGTGCAATTGTCATGTTACTGCGAAATATGAACCCTAAAAAAGGCCTATGCAATGGGACAAGATTAATTGTTCAACAATTAAAGGACCATTTTATAGATGCTGACATTTTAACTGGTACCCATAAAGGAGAGAGAGTTTTCATACCAAGAATAGATTTAGCACCAAGTGAAAGTAGTCTCCCTTTTATACTTCAAAGAAGACAATTTCCCATTATTATGGCATTTGCCATGACCATTAATAAATCACAAGGACAAACGTTCAAATCTGTGGGTATTTTCTTGCAAGAACCAGTATTTGTACGTTGGGTTATCACGGTGCAAAAATCCACAGGCTATTAAAGTTTACATTGAAAAGAATGAAAGTCAAGGTGATTTATTAGAAGATGGACATATTTTTACTAAAAACATTATCTACTATGAAGTACTATAACTTTTCATTAAAGAAATAAAACCCATGCAAAAGAAATTTAAAAGCATTGAAAAATACAAAACAATAAACAATTCAGTCATAATTAATGGAAGTACTGTTTATGGATGATTAGCCTCACAAAACACTTGCCTTTCATTATTTTTACAAATTATGTTAAAATGTTAATTAACTATGTTACTGTTTCTAATGTTACAAGTTTGAAAACAATATTTTCAAGTTCATTACTTAGACTGATAAGAAAGTTCAACTTTAAAAAAATATACTTTCAAGTTCTTTACTTCAACATATTACAAAGTTCATGTTAAGAGCTCAACCACGTTTTAAGTCACAATGTAAATATGGTCTGTTATGTTAAGATTACTCCCTGGATTAATGTTTATCGCCAGTTCATGGGGTCAGGAAGGAATTAATTTAATTGGGTACATTTCAAGGAGGGTTTTTACTGTTTGCCTTCCTCTGGATTCAATGTACATTGAAGTTAACAATTCTTTAGATAGAAATTGCATGTTAAAAAAACATTACCTCAACTTTACAATACTGATTAGTTTAAAGTTCAACTGTTTTTACATTCAAATGTTAATACTTTTAATACAAAATTATGTTAAAATATGAATTCACTATGTTACTGTTTATAATGTTCCAAGGTGGAAAAATGTTTTTGCAAGTTCCTTAGTTACACGAATAAGAAAGTTCAAGTTTCAAAAAATAGAATGTCAAGTTTCTTACTTAAATATATTACATAGTTCATGTTAAAATTGGCTACGTTTCAACAAGGGTTTTTACTGTTTGCCTTCACTGGATTCAATGTATATTGAAGTTAACAATTCTTCAGATAGATATTGCATGTTAAAAAAACATTACCTCAAGTTTACAATACTGATTAGTTTAAAGTTCAACTGTTTTTACATTCAAATGTTAATACTTTTAATACAAAATGCTGTAAGAGTTATTGTTCACCAAGAGAACATTTTACAAAAAAAACATGTTTAATATCACAATACTTACAAGTGTCAAATATGTATATTAATAACTAAACAACTTTCCAAACATACATATCTCATTGCCGTCATTTTTTGACGGGCTAGTCGCTAGTAATCCATAAATGAATAAAAATGAATGAAGTAAGTGGTCTAGTCCATGTGGGTGGCCTGATATGAATTAACCCCTTTATTCCCGAGATTGATCCGACACAAAAATAAAACGTATGAAAAATATTTTTTTATTGCCGATTTGTGGGTTTGAGACTCTTGTGCAATTAATTCTAATGTATTTCATCACATTCCTCATAATTTAAAGTACAGTGGTGTGTTCATATTTGCATTTACAGTGCTACTCACAGGTGTTTAACCCCCTTGCGAGTCCTCTCTAGTGCTCGTAGGAATTTTTGCTACATTTGCGTTTTGCGGTCTTGTCCGTACTTGAATTGTAGCAATTTAATATTGATTTGCAATTGTATAGTTTGCGGGCTTGAAGGATCAAAAGCTTATCTGGCTTGGAGCTCGTATTTGGACATCCCATAGGATATTTCAGCCTGGAACCCGCAAATCTTTTGCGGGTAGATAATAGGGGCTAACTTAATAGCAGTAACTTTTACAGGCTCCTTTACAGGCTCCAATTTTTTAAAATTGTAGCAATTTAATGAGGCCCACAGTCTCTTATATTTGCTACCAGAGATAGCAAAAACTGCACTTTAGGTGATAACTTGCTTGCAACATAGGATCAATTATTATTATTCTCTGTACCTGAACTGATTTCATTTTCCCTTCAACCCGCCTGTGATTTCTGCTCTTTTATGGTGCAGGTCTCTGTCCCAATCTCTAACATAATCACTATTAACCCTCTGTTCATCCCCCTTACTACCATACTATTCTTAATTTCACTGTGGCTTACTCCTATCAGCATTCAATTTCACTCTAAAATATTTACACATATCACAACATCTCTACAAAAAGCATATACTTATTTTTATACCCAGATCACTTACACTCTAAGGACTCCCATATTTGCTTTAAGTCTCCCCCTTCTCTTCTAATTATTATTATCCTTTATTTATAACGCACCATCTTATTCAGTAGCGCTATACAGGGGTTAAGTACAAGGCATAATACAATATTAACACATTGCAAAAGAATTGAAAGCCTTGTCTTTGAGATAAATATCAAATGTACATAGTGCTCGTTTCCATAGCACCTTACAAGCTGAAAACTCACAAACTTAATTTCTTTATCCTTTTATTTACTTGTATAAAAGTGTCATATACCTGACTGTTAGCTCCTAACTACTTTTGTATCAGTCTCTCAAAAGTATACATTATTTTCCCATGTATTTACTGTAGAGAGCTATGGAATATGTTTGCACTATACATAACAGAATAATTAACAATTATGTATTTTTGCCACTTTTTTCTTTACTCTCGGATGGTGAAGTAATATCTGTTGACATTGGCATCAATATATCTCACAGTGTTTGCTGTTACAGTAGTTTATATGTGGAAGCAATTTACATGGAATTTAGTAATGCATAGGCATGGCTTATACACATTTCTCAGTTTAGGTATTCCAGTAAGAGACCTCTACAACTTCCAGTATTATCATATGGGAGTCCATTTTTTAAGTGGAAGGACTCCATAAAATAAGATAGGGGATGAAGAAGTATCTCTCAATGGATGGAAGCTTCTCATCTTGATGAATTTAAGCCTTAGTATAATTTAATTATTTGGCCAGGGACAACAAACATATAGATTTGGGGTCTCTAACAGGTTGCTCAGAAGCTACATTATGACTTAAGATGTATGTATGTTCTAGTAGCTTGCAGTATTTGTGTTAATCAGAAGTAGCAGTCATTAAAAAAGGATTGGAGACCATGGCAGGGGTGTTTATGGTAGGGTTTCACTACCATCTCAATGTAAGTCATATTTTTTCCATGCAAAACTGAAACTAAGTAGATTTTTTAGATTTAGTACTTTCAGAATCATACACATTATTACTATAATTATTATTTTTACTCTTTAAGAAAGCGCCCGCATTTTCCATTTTGCTTTTTACTAAGCAGAATAAAGTACAAAGGTATGGACAATTCTAATCACATATATAGTTGTGAGCATACGAGCCCGCTCGAGCCGTTGCTCACGCTTGCGGGCTCGCACAACTCACAACTCCTCCTGCCCGCTCGCCGCTCTTAACTCCTCCCCCGCCACTATTAACTCCTCCCCTGCCCATCTTAACTCCTCCCCTGTTGTGCTTAACTCCTCCCCCGGCTGCTCTCAACATCTCCCCCCAGATGCTCTCAACTGCTCCCTGGGGAGGGACCGGCATGCATGCTGGGGACTGAGGTGAAAGAGACAGCCTGGAGGGAAAGAGAGACTGGAGGGAAAGAGAGACAAGAGGGACAGAGAGAGACAGGAGGGACAGAGAGACACAGACAGAGAGAGACAGGAGGGACACAGACAGAGAGAGACAGCAGGGACACAGACAGAGAGAGACAGGAGGGACACAGACAGAGAGAGACAGCAGGGACACAGACAGAGAGAGACAGGAGGGACACAGAGAGAGAGAGACAGGAGGGACACAGACAGAGAGAGACACAGACAGAGAGAGACAGGAGGGACACAGACAGAGAGAGACAGGAGGGACACAGACAGAGAGAGACACAGACAGAGAGAGACAGGAGGGACACAGACAGAGAGAGACAGGAGGGACACAGACAGAGAGACAGGAGGGACACAGACAGAGAGACAGGAGGGACACAGACAGAGAGAGACAGGAGGGACACAGACAGAGAGACAGGAGGGACACAGACAGACAGAGACAGGAGGGACACAGACAGAGAGAGTGACAGGAGTAACACAGAGAAAGTCAGGAGGGACACAGACAGAGAGACAGGAGGGACACAGACAGAGAGAGACAGGAGGGACACAGACAGAGAGAGACAGCAGGGACACAGACAGAGAGAGACAGGAGGGACACAGACAGAGAGAGACAGGAGGGACACAGACAGAGAGAGACACAGACAGAGAGAGACAGGAGGGACACAGACAGAGAGAGACAGGAGGGACACAGACAGAGAGAGACAGGAGGGACACAGACAGAGAGAGACAGGAGGGACACAGACAGAGAGAGAGACAGGAGGGACACAGAGAGAGAGAGAGAGGAGGGACACAGACAGAGAGAGAGTGACAGGAGTAACACAGAGAAAGTCAAGAGGGACACAGACAGAGAGACAGGAGGGACACAGACAGAGAGAGACAGGAGGGACACAGACAGAGAGAGACAGGAGGGACACAGACAGAGAGACAGGAGGGACACAGACAGAGACAGGAGGGACCCAGACAGAGAGACAGGAGGGACCCAGACAGAGAGAGAGGAGGGACCCAGACAGAGAGAGAGGAGGGACACAGACAGGGAGACAGGAGGGACACAGACAGAGAGACAGGAGGGACACAGACAGAGAGACAGGAGGGTCACAGACAGAGAGAGAGGAGGGACCCAGACAGAGAGACAGGAGGGACACAGACAGAGAGGCAGGAGGGACACAGACAGAGAGAGACACAGACAGAGAGAGACAGGAGGGACACAGACAGAGAGAGACAGGAGGGACACAGACAGAGAGAGAGACAGGAGGGACACAGACAGAGAGAGAGACAGGAGGGACAGAGAGAGAGAGAGAGGAGGGACACAGACAGAGAGAGAGTGACAGGAGTAACACAGAGAAAGTCAAGAGGGACACAGACAGAGAGACAGGGGGGACACAGACAGAGAGAGACAGGAGGGACACAGACAGAGAGAGACAGGAGGGACACAGACAGAGAGAGACAAGAGGGACCCAGACAGAGAGACAGGAGGGACACAGACAGAGACAGGAGGGACCCAGACAGAGAGACAAGAGGGACACAGACAGAGAGACAGGAGGGACACAGACAGAGAGAGAGGAGGGACACAGACAGGGAGACAGGAGGGACACAGACAGAGAGACAGGAGGGACACAGACAGAGAGACAGGAGGGTCACAGACAGAGAGAGAGGAGGGACCCAGACAGAGAGACAGGAGGGACACAGACAGAGAGACAGGAGGGACACAGACAGAGAGACAGGAGGGACCCAGACAGAGAGACAGGAGGGACACAGACAGAGAGACAGGAGGGACACAGACAGAGACAGGAGGGACCCAGACAGAGAGACAGGAGGGACCCAGACAGAGAGACAGGAGGGACACAGACAGAGAGACAGGAGGGACACAGACAGAGAGGCAGGAGGGACACAGACAGAGAGACAGGAGGGTCACAGACAGAGAGAGAGGAGGGACCCAGACAGAGAGACAGGAGGGACACAGACAGAGAGACAGGAGGGACAGAGACATAGAGACAGGAGGGACACAGACAGAGAGAGGAGGAACACAGACAGAGAGAGAGGAGGGACACAGACAGAGAGAGACAGGAGGGACACAGACAGAGAGAGACAGGAGGGACACAGACAGAGAGAGACAGGAGGGACACAGACAGAGACAGGAGGGACACAGACAGAGAGAGACAGGAGGGACACAGACAGAGAGAGACAGGAGGGACACAGAGAGAGACAGGAGGGACACAGAGAGAGACAGGAGGGACACAGACAGAGAGAGAGTGACAGGAGTAACACAGAGAAAGTCAGGAGGGACACAGACAGAGAGAGAGGAGGGACACAGACAGAGAGAGAGGAGGGACACAGACAGAGAGAGAGGAGGGACACAGATAGAGAGAGGAGGGACACAGACAGAGAGAGAGGAGGGACACAGACACAGAAAGAGGAGGGACACAGATAGAGAGAGAGGAGGGACACAGACGGGAAGACAAGAGGGACACAGAGAGAGGAGGGGTACAGATAGAGAGACAGGAGAGACACAGACAGAGAGAGACAGGAGGGACACAGACCGAGAAAGACAGGAGGGACACAGACAGGAAGACAAGAGGGACACAGACAGAGAGAGAGGAGGGGTACAGAAAGAGAGACAGGAGAGACACAGACAGAGAGAGACAGGAGGGACACAGACCGAGAGAGACAGGAGGGACACAGACCGAGAGAGACAGGAGGGACACAGACCGAGAGAGACAGGAGGGACACAGACCGAGAGAGACAGGAGGGACACAGACCGAGAGAGACAGGAGGGACACAGACCGAGAGAAACAGGAGGGACACAGACCGAGAGAAACAGGAGGGACACAGACAGAGAGAGAGGAGGGACACAGACACAGAAAGAGGAGGGACACAGATAGAGAGAGAGGAGGGACACAGACAGGAAGACAAGAGGGACACAGAGAGAGAGGAGGGGTACAGATAGAGAGACAGGAGAGACACAGACAGAAAGAGACAGGAGGGACACAGACCGAGAGAGACAGGAGGGACACAGACCGAGAGAGACAGGAGGGACACAGACCGAGAGAGACAGGAGGGACACAGACCGAGAAAGACAGGAGGGACACAGACAGAGAGAGACAGGAGGGACACAGACAGGAAGACAAGAGGGACACAGACAGAGAGAGAGGAGGGGTACAGATAGAGAGACAGGAGGGACACAGACAGAGAGAAACAGGAGGGACACAGACCGAGAAAGACAGGAGGGACACAGACAGAGAAAGACAGGAGGGACACAGACAGAGAGAGTCAGGAGGGACACAGACAGAGAGAGACAGGAGGGACACAGAGAGAGAGACAGGAGGGACACAGAGAGAGAGAGACAGAAGGGACACAGAGAGAGAGAGAGACAGAAGGGACACAGAGAGAGAGAGAGAGAGACAGGAGGGACACAGAGAGAGAGAGACAGGAGGTACACAGAGAGAGAGAGAGAGACAGGAGGTACACAGAGAGAGAGAGAGACAGGAGGTACACAGAGAGAGAGAGACAGGAGGTACACAGAGAGAGAGAGAGAGAGAGAGAGAGAGAGACAGGAGGGACACAGACAGAGAGAGAGACAGGAGGTACACAGAGAGAGAGAGAGACAGGAGGTACACAGAGAGAGAGAGACAGGAGGTACACAGAGAGAGAGAGAGAGAGACAGGAGGGACACAGATAGAGAGACAGTAGGCACACAGATAGAGAGACAGTAGGGACACAGACAGAGAGACAGTAGGGACACAGACAGGAGGGACACAGACAGAGAGAGACAGTAGGGACACAGACAGAGACAGGAGGGACACAGAGAGAGAGAGACAGGAGGTACACAGAGAGAGAAAGAGACAGGAGGGACACAGAGAGAGAAAGAGACAGGAGGGACACAGAGAGAGACAAGTGTATGGTGAACCCCTGACCTCACGTTCTTTGGGCCTCATTCAAATGCGATTTAGCCAATTGAACAGAGCTCTATATAAGCACACAGCATATTTTTTTACAGAAGTGTTTAGTTAGTGAAGACCTTGCTTTTGGATAGAAGTTCACTAACTAAAAACTTCAGTAAAAAAAATATGCTGTGTGCTTTTATAGAGGCCTATTCAATTGGCCGCATCACAATTGAATGAGGCCCGTTGTCAGTATCACATATATAGTTGTGAGCATGCGAGTTGTTGCTAACGCTTGCGGGCTCGCGTAGCGAGCCCGCGGCCCTCGCAAAGCGAGGGCACTGGGCGAGAGCCTCAGTTGCTGGCATGGAGCGCCGAAGGCGCTCCATGCCAGCAACTGCGACCCTCGCAAACTTCACGTCGCAACGCAAATAACACGACACACACATTACGACACTCACAAACAACATACCACACACGTTCACAAAATTAAAAACACAATACATACAAACAGTACATACATAAAAAGCTTACCTACAGCAACAGGAAGCATCCAGGACCTCAAAAATGCAACTTACACCTTCATTTCAATCAAAATAAAAGAGTTTGGACAATAAAAAATTTGCTAAGCGACAGAAAAAATGTCCGCCGTACAAAACGAAAACAAGGCTACACACGCAAACACCATACGAGACACGTTACCACACATTACGACCTCGCAAACATCGGACACAACACGCCGACATAAAAACATTTAAAACACAATAAATACACACAACACACACATAAAAAGCTTACCTACAGCAAGAGGAACCATCCAGCACCTCAAAAAACCAAGTTACACCTTAATTTAAATAAAAATAAAACACTTTACACACTAATGAAATCGCTAAGCGACAGAAAAAATGGCAGACGAAAAAAACCGAAACGAGGCTACAGCACTCTCAACACGTAAAACACCACAACACACTCGCAAAACACCACACGAAACTCGAAAAACCCCACGAAGCACCGACGGATAATCCGCAAAGACGCATAACACAGATAACCCGCCATTTTACGCCAATGCGGAAGTACACCACTACGCTAACGGTTTCGTCTCGCGCACGCACACTCTTACACTGCACACATTCATCACGCTTACAACAGCAGCTCCACACCACTAATGCTGCAGCAACATCAAAACAGATTGTCAGCTCTTCAACACAATGCTTCAAAATAGGTAAAGTATATTCATTTATTCATCTATTATATATTTTAGTATTACACACCAAACAGCATTAGCTACCTTACGATTTGATTGCTGTCATTTTTTGACGGGCAATTCGCTAGTATAAGTATAAATACAAGAACAGATACAATACAAATATTATGCGAATGGTTGAGTAGACAGCTTTCTGCAACAAAGCTGAGGTCCCTACGTCAAAGAGTTAATTGAAAAGTATATAAATCACTTATGTTGTCTAAAACAAGTACATAAAATACAAAGTGTAAGGGCCATTGGAGTCATTAAGAGTCACTAGTGAGACACAGAGAGATAGGTGAGAAATTCCTGTTTGTTTATTATTATTATTATTATTATTATTATTATTACTAGCGACTTGCCCGTCAAAAATGACGGGGCAATAAAATTGTAAGGCAGGTAATGCTGTTTGCCACAGACATTCATTTTTTTGGTAGTCTGAGATCCTTCGGTTTTCATTTCGAGCCTCGTGCTGAGCGCCTTTGGCACTCATTGCGAGGCTCTTGGTTGTTGTACTTTTTTTCATCAGAGGCGCTTTTGCTGTCATTGTAAGGTTGGTGCTGATCTGCTTTTTGCGCTTATTGCAAGGCTGTCCCCTTGTGTAGTTTGTGTGCTATGAGCAGAGTTGGCGCTCGTTGTGAGGCGTGCTGTGAATGGCTTTTGTGTTTATTGAGATAGTGTTTTGTTTTTTTGTGTATATTTACTTTTGTATGCTAATTAAATAATTAATTAATATACTTTACCTATTTGTAAGTAATATATGCAGGAAGCATTGTGCTGAAGAGCTGACAATCTGTTTTGATGTTCCTGCAGCATACAATGTAGGTTTGCACTGTTGTGGAGCTGAGGTGTAAGTGTCAGCAAAGTGTGAAGTGTGTAGTGTAAATAGGCAGCGTGTGCGAGGGAAAGCCGTTTGTGTAGCTGTGTACTTTCGCATTGTGTAGCTGTGTACTTCCGCATTGTGTAAGTTAGTGTTGTAAATTGGCGGCGAACGTGTATGTGGTACGCAGGTGTGGATGATTTAGCGTCCTTGCTAAAAGTGTATCTGGTACCTCGTACGGCTTTTTGGAAAAGCTGTATGTGTTTGGGGGTGTTTTGCGGCCTTAGGGTCCTGTAGCCTTGTTTTCGTTTTTTTCGCCGCCCATTTTTTCTCTTGCTTAGGGGATTTTCGTGTGTCTAAACTCAGTAATTTGGACTTAAATTGAGGTGTAACTTCACTTGCAGAGGTCCTGGGTGGCCCCCCCTTGCGGTGGGTAAGCCTTTTATGTAATTTTTGTGTGTATTTATTGTTTTTTTAATGTTCTCAGGTGACCGTGGTTCGGCCATTAAGGTCGTATTTTTGCGAGTTCTGTGGCTCGTATTTTTTTGTGTAAGTCCGTATTTAGTGATTGCGTGTTTGATGTATTTTTTCAAAGTCCCGCTTCTGTGGGTGTTTGTAACTGCTTGTGAGGCGCTGTAGAGCCTCCACCTCCGCAAATGCGGCACCTCGCCTTTGGCTCATTGCAGCCGACATTGGAGCCTCCGCCTTTTGCAAATGCGGACCCTCGAAAAGGAAGGGTCCGCATTTGCAGGGCCGAACTGGGTCCCTCGCTTTGTGAGGGACCCAGTTCTTGCGAGCTCGCTTTGCGAGCTCACAAAGCAGGACGACGATTCGTAGTTTGACAACTATTATATGTGATTGCTTTTATAAACCCCCAATATATTACATGCTATAAACAATAGGTAAATGCAATGAATACAATAAGTACATGAGATATAACAATGCAGTTTAATCATGTAAATACAGAAGGAGCGGAGCTTCTAAGAGCTTTTCTACTAACCCTTTTTGCAGTTATTTATTTTTTTTGCTGTGGTCTGGGGATCACTGTGATCCCAATTTGGATTAGAGTAACTGTCACTACATCACTCATCCGTGGAAGTGCAACTTTACATGCCTCTATAATAAAACAATCACATTTACTAATAAAATGCATGTCAGGCAAATAGATGGCTACAATAGCCACTATCCATAGATAGAGCAAGCAAATACATTTGTATACATCTTACACATCTTGTTTTTGTTATGACTAATGTCATGCTCTGAGATGTAGACAGAGAGACAGCAAGGCGGGAATTAGAGGTGCAGATAGTGAGAGAATGAGTGAATGAGTTGGTCGGTATCCTGCCTTTAGGGGAATGGAGAGCAGTATTATAGAGTACCTAGTGAATCAGGATCAGGAGCTTGAATTTCATTCTTGCAAGAGTAAAGATAAATGTTGGTCTTACAAAGAAAGGAAATTGTTGAAGGATGGTATCCAATGTAATCTGAAAGATCTGTCTATCAGCCACACTTGCAGAAGACTAGAATCAAATAGTCAAAAACCATGGTAGTTATTATACAATAAAGTTTTATTTGTTAGGTTTATTAATTACAAATAAATTCAGTATTTGAAGAAAATAATTTAAGTGTAGATTTTAAAAACTTGCATTTTGACTTGTTCATAGAACTACTTCTCTCCACCCCTGTTCAATTTGTAGGATGATGATAATCTGCCTTGGGAGGCTATCATTAATGTCAATATCTTCCAGCAGTGACCATGATAAATGCCCATAAATAATTTGTTTAGGACAGCCACTGAATTATGAAGCACTAAGCTTCAGATTTAAGTCCTAAAAGCTAAATTCACTTTTTATTTCAAATGATTTTATTGTGAATCTGTTATTAAATAAACACATTTTGTTTTCTGCACACTACAGTGGGGCTTTAGGGGATGATGGTGGGGGTGTTGCAGTTGCTTTATAATAGGAACTGCAATCAGTTTGGTTTAGTAAATGTGTTTTGGAGCTTGCAGCTGGTCATCCATGAGAAAATTACAGAGGGACAATTGGTGACTTTAGACTGGATGCTGGAAGAGCTTTCAGAAGAGCGATGGTATGTAGTATGGAAGACCAAACAAGTGACTTTATTTTTTTTTTTTTTTAAATAGACTTTTATTAGAAGGCAATGCACAATAAAACATTTAACACAACTGTATTTAGTCAGTTAAGATACGCTAACATTCGCATTACAGTAGTTTCCCATCCTTAACTGACTAGGCCTTCCATTTTTCCTTTTTTAGTTATTAAGGTAACATGAGTCACAGTTAACATTTCAATTGAAATAACATAACATAAAGAGAAAAAAAAAAACAAAAAAAAAAAAAAAAAAACAAATAAATAAATAAATAAATAAATAAACAACAACGCAAAATAAAACATCCAGTAATAGCAAATTAAAAAGAGAAAGCTACAAATAACAGGTTTAATAACTAGACCATTACACTGCTATCTTCACATAAAGCACAAAACTAATCCAGTGCATCCGCCCTTATGAGCCCTCAACACATACCTCGCTAAGATATCCCAACACAACTGACACCCACCTCCATCGCTCCGTCAGTAGATTTCCGGACCCCCCCTCGCCTCCAGCTCCTCCACCAGATCTCCTCTGCCAAAGTGTAAAGATTGTATGATGTGATATGTTATCATACTAGGGGAATACTGAATGAAGAAGCCAACCAGGGTTCCCAAATTGCCTGAAATTGGGCAATGTCGTCTAGTATGATATAAGTTAATCGTTCATTTATAAGTAAATGATTGATCTTACTAATCACCTCTGTAAAGTTAAGAGTCTCTTTCTTCCAACTCCTGGCCATGTGTGTCTTAGTAGCTACCGCCATTAATTGATATAGTTTATTCTGTGTTTTAGATAAATCCTCAACTCGAATCCCCAGCAGGCAAGATTCCATCGAGGGCGTAATCGCCTTGTTGAAAAGTGTGGAGGCTAATTGGGCTAGTTGCCCCCAGATTTTCTGAGCGGATGGACATGACCACCATGTGTGTATGTGATCCCCTATGTTTTGGCACCCCCTAAAGCATTTATTGCTTTCTGATGGTTTAAACTTCTGTAGTTTGTCAGGTGTACAATAAACTCTATGCAACACCTTAATGGACGTCTCCAGTAGAGCCGAATTAAGAGAGCCTCTAGAGAGACTGGAACAGGATTCTGACCATCTACCCCAGTCCCACTCCATCCCAAGATCTCTCTCCCACTGTGTAAAATACCTGGGTTTTTGGGCGCTAGTAAAGTTAAGAAAGGTGTCATATAGTGAGCCCAGAATCCCCTTGGTAAGGGGTAGGCTTTTGCATATAACGGACATCCAGGAGGCCCTAGGATGCCCAAGTTCTCTTGAACTCTTACTGACCCAGCTCCTAATTTTCAGGTAATTATAGAATTCTGTGACAGGTAGGTCGTGGGTTGTACAGAATTGGTCGTACGTCAGCAAACTATCGTTCATAAACCAGTTCCCTACTCGGTCTAAGTTTCTAGAAGTCCACCAAAATTTAGATATGTCATTCGAGTCTGCCAAAATTTGTGGGAAAGACATGACTGACATCATCGGGGATAGCCCTGTAGGAAGTAACCGCCTGGATTTAGAGTTGGCCCACCCCCATGCACGAAGGGTTTGTGAAATCATAGGATTTTGATGAGTTGTGAATGGGGCTAGTTCTTTTGGGATCCAAATCAGCTTATCCCAACTGTGTGGGAACATTTGCTGATTTTCCATAAAAACCCAGGCTGGTTGGTGTGTTCTAGAGTGTACCCTGGGAAGGTGGGCCAATTGAGCGGCTTTAAGATAAAGCTTTAAATTTGGGCAAGCAAGTCCACCTCTATTTTTCTGCCTAAACATCACCTGTCTGGAAATACGAGGGCGCTTATTTCCCCATATGAACCTGAACATATTATTCTGGAACCTATCTAGGTCTGTAGGTGAAATTGAGACAGGAATGGTTCGAAAGAGATACAGAACTTTGGGTAAAATGCTCATTTTAGCCGCCGCTATGCGACCCGTCCAAGAAATGTTATAGTTCGTCCATCTCTGCATGTCTTCGGTCAAGGACTTGTATATAGGTGGGAAATTAGTCTTATATAGGTCAGCTATATTAGAAGTAAGTTTGACTCCTAGATATTTTACATGACGTGCGGGCCAAACAAAATTATAGTCAGATTTGAGAGAGTCAATCTCCGATTGCACCATACCCAACCCCATTGCCTCGGTTTTCCCTATATTTAATTTAAGACCTGAGATATTACTAAATTCGTTTATAGTTGACATAAGAGCTGGGATCGATTGAAGGGGGTTGGTCAAGGTGCACAGTATATCGTCAGCAAAAAGAGAGCATTTAAAGTGCTGGTGGCCCACTGAAACCCCAAATATGCCTGCATGAGATCTAATCGCCTGTGCAAGAGGTTCTATGGCAAGCGCGAACAGCAATGGTGAGAGTGGGCACCCCTGCCTGGTCCCTCTATGAATTTGGATATTTGCCCTGCGCTCTCCTGGCAGCTTCAAGTTGGCTGTTGGGGAGTTATAGTAGCTCCTTAGTAAGTTGATGAAGCGTCCCCTAAATCCAAACTTGTCAAGTATTTTGTATAAATACGGCCATTCAACCGTATCAAAAGCCTTTTTAATGTCCAGAGCTAGAAGACACATTGGGGTGTGAGATTTATGTGCTATATACTGAGAATTTAAGACCCTCCTGACATTGTCCCCTGCTTCCCTGAAAGGGATAAACCCCGCCTGATCCTTATGAATTAAGTCTGGTAAAAATTTAGATATACGGTTAGCCATAATTTTGGCTAAGATCTTGACATCCCCATTAATCAGCGAGATAGGACGATAGTTTTTAGTCTCCAGATCATCCCTACCCTCTTTAGGAAATACGACTATGTCAGCATGATTTAGTTCAGGGGGCATAGATTCCCCATTCAATATGGCATTGAAGAGCAGCGTTAAATAGGGGGTTAGCAGGTGTTCAAATTTTTTGTAATATAGGTTTGTGAGACCATCCGGCCCTGGGGATTTACCTAATTTAAGACCTTGTATAGTAGATCTAACCTCCTCGTGAGAAACCTCTGCATTCAAGTCAGCCAGATGGTGATCTAATAACACGGGAAGGTCCTGAGTGCTAAGAAATGAGTGTATGTCTGCCTCACTGCATTGAGACTGGGAGGAGTAAATCTGTTGATAAAAATTTTGAAATGCCTTTTGAATTTCATTAGGGCTATATGAGATGTGGCCATCAGCCATCCTAATCTGAGTGGTTCTATGTTGTGAAAATTTATTGCTAAGCCTTCTAGCCAGAAGAGAGTCTGGCTTATTTGCCTTCCAATAATAAAGATGTTTTGTCCTTCTCATCGCCTGCTCAGTACGATGTGACAGTATGCCATCTAGCTCTAACCTGGTTTTATCAATTAGCTTACGTCCCGTGGGAGAGGGATTTTGTTGGTTTGATCTCTCCAGTCTCTTTAATGTCGCCGTTACGTCTGCCTCCTTCAGCCTAAGAGCTTTTCTCTGGGAGGAGGCCAGCTTAATACAGGTTCCCCTTATATAGGCCTTATGGGTGACCCAAAGCCAACCGGCCCCGGTCTCAGGAGAGACATTAGTCTCAAAAAAGACCCCTAAGTCTTTGGCTATTGTTTCCCTGCTACTTGGGTTGGATAACAGGGACTCATTCATTCTCCAAGTATAGGGGAGTCGTAAATTAGGGCCCAAGTCCACCTCACTAAGTACCAGGGAGTGATCCGACCAGGGGCAGGGGACAATTTCAGATTTTAAGATCGAGTCAAATAAACATGAGCTAGTCAGGAAAGTGTCGATCCGAGAATAAGTCAAATGGGTTGGAGAAAAAAATGTATATTCTCTATCCCCTGGGTGTAGCCCCCTCCAGGCATCCACCAACCCCAATTTGTTAAGTAGAAGCTTAATCCTTTTTATTTTGTTGGAAAATCTACAACTAACAGGGGTCCCTGACCTGTCTAGAGTCGGATCTAGAGTAAGATTTAGATCCCCCCCAATTATCAATCTACCCAGGTCTTGAGACTCAATTCTCTTCAATAAGGAGATCAGAACCGCGTAGGGAGAGGTTGTAGGAGAGTACAGGGAGACTAGTGTAGTTCTAACCCCCCCAATCATGCCAGTCACCATAACATAGTTGCCCTCCCCATCTATCTTTGTGTTCTCTACCTGGAAAGGGAAGTTTTTATGTAGCAAAATTGCACACCCCGCTCTCTTAGTGGGAAGAGTAGCCAGAAAATAAGTGGGATATTCCTTGTGCAAGAATGTAGGCTTGTTGTCCTGAGAGAAGTGAGTTTCCTGCATAAAGATGATTGCGGGTTTGTGTTTTTTATAAAACGTGAAGGCTTTCCTCCTTTTAAAGGGGGAGTTAAATCCCTTTACATTATGGGTTAGCAGAGTATACTTAGAGGTAGCCATTACAATTTACGAGTAAGACCCTAGCTGTGTGTGTCATTACCTGATAGCTGGTGCCATACGAAGCAAGAAGGGAGGGAGCCCGGAAAGCCAACCTCTGCCAAGAGAGCCGGTTAGCAGCTGTCAGGGGTGTCGTCCTGCTATTAAACAGAGATTTAAATGTAGAAGAAAAAAGGGTTAGCTTTAGGCCATTGAGATAAAAACATTTACATAAGCAGATAAGCAGTGTCAAGTTTACAGTTAGCAGTTCTCTAAGGCTATAACTACGAAGTTGTTGAACTAAAAACATAGAATAACAATCACTTTTTACTAGTACTCCTCCTCCAAGATTCTAAGCAAGGAGAAGAATTCGTCCACTTAAGGTGGGAACACAGTCCAGCAGGCTGTACAATCAATAATAAACTTATATCCTAAACTACACAACCTTCTGAATTAAGGCTTAAGGTAAAAATAGGTTAACATCTAACATTCTATTTGGCATCACAAATTTTTTGTTATGAAAATCTGCTCCAGGTAGAATCTAATCCGGACGTGAGCTCGCCCTTGGGTCAGCCATTTGACTAGCATCCCCTGTGCAGGCCTTGTGTCCAGCACCTTGACCCCTTGCACTGTCCAGAGTAAGTTTCATTCCCCCCTGAGGAGAGATTTGTTTACTGTGGACTTGGGCTGCCACCAGCGTCCACTGTCTCTTAGGAATAGGCGGTTGAGATTGCTCTTGACGAGTTTCCTGGATTTCCCCAGAGTAAAGCTGTAAGCGATGTAGCACCGACAGGCAGTCCTCCAATGTACGCGTAGTGTAAGTTGTGCCCTTAAAATTGAAGGAGAGGGCAAATGGAAAGTTCCATCGGTACTGAATTTTGTGGTGAAGCAAAATTGTAAGAGCCGGTTTCATTAGCCTCCTTTTGTTAAGGGTGTCAGGAGACAGGTCGGCATAGATCTGCAAAGGGGAGTTGTCCGGGCCCTTAACAGCTTGCAGCTTCCTTGTAGCCGAGAGTAGAGTGTCTCTAGCTTGCTGCCTCAGAAATCTGACAATGACATCTTTCGGGGCCTCCGGACTCCTCATGCCTCCTAAAGCTCTATGAGCACGCTCAATTTCCCACATGCTTTCATCCTGATCAGGAAGAATTGCCGCCACAGTGTCTCTTAGGTATTGGGTTAGATCTTGTATGGCTCTTGGTATGCCGCGGATGCGTATGTTGTGGCGGCGAGAGCGGTTTTCCAGGTCCTCTATCTTATCTGCGAGTTCAGAAACCTGGTAAGTGTTTTGAGCTATCGATGTCCTGTCCTTTTCCTGCGCCTCCGCCAATTGGTCTGTCATATCTTCCAAAAGTTGGGTACGCTGACCCAGTTCCCTCAGATCCTGTCTCAGGGGATCAATCGCCTTAGCCAAGAGTCTTTCAATCGTAGCCACAGCCTTGGCTGATAGATCTAGTTGCTGTTGGGATCCCTTGGGCCGCCCCTCCTGATCCGAATCTTCGGAGCGTTCAGAAAGAGAGTCTGCCAGGGGTGGGCGCTGAGTTGCTCTTGGTAAAAAATGATCTTGTATACCCTTGGCCGGGGTGGTCCGTTTGGGTTTCGGCATCTTGGCCGTGAGGTGAAATGTGTCGGCAAGATTCCCACTGTTAAATCAATAGAGAGGATGCAAAGAGCCAAAGCGGTGGATGCTAGGGAAGGTATGCCAGTTCCATAGATGTAGTTAAGATGTCTGCTATAAGCATTGCTGAACTATGGCCCCATTTAGCTCTCAGCCCATGGTGGGGACGTGCCCCTAAGTTAGGGTCAGTAGTTGTCGGTAATTCCTCAAGCAATCTCTATATAGCGATGAGAGTTAGAGTTGCCAAGAAGTTCCAGGGACACTGTAATATCTTATAGGAGCCAGCCTGATGATCGTAGCTTCTCAAGTGCTGATTGGAGTAAGGCAAAACAATGTTGAACCCTGCATGCAACTTGCGCCGGCTTGTATACCCGCTCTGCTCTCAATGAGAGCGCCGTGTTCACCTGCCTGTTGTTCACAGCTAGCCAAAGTCTTGCTGTAGGATTCCAAGCGGCCACCAGGCGGCAGTGCAGTTATAGAAATGCAAACAGTTCAACACAGTCCTTGTAGCTGCTATATTGCCAGAATGCACTTATAAAATAATCTCACAAGCACTTATGAATTCAACAATCCTGTGTATTCACATGGGTATATGTAAAGATAGAATTCAGCAATATACCAATTAACTCTTGCACAATCCACTTGCACAGTCCACTCAAGGGGGCAGGGTGGTAGGATAGCAGGTTTGCAGGATAGTAGGGTAGCAGGGTAGCAGGGTATCAGGGTAGCAGGTTAGCAGGTTAGCAGGGTAGGGAGGGAGCACTTGCCTTTATGCCCCTGTGCTGGGTCTGTTGTGGCTTCTCTCTCCCCTCCTGGATAATAAGGGGGACAGCAGTGCGTTGATTGCAGGGGCATCTGCTGTTAGGAGGCTAGATTGCCCTCCCTATATATGTTACAGGGCTGCCACGTGTGTTAAGAGGGCCAGTGCCCCAAGATGGCGGCTCCACCAGCTGTTTGCCGCTCCTGTGCCAGCCTTCCCCTCTGTCCCCCGCTCCTACCTTCCAGCAGGTCTCTCCAGCTAAGCAATGGGCCTCCAGGCCGCTCCAGGCACCTGGGGACCAATAGAGTGTCCCGGTCCCCTCCGGACCGCGGGGGGCAGCTCCCGCCGCCTCGCCCCGTCACTCCACCTCCTCCGGCAGCCCTCTTGCTGCTGCGATCTAAGTCGTGCTGGAACAAGCTGCCAGGGCCCTCCTGCTCCTCCTTGACCCGATTGCTCCGATTCGGGTGGTCGCAGCGCTGCGGCAGCCTCCCCGGCCCTTGTAGGCCCAAGGCCTCGTGACTCCCGGGTTCGTGCCCGAACCCCCGCTTGCCAGGTATCAGACTGCTCCCCTATGAGAGCAGGAGTGGTATAAGACCCAATTGGGTCGATTGGGGCTCTATTTCGCCCAAAAAACAGGCGAATTAGGAGTTCTTTATGCCAGAGCTCCTGCGGGGCACCTCTGTACACTATGGCCGATAGCCACGCCCCCCCGTGACTTTATTTTTTAAGAGCAGAGTTAATAAATAGAGAAAAGTGTCAAGCACAGAACCTACTGAAAGTGGAGGTGTAGAAACAGAGAAGGAAATGATGAAAGAGCGATGTGATACAAAAATATATGAGTAGCTTATCCCATTCATAAATAATATATAAGTGAACTTAGGTATAAGCTTTGCAAGAATTTTAAAGAATTCAACTGGGAAGCTTTTTTAAAGTTTTGAAGAATACAACACAATTTTGCAATCTTGGGATATTGTTTGTTTCAGCTGTCTGTAGTGGTTTTCATTCAACTTATTGTATTTATAGAGCATTTCAGGAAACTGTGTGTCAGTACTTTGACATAACATATTTGGATCATTTTCAGACATTTTCATATTTTTACGATACCAAACAAAATTGAACTGTGTAATAACTAACTTATACATTTTTAGTAGCCGTGCAAGCTAGGGAGCTGGGTTCTGTAATAGCCAAACCATTATATCTAATCTTTCAAGACTCACTCACCACAGGGTCTCTACCAGATGACTGGAGAAAAGCAGAGGTGATACCTATATTTAAGAAGGGAGCAAGAGCAAATCTGGGAAATTATAGACCAGTGAGCCTCACATCTGTATTTGGGAAGCTTTTAGAAGGGTTAATAAGGGACAGAATACAAGAATGTGTCTATTTGAACAAGATCATAGGTAGCAGTCAACACGGATTTATGAAGGATAGGTCATGTCAGACCAATCTAATTAGTTTCTATGAGGAGGTTAGTAGGAACTTGGATCAGGGCAACTCAGTGGATGTAGTATTTTTGGATTTTGCAAAGGCTTTTGATACAGTGCCTCATGGGAGACTTTTGAGCAAACTAAGGGATACAGGAATTGCAGTAAATATCTGCTCATGGATCGAGAGCTGGCTAAAAGTATTAGGTCCTCTCCTTTTTAACATATTTATTAATGACGTAGAAGTAGGACTCGAAAGTAGTGTCTCCATTTTTACTGATGACACTAAGTTGTGCAGGGTAATTAAATCAGATAATGATGTACTTTCCCTACAGAGGAATTTGCATAAATTAGAGAAATAGGCAGCTAAATGGCAGATGAGATTTAATACAAATACAGTCAGGTCCATAAATATTGGGACATGGACACAATTCTAACCTTTTTGGCTCTATACACCACCACAATGGATTTGAAATGAAACGAACAAGATGTGCTTTAACTGCAGACTTTCAGCTTTAATTTGAGGGTATTTACATCCAAATCAGGTGAACGGTGTAGGAATTACAACAGTTTGTATATGTGCCTCCCACTTTTTAAGGGACCAAAAGTAATGGGTCAATTAGCTGCTCAGCTGTTCCATGGCCAGGTGTGTGTTGTTCCCTCATTATCCCATTTACAAGGAGCAGATAATAGGTCCAGAGTTAATTTCAAGTGTGCTATATGCATTTAGAATCTGTTGCTGTCAACCCTCAATATGAGATCCAAATAGCATCATTAGGCTGAAAAAACAAAACAAACCCATCAGAGAGATAGCAAAAACATTAGGTGTGGCCAAATCAACTGTTTGGAACATCCTTAAAAAGAAAGAACGCACCGGTGAGCTCAGCAACACCAAAAGACACGGAAGACCACTGAAAACAACTGTGGTGGATGACCGAAGAATTCTTTCCCTGGTGAATAAAACACCCTTCACAACAGTTGGCCAGATCAAGAACACTCTCCAGGAGGTAGGTGTATGTGTGTCAAAGTCAACAATCAAGAGAAGACTTCACCAGAGTGAATACAGAGAGTTCACCACAAGATGTAAACCATTGGTTCGCCTCAAAAATAGGAAGGCAAGATTAGAGTTTGCCAAACAACATCTAAAAAAGCCTTCACAGTTCTGGAACAACGTCCTATGGACAGATGAGACTAAGATCAACTTGTACCAGAGTGATGGGAAGAGAAGAGTATGGAGAAGGAAAGGAACTGCTTATGATCCAAAGCATACCACCTCATCAGTGAAGCATGGTGGTGGTAGTGTCATGGCGTGGGCATGTATGGCTGCCAATGGAACTGGTTCTCTTGTATTTATTGATGATGTGACTGCTGACAATAGCAGCAGGATGAATTCTGAAGTGTTTCGGGCAATATTATCTGCTCATATTCAGCCAAATGCTTCAGAACTCATTGGACGGCGCTTCACAGTGCGGATGGACAATGACCCGAAGCATACTGCAAAAGCAACCAAATAGTTTTTTAAGGGAAAGAAGCGGAATGTTATGCAATGGCCAAGTCAATCTCCTGACCTGAATCCGATTGAGCATGCATTTCACTTGCTGAAGACAAAACTGAAGGGAAAATGCCCCAAGAATAAGCAGGAACTGAAGACAGTTGCAATAGAGGTTTGGCAGAGCATCGCCAGGGATGAAACCCAGCGCCTGGTGATGTCTATGCGTTCCAGACTTCAGGCTGTAATTGACTGCAAAGGATTTGCAACCAAGTGAACATTTTATTTATGACTTTTAATCTGTCCCATTACTTTTGGTCCCTTAAAAAGTGGGAGGCACATATACAAACTGTTGTAATTCCTACACCGCTTACCTGATTTGGATGTAAATACCCTCAAATTAAAGCTGAAAGTCTGCAGTTAAAGCACATCTTGTTCGTTTAATTTTAAATCCATTGTGGTTGTGTATAGAGCCAAAAAGATTAGAATTGTGTTGATGTCCCAATATTTATGGACCTGAC
Organism: Discoglossus pictus; assembly: GCA_027410445.1. Lineage (NCBI taxonomy): Eukaryota > Metazoa > Chordata > Amphibia > Anura > Alytidae > Discoglossus > Discoglossus pictus. Next base: position 309,862,377 of record CM050165.1, read on the forward strand.
TGTAAATGTAAGGATATGCATTTGGGAAGGAAAAATAGCCATGCAATTTATAATCTTAATGGAGCAATTCTAGGGGTATCAGATATTGAAAGGGATTTGGGAGTACTAGTGGACAACCACCTAGATAGCAGTGCTCAATGCCAAGCAGCAGCTGCAAAGGCAAGTAAAATATTAGCATGTATTAAGAAGGGTATAGAAGTAATGGAAGTAAATATAATTCTACCACTATACAAATAACTAGTACGCCCTCATTTGGAATATGGGGTACAATTTTGGGCACCACTTCATAAAAAGGACATTTTAGAGCTGGAAAAAGTACAGAGAAGGGCAACAAAACTAATAAGTGGAATGGAATGGGCTAAGTTATGAAGAAAGACTAACCGAATTAAACTTATTTTCGCTAGAAAAAAGGCGTCTACGAGGGGATACGATTACCTTATTTAAATACATCCAGGGTCAATATAAGGCTTTGTCAACTGAACTTTTTGTAGCAAGAGATTTTCAACTGACAAGAGGACATTCTTTGAGGTTAGAGGAAAAAAGATTTCACCTTAAACAAAGAAAAGGATTCTTCACAGTTAGGGTGGTTAAACTGTGGAATTCTCTACCAAAGGAGGTGGTGACACCGAATTCGATAGATAACTTCAAAAAAGGGGTTAGATATATTTTTGAATAAAGAGGGCATTCAAGGTTATCCTAGATAACTAGCGAAGGAATATTGATCCAGGGAGAAATTTGATCGACAGTTTCTGGGGTCAGGAAGGAATTTTGCTTTTTTTCCCCTTATGAAACAATTCGATCAAGAGAGATCTAAAAGGGTTGAACTTGATGGTCTGAAAGTCTTTTTTTCAACCTTAAAAATTACTAAGCTATGGGTATAACAGAGTTTTGGGGGAAATCAGAATTTTAACTGTGAGTATAATTAATTAATTTTATGTTTGTTACATCTGTTCCTGAAAGCTCTATTATGAGGTTGTGTTTTCAGTGGAGGTGAGGTGGGAAAGGAAATCTACAATGCTGTGTACATTCCTAAATAATTATTTAGGAATTTACACAGCATTGTATACTTGAGATCCCATTACAGCACACATATTATGGTTTATAAACTTTATTTAGCTGGCAGCAATGGTCGTATGATTGCCTCAAAATCACTTAGGTTTTTACTCCATTTACTATTTGTAGATTTCACAGTGTAGCATATAGACTTTATTAGATCCGCTGCCATGATTGCTTTAGTTTCGCATATCTACAATCAGTTATTTCATTTTTATTGCCGTTTTACAGTTCTACTGTCCTAGTTTATTTATGATGCAATTTTAGACTTATGATCCGAAACTTATGTAACTTAGCAAAATGTCAAGCTCGCAGTCGTTGTGGGTCTCACATTGCACATACGGGTTTGGAATTTAATGTGGCTCTAATAGCCACATTCAATTCAAAGCTTGTATGTGCCACGTGAGACCCGCAATGGCTGCGAGCTTGAAATTTTGCGGTTTATGGTTCTATTAAATTAGAACATGCTGCGAGTTACGGGCTTGAGAGGCAAACCCGTAAACCATTTGTCGCTCCTTGGATGTGCTGCCGTGAAAGTGATCAATTAATGAAACTCGTAGTTACCAGTTGAGATGGAGCCAATGGAAACAGAGATTGTCAGAATTACGTCACTGAAAAATGGAAGTGGGATTTCAAAGTCTTACGGGTTTCAATTACGAGTTACGATCGGACTGACATTCCAGATGTAATGCAAGATTGATAAAGCTGTAAATATGATATTCTATTACATGCGCGTTCCATTATATGTATTAACACATTGATTGCCGGGATCGATATAACAAGGAAAATAAACATGAAAATAAAGTATTTTTCAGGGCCGATTTGCGAGCTTGAGAATGTTGTGCTATTAATTCTAAGACCTAACATCACTTTCCCTTTTAATAACAGTACAGTTGTGTGTGTATATGTGCATTTGCAGTGCTACAGATTGGAACTTACCCCCGTTGTGGGTCCTCTCTAGCACTCGTTGGCTTCTTGGCTCCATTTGCAAGTTACGGGTTTGAACGCCAGTAATTTTGATGCAGTTTAATAGAGCAATTGGAACTTAGCGGTTACGGGCTTGACAAATCAAAGGATTTGCGGGCTCGCAAGTCGAGTTCTCACATTCTGTAGGGTTTTCTCGCTCCTACATTGCGAACTGGTTTAAGAGGCCAATTTAATAGCTGTAAGTCTTGCGAGCTACATTACGAGCTACGGGTTTAAATGTTAGGAGACTCTAATGTGACTATATGTCAACCAATGAGCCCTCATTAAGTGCATTTAAAGCAGCCTTATTTTTGTGTAAATAAAGTTTTTCCAATGTATTAGTTTACTTCTAAATGTTTTACTGAATAGTCAAGAAAAGAACACAATTCAGTGTTACCCATGTTGATTAATAAACATTGTATTCCCTGTTTAGTATCAGTCACGTTTAAACAGGTTTTAATTAAAACGTAAAACGTGCTTTTTTAAATACATAAAAAAAAAAAAATGGTTATGTTCCATAAATAATGACAAAAGTTACATATGCAGGTAAGTGTTAAAGTTAATTCTATTTTCCTCTGAATGATATCATTCTTATTTTGATATAATTTTATGACACTTTTTTTCTTTCAAACTAAAGATTTAATTGTATTTACGGTTTTGTAAGACGTCTCCCAAACTGTGCTCACATTTTTCTTTCCTCACTAAAGCACCCTGGAAAGAAAATATTTACAAACAGTTTAAAGCATTAGGCAATTCTCACATCATATACTTTAATCTACTGAGGCCATTTCACATTTCTGTTTTCAAATTACCAAATTTTGTCACTGCAATATTTCCAATATTAATTTTAAGATAGAGAATGTTATTGTATTTGTATCTATCAATATAGCCAAATCTATACACTTTAATATTTTAAATCACTTGAGAATGGGCAAAATATTTTTGGAAAATTTACAATAAGTAAATACAGAGATTAATTTTTAACTATGCTTCATTTATCCTGCACTTTTCTGCCCCCTCCATTCATTTTTACCACCCTTTCTTCTATCTGGCCCTTCACTGATCTCTTTACTTTCATATTCCCCCTCTATTCTATTCTGGTCTTCTCCACTATGACCTAACATCTACCATTATCTTCTCCCCTCCATTGTGCACAGACATCAACTATTCCCTATATTCTTTTTCCCAGACTACTCCATTTTTCCACTGACCCGCTCAACCTGATCTACCCCCTCTATTCTATCATACTTTCTGTAAGCACTCTACTTGACTCCCCTCTCTACCATGTATTGTCCTCCTACACTGTCACCCTCTGACACAATGTCTTCCTTTACCCTAGTATGTGTTTTCCACCTTTGCCCCAATGGAATTGGGTGACCCTCCTGTTTCAGAAGGGAAAATTGGGTTACAGTTGACCCTTCAGAAAACCTGCTAGCCTGGATGTATCATTCTGCTCGGAATACAAAGAGGGGTCGACTGGGATGCTATTTATATCACCCCCCACTGCTTGTTCTCCCTGCGGTCGCAGGAAAATGGGGGAACCACAAAATGTTCCCCTGGGATTGTATTTCTAATCTGCAGAATGTCAGCATCCATCTGATTAAAAGATGGACGTCGGGATTCTGCATTTAAAAAAGGGAACCAGTCTGCACCCCACAAACAACGGGACTTTATTACATCTGTTTTCTAATATCAAAATCTATCAAGATGGACATGGGATGTGGTCTAAGGCGTTTTTCCTTTTATGTATAATGTATAATGTTTTAAAAAATGTATGTTGTAAGCCATGCTGGAAAACTGACTTCCATCCTAAGTGTTTTCCTGGCCCAATAGCACATATAAGCAAATAACTATTGTAAAACCATATACAGGAACATTCCAGGCATCTGGCCTCTGATCTGGAGGTTGGAATGCCCTCTCCACCCCTTGCAGGCCTCAGGATGAACACAGGTCTGGAATATTTGTGATCTAGCAAGAGGACCCCAGCTCTTGCTTATCTGGCGGTGGGAGTGGGTGTTGTGGCTGGTGACGGGGTGAGGAGGTCACACTAAAAATACAGACTTCCTCTAACAGGGAGGAGAAGTGGTGTGTGTGAGATCTTTCCGTATTTGAAATATCTGTGATAATAATAAACTAGGCAGTCTGCTCTGAACTAACTAATGGTGTTGCTGGTCTGATTTTTCCTGCTTCTCCGTGACTGATGTCTGATCTGAAAGGCTGGGTGCTGAGATCAATATAAAGTCACAACCCACAGATTGCTCCTATAATCGACAGTACGAGAATTAAGGGTAATGCTTTAACTTTAACAGACTTTGCATTGTTTATGGATCTGATAAAGAGAAGACTAGCAAATCTACAGTTTGGACATGGAACAGGCCACTATTAAAGCTTAGATCATGTGTACGAGAGCTACAGAGAATTGATGTAATTTGCTCTATATGTTGCTCCAGGCACTCAAAGTATACCAGGAAAGTACAAGTACACCACCACAAATTAGTTTAGTAGATTTGACTCTAATCTACTTTTGTATCTTGATATATATTTAACCATCAGTACTCCTATGTGTTATAGAACTATAGAGCACCAGACTAGGAGAAGGTTATTTTAAGGAGCACGAAGTAACAGAGCACCCTGCGTCTATATGCGGTCCACTGTGGGCAGCATAAGATGCTCCGCCTACGCCTGATGCGTTTCGACGTCACAGAGGACGTCTTTCTCAAAGGGCAAATAGGGGGGTGGCGTCTACGTGAGGTTTTTATACACAGCGGTTGCTAAGGCAACCATAAGTAATGGAAAGTGTTTAGAATGCAAGAAAAGAGAAAACTGGGCAAGGTTGGACCATATTATAATACATATGTAAATATAAAACATATTTTGAATGCACAGTTGCAGTTGGAACAAGAGTATCTAGGTAAAATTTAAATCAAATAAAGAAACATGATATATAACTAGGATATATAGAGGAATTGCTAATAGAGATCTAATGTCCACAAGGGTGAAAATATATATGTAACATATCATGAGTGATTATGATTTAATAATCTTTGAGTGAACTAATTAGAGACACTAGAGGAATGGACCTAACAATGATCTCAAAGATAAAGGGGTCCATTGAATATACACAAATAAAACAAATGTGTGAAAGTCTGTGTTACAGTGAAATTAATAAAGATGTATTTATAAATTCATGATAAGTGTAAACTTAAAGTGACACGTGAGGAGAGATATTAACAGACTAATGCTGCAATCCCCAAAAACAAACAAAGAAAATAGTGAAAGAGTGAATTGATGTTAAGTTTCACCATAAATTCCTCAAACTTACTTTTAGTACCTGTCCATACCAGCAGGATATCATCTATGTAGCGCCTCCACATTAATATTAAATCAGTATATTCTGAAAGAAAATCATTAAAAACTAGTTTCTCTTCCCACCAGCCCAGTAGCAAGTTAGCATAGCTTGGGGCGCATGGAGTGCCCATGGCTGTTCCTTTAATTTGATGGTACCATTTCCCATTATACCTCCATTAGGCTGTTTCAGATGTGGCAGATGCAAATACTGTAGTTACATTATACCCACAAAAGTTTTTGTACATCCAACAACGAATGTTAAATATGAAATCAGAGATTTCTTAAACTGCTGTTCCACAGGTGTAATATACGTAGCAGTTTGCATTTGCAAAAAGATTTATGTTGGAAAAACTGGCCGCCAGCTACTACGCAGGATAGGGGAACATGTACTAAGTATTAAACATATGCTTGATACCCCCATTGCACGACATGTCAGACTTTACCATAAAAATCAAAGTAAAGTTTTATCTTTTTTTGCCATTGACAAAGTCACCATGAATCAAAGACAGGGAGATATTGACCGCAAACTCTATCAATATGAATCCCGGTGGATTTACAAATTAAAGGCCTTCTCTCCTCATGGCTTAAATGAGGGGTTTAATTTTACGGCCTTCATCTAGAAAACCGGGTTAAGACTGAAAAAGCTAAATATTAAATGATGTAACATCTATTTGAAATATTTTAAGAAACAATGATATACATTTAAAATTGTAGTATAATCTCTATTGGGATATATACGGTAATAGAGTCGTTAGAGTGATAAACTATACTATTATTATATATATATATATATATATATATATATATATATATATATATACTATTATGGTATTATTTTCATTAATTCTACAGTAGAATTATTATGAGTCATTTATATGAACTCTTTCACCCCTATTTCCTTTGTTTGTTATTGGGGATTACAGCATTAGTCTGTTAATATCTCTCCTCACGTGTCACTTTAAGTTTACACTTATCATGAATTTATAAATACATCTTTATTCATTTCACTGTAACACAGACTTTCACACATTTGTTTTATTTGTGTATATTCTATGGACCCCTTTATCTTTGAGATTAGGTCCATTATCTTTGAGATTAGGTCCATTCCTCTAGTGTCTCTAATTAGTTCACTCAAAGATTATTAAATCATAATCACTCATGATATGTTACATATATATTATCACCCTTGTGGACATTAGATCTCTCTTAGCAATCCCTCTATATATCCCAGTTATATATCATGTTTCTTATCTGATTTAAATTTTACCTAGATTCTATACTCTTGTTCCAACTGCAACTGTGCATTCAAAATATGTTTATATATTTACATATGTATTATAATATGGTCGACGTTGCCCAGTTTTCTCTTTTCTTGCATTCTAAACACTTTCCATTACTTTTGGTTGCCTTAGCAACCGCTGTGTATAAAAACCTCACGTAGACGCCACCCCCCTATTTGCCCTTTGAGAAAGACGTTCTCTGTGACGTCGAAACGCGTCAGGTGTAGGCAGAGTGTCTCATGCGGTCCACAGAGGAACGCATATAGACGCAGGGTGCTCTGTTACTTCACGCTCCTTGAAAATAACCTCCAAAAAACCCTTCCTAAACGAGATTGTTTTAGCTCATTTGAATTGACACAGTATTACACTATTATAACGATCCTTGTGGACTTTCTACAGAAATCTATTTACTATACTAAGTGTGTTATAACCACTTTCTTGTATATGCCACATATTCATGAATTAGAAACATTCAGAAATAAGTGGAAGCCATGAGAGTTATATAGAGGGAGAGATAGGAAAAATACCTTATATATATAGATATTCATCTATGTTTATGGTAATTTTGACCGCTTAATAAGAACAGAAGCACTTAAGAACCTTATACTAAACAAAGTTGATTTAACAACATGAGATATTGATTATCCTACAAACTTGGGTTCTTTAGGCCTTATGAAAGGCATTGTTTTTAATTTACCTTTCCCAGCCTTGGTTTTAATGTTTTAATCGTCGTTGTGAGGTACAAGTACCTAATAAATTGTAAAAATATATTATATTTTTCCCAATATAACTATATAACAAATTTGTAACTATGAATAAACAAGGAAACTTAAATATTAAATCAGAACCACAAATTATTAAAATAGCCTCAGAATTCTCAAATCAAATAAATAGTTCAGAGCTTTAGGATCTATGGAGGATGTTACACCCAAATGAAAAAGAATTCACTTTCTTTTCAAATAGATTTGAATCACTCTCACGAATAGACTATTTCCTGATAGTTCTGAGGACTTTGAGACTAGTCAAAAGAATAGATATTATTTTGACTCCATGGTCAGATCACTCGATGAACTGTGTAGTATTTAAGGACTCAATAACAGTGAAAAACAGTGATTCTATAGGCTTTGCTATCCTAATTGTAAAATGTTCTTACCCTAACCAGCTTGTAATGATTCTGCAGAACGGAAAGAACCTGTCACAAACATTACTGTACTCTCAATGCACCTTATCTTCAACTACACTGCCCTCTGTGTTGATCGGGTACACTAAACATGGCTTTCTTAAGCCCACTCTCGGGATACTGTTTGTTGAAACAGGTGACCCAAGAAATTGCTTTCCTGGAGGCACTGGAAACCTCCTGTCATAAAACCCCTCAGAAAAACTGATAATTTAACTTACATATCTGCAACATCAGAACATCAGGGGGACACATGAAATTGCAACATTTATTCATTCAACATAGAATCCTCTAAAATATTATTTATACTACTAATTTAAATAATGGGGGGGGGGGGGGATACTGCAGAGTGGAACCCATACCTGGTTGAACTCTTTTAAATTTAGTGATGCCTGGATACACTCTGTGTTAAACCGGGCACATGGCATCCTCACACTGGAATTGGATAAATTCAACATGCAAAATCTCCACATTGGCTGCTTCTATTGGATTTTTAACCTCTGGCTATAATGCATGGACTTCTGCTTAAAAACGTAGGCCTCCATTCAATTACAAACGCCGCATTTGCCTTCATACTGGCAGTAAGTCTGCAGGCTAGAAAATTGCAACAGTTGGGGGGTGTGACTAGGAGAAAACAGAGAGGTAGCAAAACAACAGAGCTCCCAGAAATGAGGCTTTAAAAAACATGAAAATACCAAGAAATTTGGATCATATTTGATCTACAAGACCGGGTTGCAGTGACTGAACAGTCTGGATTGTTCTGGAACTGTGTAGCAACTTTTGGACTTGAACACTTTAACACAGATCTAAATAACCTAATGGACTAAAAGATACTGGATGGATATACATTAAGGAACAATCTGAATCAGACCCCAAACACAACACACATATGACATCTATGTGTTGAAGCAGGAGAAAGAGTTTTGGGATCAACAGTCAGACATCTTTAAACCCCCGTTGCAGGACATTGTTACAACCTATTTTTCTATTTGAAGGATTTAGCAGTAGAAGACCAACAGCAAGTGTCATTGAAGCAAAAACTCTATATACAGGTACTGGGGATTTATGGGAGGGGGACTCCTATATTGCACTAAACAGAGGATATGTGACTTCCTGCAAGCCTCAGTTAATAAAGACTGTGACGATCCGAGAGTAGGGGCTATACAAGCCCAGAGCCACCTACAGGTTATCTACCCACAAGGACTGTTGGGTTCTTTGAAATCTTGGCACCAGCACCCTGATATCTGGCTTCTGCATCAGTCAGAGCCTTTCCATCAGGAATCTGCGCTTCCAGGAGTTCCAGTAACCTTCCTGTGGTAGTGAACCGGACAGGTTACTTGTAGGGTGAAGATAGGTTCAGTATCACAGCCACCATAAACCAACACTATCCTGTTGGTTTATCAGTCTTAAAAGATTCAAAGTGGTTCAAAATGAAATCACCACTATAAAAGCGATATTTGTTATCTAATTGGGGTATTGCCACTAAATCACCCCTTGGAGGTGCCAATGCATTAAAACCATTGAAAGCAGAGTGGCAGAAGACATAGATCTTCTTATCCTGAGAGACTGATTTTCTTTTTTCTGTCATATTTGTATTGTCTTTTATGCTTTTGAAGTGCATTCTACAATCATGTCACTGAATATTTGTACCCACTTGATTTCATTATAATTCACTAAACTATCATTGCTAACTCACTTCAGCCCTTTATAAGTGCTTAGACATTCAATATTTTTTATTGTTCTGTTTTTTAACTTGCCCTTGATAACTATGTCAATGAACATTTTACCCACTGGGTCTCATTACAATTTACCAAAATATATCACTTGAGTGGTAGGCTTACCTGTTATTGGAAACACTATTAATATTTAATTAGTTCCTAAAATTTTTTTTTTTTTCTTTTTGTATTTTTATACCCTCTCCTTTATAGGAGTGGTTATATTAATCAATTCTTATACATTTTTAAAGAACCCAGAATATCACAGATAAAATTTGGTTTACTTATTTTTAAAAGTAAAATATTATTTCTTTTAAATTAGCTTGTATAAAAGTCTATTTTGCATCATAAAAATCAGGTTATGCCCTTTTTGCAAAGATTCGACACACTTTAGAATAATTTTAATAATTAGTCGATTAGAACCTCACAACATAGTTGGGCTTCTCACTTTAGCTAAGTATTTTACAATTAGTTAAGTTGTTTTGATCAGTTTGTAAGACTATCAACAGTCTTACTGAATAACAAATTTTGAAGTAACTCACATTTTTTTAGATAATATAACCACTTATCCTCACCTCCTTCAGCCCATATTGGCCTCACACTTCCTATTATCATCGTAAAACCTAGCAACATGTCTCAAATGTTGTTCTTTATGTCCTTTTTAAGTATGTATGCTAGTATAATTGGTTATGCAGTCAAAATATCAATTACTTGTCTAAAGCTTCCTAAGTATAGGATAAGGTTGGGTTGTTTCCAGAATCAATTTGTCATTATTCATTTGTATGAATCAGATAAAATTAAACATAAAATTAAAGTTAGCAAACTAGCTCTTTAAATGTCAGTTAAATGTATTACTTTCAACGTAAAAGGTCTTAATTCCCCTAGTAAGAGGAGTTCTTTATTGAGACAAAGTTGTGATATTTTATTCCTCCAAAAAATGCATTGGGACAGGAATAAGATTCCAAATTTTGGTTCAAATGATTATCATCCAAAATAAAATTCTACATTTAAAAAAAAATCTAGAGGTGTTTCAGTATTATTTAGTAAAAAGTTTATAATTAAGGAAGAACAAGTCAAAATAGATACTTATGGTAGATACATCTTTTGGCTGGGTGAGATAAATAATCAGAGGTCCACTTTGGTCAACCTATTCTCTCCAAATGTAAAACAAGTGCATTTCATTAAAAAAAAAAGATTTATAAAATTAATAAATATAATTAAGGGCGTGTAGTTATGACTGGAGATTACAATCTCACAATGAATCCTGACCTTGACAGGAAAACGTAAAACCTATTAAAAACCAAATTAAGATCCAAAACGACTCAAATTTACTACATAAGTTGATCACTGCTAACAATTTATATGATGCCAGGAGGATTTTTTTTCCTAACCAGACTGACATATCCTTTTTTTTTCTTCAGTTCACAAAATGTATTCTAGGCTAGATTTTTTCTTGGTGGATAGACCTATGAATTTAATAACTTATGCTGAAATAGGTCCTATCACTATCTCAGATCATGCTTATATATCATTAAAGATCAAACTAGACTCAGACAAAAAGTTAAAGCCGGTGTGGAAATTAGATGACGCACTGATTATTAACGATAACAATAAGAGCTTAATAAAAACTCTGTTTCATCTAAAAGTTTGTTGTGGACCACTCAGAAGGCATACACCAGAGGTATCTTGATTAAAATGAAAGGTAATTAAATAAAACAAAGAGGTACTTCTTTGCGTAATCTATTGATCTAGTTGTATAATCTAGAGAAAGTTGACAAACTAAATCCATAGGAAAAAAAATTCTAGTGAGATTACAAATGTACAAAAACAAATTAACAAAATTAATCAGTTAATCTCGGATAAGGCCTTATTTCGTGTACAACAAAAATGTCATCAGTATGATAATAAAATTAGCAAATTACTAGAAAATAAGATCAAAGTTAAAAAATTACATACTAGAATTTGATATTGCTAAAGCTTTTGCTTTATACTATTCAAAACAATACAATCTCTCACAATATTCGGAAGCCAAACCTCCTTCAAAGGAAGACATTAAAAACTTTTTACGGAAATATAATCTTCAAAAAATTTCTCCATCTCAACTGGAGGTGTTGAATGTTCCCATTTCCGATTCAGAGATTGGTAAAACCATAGAACAGCTAAAAAACTACACAACTCCTGGTTAAGACGGAAACAGTAACTTATTCTATAAAAAGTGCAATTCAGTTCTAACCCCATTTTTAAAAGGTCTGTTTAATGAATTTATGTGTTTAAAAGCCACAATTATTGTTATTCCAAAAAAAGATCAAGATCTTCAAAAATGTGCTAGTTATAGACCTATTTCATTAATGAATGCAGACCTGAAACGTTACTCTAAAATGTTGGCCACTAGACTGGGGAGTATAGTGCATACGGTTTTGATAGACTGGGATGGGAGTACACAAAACTGACACTGTCTGAAATGGGTTTTGGAAATTTTGGCTCCAATGCAATTGGGGCTCTTTAGTCAACTTTGTTTCCCAGAGTTTTGAAATTACGAATGGCACGAGGCAGGGGTGTCCTCTCTCTCCCATTCTCTTCACTCTTCTGATTGAACCATTAGCCTTAGCTATCAGAACTTCATGTAGCATTGGAGGGGTGAGGGTGGAGAAAGAGAGTACAAGACCACCTTATTTGCCGATGATATTATTTTGTCCCTTACCTCTCCCAGTCAATCCTTAAGTCATTTGGATCAAATTATCTCTAGATTTGGTTTTATATCCAACTATAAACTAAATGATTCAAAATCTGAAATTTTGACAATTAATGTCCTTAATAAGATCAGGGAAGAATTGGAAATAACATTTCCATACAACTGGCATTCAAATTCTTTCAATCTTCTAGGAGTTACATTCTGTGAAGACATCAGCAAGATGCCTTCTATCAATTTAGAGTGGTATTCGCTTGTCCTTCTCAGTCATGGTCATCTTGGCAAGAATTAACTATGTCTTACAATCTATTCCTACTCCCTTTCCAACAGTTTGGCTTACATGTTTCCAAACCTTAATTGACAAATTTATACCTTCTGGTAAACATACTAGGTTAAATAGATCAATTATAGTTACAAAATTCTGTAATGGTGGTATTGGCTATCCAGTAATTACATTTTTCTATGAAGCCATTAGATTATCACATGTCTTGAAATGGCTTGATCATAACAATAACTATCCATGGCAACAAATTGAAAGTTCACGTATTATGAATCATGAATTGAAGTCATTTCTTTTTTTTTTTTTATTCCTGCTAAATACTAATGAAAGGCTCAGCTATAGTCAAGTCTAATTGACATAATTGGCAAAGTATTAATAACAAACAAGCATATATTTCCTTTCCCAGTTTGTTAACTCCAATTTCTACTATTATTAAATTAATTCAAACTAGTACAAACTCTAGTTTCCTAATTAACATTTCAAAGACACTAAGTGAATTTTGTTTGAATGAAAAGCTTCTCCCCTTTTTTCAATTCAAAAATAAACTTGGTATTTCAACTTTTTGTTGGTTAACATATGAACAAATAAAACTATGGGTAGATAAGCAAATAGATAATAACGTTTTTGGCAAGCAGTTGAACTCCGTCGAATTGCTTGTTCAAAAAATGGATTTCTCCCACCTTGTATCTAAATGTTTCCATATTATACGATCTATCATTGAAAAAACTAAGTCTGCTTCTTTGATGCTGTGGGAACAAGACTTCACCACCTCAATTTCCCTAAGTAGCTGGGAAAAAGCTTTCAGAGCTGCTAACAAATTTATATAGGAAGGAATACTTTAGGAGTTATATATATGATGGAAGTGTCCTCTTATTAACTCCTTATGGGTTGAGTGCTTAGAATTTATCTCTACAACACTGAAAAAAAAGTATTTGTCTCACCCCATCTGGTTGTCTATTTCATATTTTCTTTGACGCTCTTAAAAACAGAGAACTTGCATTTATCATTCAGATCTGTACTACAGTCAAATCTGCCATTATTAGCAGATGGAAACAGCCCAACCCTCCTAGTTGGGCTGAAATCTTTAAAAAAAATTAACTATTCTAGAGACTTAGAAAACCTTTATGAATCCGGTAAAATTATTAATCAACACAATTCTAAATGGTCGGTTTGGGATTCTATCGTGGAACCTTGAATGTTTAAACAACTCTATTTCAGATGAGACCCTTTTGACCCTTATTCGGACGCTATTACAGGTTATGAATGTGGTGTGAATGAGGCTATATCTGTTTTTTTTTTTCTTTGTTACTGTATAATAATTTGTATACTTTGTTCAATTATTAGGCATAGCCTTGTCTGTCTGTTTTTTGTATTGTTGCCATTTGAAAAATAAAAACAATAAACAGAAAAGATAAATCAATGTTGGCTGCTAAAAAAAAAAAAAGGAACAAAGCAGGTTTACAAATACAATAGAGGTGTCCATGCAGATAATTCAGTTCAGTGGTGAAGCCAAGAAGTCTGGTGGCTCAATAGCCCAACAGCCAGGCTGAGAAAAGGAGTCCGTGACAGAGACCTTTACTGGACTAAGCTTTACAAAACTCCCCAAACAGAACCCCCAATAACAGCTTCTCATAAGTAAAGCATGATTCACTTTCCTTGCAGAACCACAACTTTTATTATCCTGATAAAACAGTCAATAAACTGTGTATATACTTTTCTGATTATTGCTTGTTACACTGAAAGGAATTACCTATACTTACAAAGCTCACTAGCGCTATCTATCGGCCAAACTTGGAACTCCACCTTGCCATTGCATGTAAAAACAACAGTTCCTAGCCTCAACAACACCATCTATTGCTATTGAACCACATTACCAAGCACATTACTCAACAGCACCATCTATTGGCTGAGAGTGGAAATACATGCTATCAAGACCCAACAATGACAGCTATTGGCCAGCATAGGCATTTCAACATATTATGGCAATTCTGTCTACACAACAAGTGGATTCACATTTTTATCTGGCTCAATAGTGCCATCTTTTGGCCAAATAAGGAATAAAATATAACCAAGAACAGTGATCTTAAATATAGCAACAAAGTCGATAAAACAATCGGAGATAAGCCAAAACGCTACAAACTTTTAGCCCTGAGGTTTGTGGCACACAACAAAGTGCCTGGAACATAAATCAGAAGCGATTTATAACTATACCTTAACCTCCTCAACTTTCTTGAGTGAATTTACAGCAAACCCTAACATATAAAAGCCCCCCCTCCCCCAAATAGGGACACTCCAATAAGCAGAGTGACATGCAGATAAAATAAAACCAAAATTCTGAGTACATGATTGTCATAGGAGATGGCAGGTGTATCAACAAGGCGTAACACCAAAGATATCCAATCATATTGCACCCAGAGGAATACTCTACAAGCATCTCAAAAAGCTCATACACCAACAAAACATATACCTAAGCTAGATATGGAGACATCTGCTCCAAGTACAAAGGCTGACATACAAGACCCGAAAGTCTTGATATCTTCCTTTAGAACAGAAATTAAATCAGAAATTCAGAAAGTTGCAGCAGATTTATCTACGGAAATTAAAGCAGTGGAATCCAAAACCACAGCATTAGAAGATAACTACAAGAACCTTCTACAAACACATACACGACTAGAGGAAGAAGTAGCTTTATTGAGAGAGGAACAATATCATCAACAGTCCGCCTGAGAAGATCTAGAGAATAGATTGAGGAAACAAAATGTCCACATAAGGAACCTCCCTGAATTACTGCAAGACCTTCCGCAATACCTGATAGAACTATGCGAACATCTCCTGCCGGTTTTGGGGGCAGAGGATGTTAAAATAGGCAGAATCCACAGAGCACCTGGTAGACACTCATCTAACTCGGATCACCCAGTAGACATCATAGCATGGTTCCACTATTTCTCCACTAAAGATCAATTTATGAGAGAGGATAGAAACGTGATCCCAGAAATAGAGAGTCATCAGCAGAGCATCTTCTCTGACCTGTCTTCAATGACCTTATTGCAAAGAAAACACTAAAACCAATCTTGGAAATCATACTAGACCGAGGCTGGAAATACCTGGGATTTTCCCTTCCGGCTAAATATATCCAAAGAGGGAAAAATATATACCATCAGAACTATGGAGGAGGGAATTGCCCTACTCTCTTCATCCAGTTGCCAGAGAACATCAACATACCACCCGAAGCAGCCTCAAGGCAACACAGAGGCCCCAGAATACAAACCACTGCAACAACCTAAATATGGATATCATTACCTCTCCAATAGACTGGCCATCCCACATGGAACTTACTTCAAACACAATCTAACACAATGGGACACTGATTCTAAAGTACCATTCTGAAGTGAAGAAATAGCATTTATTAAGATTACTTCACTTGTTTACAAATATGTACAGTTTCAAAAGTCACTTGTTATATTACAATATAAAATAAAAGTGTCACTATGGGACTAAGTTAAACTCTAATTATTAGGCGAACCATCTCCGTATTCAAAGAGAATACTATTTGGCTCACAGCTTTTGCTCTATTTAATTTACTGATCTTTTTTTCAATTTTTTTTAATTAAGAATTCTATTTCAATGTGTCCCACAGACACCAAGTTGTATTTATCTAAACAACACTATTTACCTCTATTGAGGTGTCAGTATACTAGTGAACTCAATAAATCAACAATTGTTCTCAGTGTTTCAACACAAACTTATGGTTATCTTTGTTTAATTGTCACTAATACCTTTTTTCTCTCCCTCTTTACTTTTTAATCCTGATACTAGGCTTTCAGACCTCAAACCCACGCTTCTCACATCCTATACAGGAGGACATCTTGCTCGACTATCTCAGGAGATACGACCGGCTATCTGACAGCCTCAATTTAGACTCTCTATCTCACAGTCAGGTGACTCATGGACATTAAAATAATCTCACATAATGCACAGGCCTTAAATGATCCTATTAAGAGAGGGATAGCCATAAAATAATATCATCGCCTAGGGAGCAGAAGTAATACTTATTCAAGAGACTAACTTTAAAAAAACCTTGATACCCAAATACTGGGAATAAATATATTTACAAACATATCATGCCTCTGCTTCAGATAAAAAAAGAGGTGTCTCCATTTTAATTAATAAACGACTTAACTTTCTACACACCACCACCTAAAAAGACAATGATGACAGATATATTGCAGTATATGGAACTATTAACGATAGAACAGTGTCACTGTTTAATATATACAAACCAAATTAGGAAAAACCTGTTTTCTTTCACAGAATCTCAAACTTAATCTACAACTGGCAACAATCTATTTGGATTATAGGAGGAGATATGAAAGCAGTTCTAGACCCAATTAGAGATAAAACCAAAACCTCTACCCCATCTCCAGTTCTCACCTCCACAAAAGCGCTTAAAGCAATTAAAAAATATAACTGTTTATTTACATGGAGGGGGATGAACCAAAAAGTAAGAGACTTTACCTTTTATTCAGCCAGGCACAAATCCCACTCACGCTTGATTAGGTACTACTACAGCAACAAATAGCTTCAAATCTAACTGAAGCATCGATACATCCTGTCTTGTGTTCTGACCACGATCTTGTTAGCGTATCAATATGTGAGTAATTACCAACAGGCCGATCCCCCTCATGGACATTAAACCCGGCACTTCTTAATGATCCTGTGATAAAGGGAAAAATCAACAAAGCACTAGTGGATTGCTTTTCACTTAATGGCGGAGGGGAGGTAGATGGGATGGGGGTCTGGGCAGCCCATAAGGCAGACATATGAGGGATATGCAAACAACTAGGCTCTGCAGCAAAAAAATCTGATCAATTTCAAATAAACAATTTGAATAAGAAAATATCGGACCTCCATAAATCGTTCTCTGCTAATAATTCACCTCAAACCTACGAGGAAATCCTCAAATGTAAACATGACTTGAATATAATTCTGAGAAAGAAAATGGTAACCATTTTGCAATGCACACAATCTACATTTTTTAGACACTCTAATAAACCAGACACAATGTTAGCTAGGAGACTTAAGCAGCAGAGAGTAAACTCATTTATTCTCAAATTACTAACAAAAGAAAACGATATTACATATCAACCAGACCAAATTACAAAGACATTCCAAAAATTCTAAACTGTGTTATATTCACCACCTGCACACTCTGGAACACAAAAAAAAAAAAAATTAAAGCAGATTCTCTCACTGCTCCTATCTCTATAAAATAAATTAGTATTGCAATAGGGGCCACTAAACCCCATAAGGCTCCTGGTCCAGATGGATTCACTAACTACTATTACAAATAATTCATAGAAATTCTCTTGCCTCATCTTCAGCATCTATTCAATGATTTTCTCTCTGGTAAAACTATGAAAGCTGATTTTCTGGAAGCAAAAATGATTGTATTACATAAAGAAGGAAAGGATTCCACACAATGTAGTAGTTATAGGCCTATATCATTGATCAACTATGACATCAAATTATATTCCAAGATTCTGGCAAATAGATTAGCATTTACTACTGCCATATGTGATCCATCCAGACCAGGTAGGCTTTATTTCAGGTAGGGAAGCACCTGATAATACGAGGCACATTTTTAACCTTATAGACATAGCTTCCAATACAAACATACCACTAATGCTACTATCTTTAGATGCTGAGAAAGCATTCAATAGAATCGACTGGACCTATATGAGAGAGGTCTTACTAAGATTTGGCCTTAGCGAAAGATTTCTAGAGACTGTCATGACATCAAACTCCACCCCAAAAGCATTTATTTAATATCCGGGATTTATATCACAACCATTTAATATTGCTAGAAGAACAAGAAAGGGATGTCCCCTGTCCCCTTTACATTACGTCTTGAAATTCTAGCAATAAGGCACACTTCAGATATTAACTGGATCAAACTGGATGTCAAAGAGTACAAACTCAAGTCTCTTTGCAGACGACATCCTACTTACTGTTTCTAACCCATTAATAAGTCTTCCTAGTTTGATACAAATTTGACCATATATCAGGATATAAAGTGAATGCGAATAAAAGTGAGGCCCTTAATGTTTCATTGCCCAAACAACTGCAAAACCTGCTGTCACTAAACTACTCTTTCAAATGGTCCCCGAAACATACCACATATTTGGGAATTAAAATTCCCACATCTACTAAGCTAATTTATGAAGTAAACTATCCCAATATTATTAAAGAAATATATAAAGATTGCAGAACATGGTCTACCCTCAATATCTTGTGGTTTGGCAAAATTCACTCCATTAAAATGAACACCCTCCCTAAACTATTGTACCTTTTTTGCACTATCCCGACACCAATTAAGCTAAAATATTTAACCACCCTATAAAAAGGCAGTCTCAAACTTCATATGGAACAATAAAAAACCTAGGATAAATAGGGCAACCACAACAGCATCAAAACAGAGAGGAGGCTTAGCCACCCCTGATCTGCTAAGATATTATAAGGCTGCGAGACCAGCCCAAATAACCAAATGATACATTACGGACTCACATCCAGTGTGCGTAGAAATAGAACAACAAGTTCTCCGGGAACAAAATATACTTTTGAATCAGATATTATGGTTAAGCATCCACCATGAAGTTACCATGAAATCACTACCAATGTGCATAAGCCATTGCATCACATTATGGAAACAGATAAACAAAAGAACCCGTTTGTTAGAAAATGGCTCATGGTTAGCCCCACTATTGATGCCCCATAAAGATCCTTCCATAAACAAAAATTCCCAATTAGCTTGGTGGATCTGAAAAAAAATAACAATTGTTGCAGATATATTGTTGAAATGTCAGACATGGTCCCCCACTGAATTCAGCGCAAGTCCCCAATTGTGGCATAAAGAATGGTTAAATCTAATGATGATTAATACCAAACTATGCGAAATTGCAAAAGATAACAAACTATCCAGTAAAACCCTGTTTGAACATTGTTGTCTACACAATTCGAAGGGTAAGAAAAACATTGCAGTAATTTACAACTACTTAAGTGGCCAGGCAACTCCTAACCAACAGCCCTATTAAATTAAGGCTACGTTTTAAAACGTAGCCCATAACTCCAAATTTACGCGTTACAGCTATTAAATTAGCCTTGTAACGTTGATCGCAGCGGACTTGTGTGGAACTTCGCACACGTAAATCCTTTGATCTGTCCATCCCGTAACCGCTACTTGTTCAATTCAGCTATTAAATTGCAACGTAGTCACTCTCGAGCAAGCAAGTCCAATACGTAGCACTTCATAATTAAATAAAAACACAGTACTGTACATTTATAATAAGGGAAAGTGATGTTAGGCCTTAGAATTAATAGCACAACATTCTGAAGCCCGCAAATTGGCCCTGAAAAATACTTTATTTCATGTTCATATTTTGTGTTATATCGATCCCTGCAATCAATGTGTTACGACTAGAGATGTTGCCGCAGTTCGCCCGCGGACTATTCGTGGCGATTTTGGCATGTTCGCGTTCGCAGCGGACGGCGAACACATGCGCTTTTCGGTTTGCCCCCTATACTTTATCATTGAGGAAACTTTGACCCTTCACCTCACAGTCAGCAGACACATTCCAGCCAATCAGCAGCATACACTCCCTTCCAGAGCCTTCCATCTGAAGGACAGCATACATTTTAGAATCATTCTGAAGCTGCATTTGTTGTGAGAGGACAGATAGTGTAGCTGCTGGAGATTTAATAGGGAAATAGATAGCCAGGCTGTGTATTTAGCTTCCACTACAGACCTGAAGGACTCATCTGATATCCCCAAAAGCCCTTTTTAGGGCTAGAACATCATTTATTTTATTTTATAATTTTTTTCTGTGTTTGTGTGTGAAGCCTATTGCATCTACTCTGTGTGCAACCGTGTGCGTGAAGCCTATTGCATCTACTCTGCCAACTTTTGCCAGTGCACAGTGTTAGTCATATCTGGTGCAACCGTAGTGTACAGTGACATAAAACAACACTTTTTCGACTGTAATCGATTGAATATCAGTTGCCTGCCTACAGGAGTGTATGTGAGGCCTACAGCGCCTACTCTGCCAACTTTTGCCAGTGCACAGTGACACTCATATCTGGTGGCACCTTAGATTGCACGCGCAGTGCCCCAAATTTGAAGTGGGAGGTCCGACCAAGCATCTTTTTCCATCTCCCGCTTCCAAAAATCCATGCCATATACACGTCCCCTAATAGTGGACGTAACAGGGATTAAACCGATATGAATAGTACTATTTAACATTACACACCTTATAATAGCGCAGACAGAGGCAACGCAGAGAGAGGAGTCTGAAGAAGAGGAGTCAGAGGAGGAAGGTGGCTTTGAGGAGGTGGAAGACCAAACAAAGCAGGCGTCCCAGGGGGCTTGTTGTCACCTTTTGGGGTCCCTTGGTGGCTGGGTGGAGGAAGAGACCTTCAATGACATCAGTGAGGAAAAGGAACGGGACATGGCTAGCTTGGTATCCAACCTTGTGCAAATGGGGAGTTTGCGGTTGTGCAAAGGGACTGTTTGCGGTTGTTTGCGGTGCATTAAACGGGGAGATTGGTCTGTTACTGTGAAGCGGGTGTAACCCTTGCACTACCTGATCGATACAACATCATACCTGATGTTTTAAAGCATGTTATTTCAAACAATTTAGGAACGTTAAGTGATTTATGCCCTTTATGGCTTAAAACCAGACTCTGCATTAACTATGTAATTTTCTGTGGGAGTTTTGCCATGGATCCCCCTCCGGCATGCCACAGTCCAGGTGTTAGTCCCCTTGAAACAACTTTCCCATCACTATTGTGGCCAGAAAGAGTCCCTGTGGGTTTTGAAATTCGCCTGCCCATTGAAGTCTATGGCCGTTCGCCGGGTTCGCCCATTCGCGAACATATGATGGAAGTTTGCGTCTGCTGTTCGCGAACCGAAAATTTGATGTTCGCGACATCACTAGTAACGACATATACTGTTACTCGCACGTAATAGAATATCATGTTTACTGTTTTATTAGTATTGCATTATATCTGGACTTCGGGGCTGATCGCAAACTGGAATTGAAGCATGTAGGACTTCAAAATCTACCCTCCCCTTTTTAAGTGAAGTAACGCTAACAATCTCTTTTTCTATTTGCTCCATCTGAACCCGTAACTAAGTGATTGCTTAATTATTTGCATTCGAGCACCCAACTTCGATGGCCAAGAACTAGTTTACAAAATAGCCTCTCTCGCTTGTAGCTTGCAGCCCTTTCTAATTTAATAGCAACATAAGTAGGCCAAATTTCAACCCTGCAGCCGTGCTTCAGGTTGGAGTTATGAGTATGGAATTTAATATGGTTACAATTGTCCAATATTATCCTGGGAAACATAACTTAATATCATCTTAGATAAAGAGCAATGAGGTAAAATCTTAAAATGGTGACTAACCCCTCCTTAAATGTAACATTGAAGGAAAATACATATAAAAACTGAAAACAGTCCATTTTTTATCAAATCAAATATTCCTAGCAACTAGAAGCATAATTACAAAACACTGGAAATTGACCATTCCAAAACACGAGGAAGTATTAAGAGAAATTTTATTTATTCTTTCCATGAGTGTCTTATCGGCTGAGATGGGTGAGATATACAGAAGATGGGCCTCCGGTTGGGATATCTGGACAACTGGCAGCTGAGGTTGGTGCGAAAGTTTTTCAGGGATTGATTATCCCCCTTTTTCTTTTCCCTTTTTCTTTTCTTCTTATATTTCTTATATTTCTATTTTTACTGTTGAAATTTTGGTTTAAATTTACAGTGGAAAAGTTATATGAGGCTATAGATAGTTTAAAAAACAAAAACAAAAACAATGAGAAAATGTTGCAAAAGTAATATAACTATAATGTAATATGCCACTATACCATGTTATGTCTAACCTTTTTCAATGTGTGTATGGATACATTGCAATTTTTTTTTCTCGTAATAAAAATCATTAAAAAAAAGAAAGAAATTGGCAACAGTTACAGAGCGATTCAATTGATCAAGCCTGCAGCTACCTGGCCTAAAGCCTAAACCGTAAACCATGCAGAGCACGATCAATTAGGCAGGGCCGTAACTACTGATTTAGAAACAGCCAATAGTAAATGAGACAGTCATCATGACGTCAGTAAAACATGGAGGTTAGACGTCAATCAATTAGTGTTTAGAAGTTCGATATGCGATCGGATTCGCAATCTGGCAATGATAAAATAATAAAAATGAATGACGATACTGTTGTAGTCCATGTACCGAGATTAATATAACACGCAAATTAAATGTAAAAAAAATATTTTTGATCGCAGATTTGCGAGCTTGAGACAGTTGTGCAATTAATTTGAATGTCTTTCATCGCTTTCCCCATATTTGAAAGTGCAGTATTGATTTTGTCACTGGAAAACAAAGAAAGTAAGTGGAGAAAAAAAAGCAAGAGTCAACTCACATTTGCCGACCTCATCTAATGAGGTATGGAACACGCCATCAACTTTCCTCACGAAAATCACCAACCAAGATCCTTGTCTTTCCGGTATTCCGGTCCTGTGGATCCTTTGGTCTAATGATAGTTGTTTTGGCAGTATGGGTGTATAGTGAAAAGAGGGACACTCACAATCTCGCAACTATGTTAAAATATATTGTCTCTTTATTCGACTTGTAAGTGTTGCTTTGCACAAGCACTTACTAAGTAAAAAAATATATGTAATATATATATATATATCCAGACAGATGGCAGTACAATGTACACTGTCAATGCGGTATAATCAGACCTTATAGAAATGAATAATACATGTGAACATACTAAAATGTTAGTGAAATAAAAAGAGTAGCATCAATAATGCTTAAAAAGAAATATAAAACAAAGTAAAAGTACCAAACGCGTTTCACCTGTTAGGTTTACTCAGTGGTAAAAACAGATGCTTATTCATATAGCATACTGCTGTATAGTAACAATTGATTTTGTATTTGCATTTACAGTGCTACAATCAGGTCTTTAACCCCCTTGCGAGTCCTATATGGTACTCGTAGGATTTTCTTCTACATTTGCCATTTATTATTATTATTATTATCTTTTATTTGTATCGTGCCAACATATTCAGTAGCGCTGTACAGGGGAGAAGAACAAAGAAATTTACAATAATGACAACAAGCAGAAAATGGAGGGCCCTGTATTGAGCTTCAAGTCTTGTAAGAAGTGCTTTTTCCCAAAGCACCCCACAAGATTAGACACTTGCCACTTACAATCTAAAGGTAATGGAAGAGACAAAGACCTGGGAAGAGTAGATAAAGAGTAGCAAGGTTAGGAAGGAAGTGAGAGGTACATAGGAAGGAGGTTGTGAAGGGAAAAAAAGAGGTTAGGTTATCCATTAGTTAGAGATGGGAAATATTGGATATAAAGTGACTAGCACTGTTATGTAATATGGTATATGCCCCTAGTGGTCAGATAATGTAACCTGCAGATTTAAATGTCAGGAGACACATAGTTTAACCACATCTTAAGTAGAAGTAGTTCATGGGAAAGTAAAAGAGGAGAGGAGGGCATGAGAGGTGAAATGGCTGTGTTGGAGACAAAAGGTGAAGAAGTTAAGAAGAGCCTGAGGAAAAGGCAGGAGGATATGAGGAAGAAGCAGGCAAGAGGAAACATTGTGTAAAGGGTTAATAGGAATAGGTAGCAGAAGCTGCTAATTGGTCAGGTGTAGAAGATTAGTGTGACTCAATAGATTAAAGCTAACAAGGGGTGGGTTAGGTGAGGGGCAGGCAGGGAGGGAGGGGATTGAGCAAGGGAGAGAGAGAGAGGAGACCAGAATTTTTTGAGTTAGAGGGTATGTTCTTAGCAGCCAGGAGCCAGGGAGAGAGAGAGGAGACCAGAATTATCTGAGTTAGAGGGTATTTTCTTAGCAGCCAGGAGCCAGGGAGAGAGAGAGGAGATCAGAATTATCTGAGTTAGAGGGTATGTTCTTAGCAGCCAGGAGCCAGGGAGAGAGAGAGAGGAGACCAGAATTATCTGAGTTAGAGGGTATTTTTTTTAGCAGCCAGGAGCCAGGGAGAGAGAGAGGAGACCAGAATTATCTGAGTTAGAGGGTATGTTCTTAGCAGCCAGGAGCCAGGGAGAGAGAGAGGAGACCAGAATTATCTGAGTTAGAGGGTATGTTCTTAGCAGCCAGGAGCCAGGGAGAGAGAGAGGAGACCAGAATTATCTGAGTTAGAGGGTATGTTCTTAGCAGCCAGGAGCCAGGAAGAGAGAGAGGAGACCAGAATTATCTGAGTTAGAGGGTATGTTCTTAGCAGCCAGGAGCCAGGGAGAGAGAGAGGAGACCAGAATTATCTGAGTTAGAGGGTATGTTCTTAGTAGCCAGGGAGAGAGATATGAGACCAGAATTACAGGTATGAAAACAATTGCTGGCTTGAGGAATTGTAGCAATTGAATAGCGATTTGCGATTGTATTATTTACAGGCTTGAAAGATCAAATGCTTAGATGGATCGGTGTTATGATTTTGACTGCAGGGATTTTTAGCCCATAACCCATAGATTGTTTGTGGCTCGCTAAAAGATACCAATTGAATAACAAATTAATTTACAGCCTACATTGCAGGCTCCAGTAACTAACAATTATTCAGTTGAATAGGGGAATTGGTATTTTACTGAATAGTGTCAATGTTTTGCAGAAACACTGAATAGCCTCTTGTCAATGCTTACTTTCTATTCACTGGTATCCACACCTACAGTACCTACATGCTCTGCACTGTTCCACATATTCATTGTAGTAACCTTGGAAAGACAGGAGTTAATACAATAAATTAGCTGAACTTGAGATCCCAAGAAGGACCACCAGAGGAGTATTGACTGAGCCAGTGGTGGAGCTATTGCTGGTACAGTAGGTGCAAAGCATCTGGGCCCACAGCATGGTGTGGGCCTCTGATACTGGCAGTATATGAGGAATCTTAACTCATTAGATGAGGATAACAGATAATTACTTTATAGATAACTTTTTTTTTATTGATCCCAGCGGGTGGATAGAGAAGTTGCAAGGGGACCCCAAAATGATTTCTTCCCATTTTTAAAAATGGAGCTATGCTGTGTACTTATAGCAGAGTAGTCATTACGCACCACATATTTTCTTCCTTCAGCTTCTATATACACTATTATATGTCACTCTTCTTCAGATCATAATCAAAACCTACTGTCATATGCATTATATAATGCAGATATTGGTTAGCTTGTAAATCACCTGGTTGAATGAACCAAATTCTATTTGAGAAAGTTACCTAATTTTTAGATGTTCAAATGAACAGTGCAACTGGCTATTACACTCTCTGCATACAGCAGGAAATAAGTGCAGCATATATGTTTTTATCACTAACCCAACTTATTTTCTTCTACTTTCCCCCTGGCCTCCCCATTCCACAAATCTCACCCCACCCCTCTCTCTATTCCTAACCGAATAGCCAAAAATAAAAAATATGTGAAACCATAATCTAGAGATCTATTTATGTTATCATCTAAGAGTGTCCATGTAATCCTATTGATTTTATTGTGGCATGTTGACAGATTTGAAATACTTCAGGTCAGTTGTACATATTATTTACAGTGAGCTGGCCTAAAACAAATGATATGTCTGTACCACCTTTGGTTCTCTCAATAAAAATAAAGATTAACAGCCTTATTAAATTGCGAATCGGACAATTGAATAGGGCTCTATATAAGCACAGAGCATATTTCTTTACAGAAGTTTTTAGTTAGTGAAGACCTTGCTTTTGGATAGAAGTTCACTAACTAAAAACTTCTGTAAAAAAAAATATGCTCTGTGCTTATATAGAGCCCAATCAATTGGCCGACTCGCAATTTAATAAGGCTGTAAATATTGGATAATTAGGTATTAGAAAATAGCATAATCCAAATGGCATCAGCAGATATTCATAATAACATAGCATCACAGTAATTTACGTTAATAAAAAGACTTAGGCCTTCATTCAATTGCAACAGTTACACATCGATGCAATAGAAAATGAGACATCAGTAAAACACGGTAGTTAAAAGTCAATCAATTAGCGTTTAGAAGTCTGATATGTGATCGGACTCGCAATCCTACAATGTACAAAATATTAAAAATAAATGGCGATACTGTTCTAGTCTATATGGATGGCCTGATATGTATTAACTCCTTGATTGTCGGGATCAATATAACACGGAAATTACACAATTTTTTTTTTTTTATTGTAGATTTGCGAGCTTGAGACTGTTGTGCAATTAATTCTAATACCTTTCATTGCCTACCCAATCTTTTAAAGGGCAGTATTGATTTGTTACTTGCGTTTACGAACAGGTATTTAACCCCCTTGAGAGTTCTCTCTAGTACTCATAGGATTTTTTGCTATATTTGCCATTTATGGGTTTGAAAGTAATTGCAGGCTTGAGGAATTGTGGCAATTGAATAGCGATTTGCGTTTGTAACATTTTCGGGTGTGAAAGATCAAAGGCTTAAGATGGGTTGGAGTTACGATTTTGACAACCGCAGGGATTTTGACCTTCTAACCCACAAATTGATTGCGGGCAAATTATTTGACAAGCTCCATTACAGGCTCTTTAAACAACAATTTGCTCGATTGAATGGAGGCCTTAGTCCATCAAGTTAAACATAAGAGAAACTTCTTCATCACAAGGGTAATATATTGTAAACTGAAATATTTTTAATAAGATGTAACAGCAGAGGGCACCACACTTCCACTCTTCTAAAATTCTATAACGTCATCAATATAAAGTAGTTTAAAAAAAATATTTAGCCCAATTATGAATTCAGTACTCCTGGTTTATTCACTTAATAATATCCTATATCTAGGAGTAGGCAAAGTCAGTCCCCAAGTATTAAACACAAGCCAGGATTTCCCCTGTTGCAATCATGTGAGTCAGTCAAGTAAATGCCGGGTTATTTAAGTAGGAATTGTGGGAGGGGCTGAAACTCCCTCTCACTCCTTAAATTGCTCCTACCCCTCTCTATCTCCACGTTCATGTCTATTTTCCCACCCACCTCTCTCTTCTCTCTAGCTTTTTATCATTTTACTCTCCCTAGCCCTCTAATCAGACTAGGACGACATAGTTAAATATGCCACACCCAAAATTAGAATCATTAGCTAGAAAGACCAGACCACAAACAAGGTATAAGTGGAAATTGTGACCTCTTGCTGATACTTCAGGACAGACGTTACCAAACCGTCTCGTAATCAATAAACTTCTTTGGCTTAAATTATCTGTTTTATTTGCTGTTATTGTCTTCACATACTGTTGTACTTATCTGGAACAACATTAGTGCAAGATAATATAATTAAAAAAAGTAAATATATATATATATTTTTTTACCCAACTAACCTGAACTTAACAAAGGATTAATGTCAAGGAAAGAAACATGAATCCAAAGGGTGGGTTAGTATGTGTGCCACACAACGGCAGGAAGCCTCTATATTAGATACTTGCCAAATGTGATTAAACGTCATTCCATTTGATAACTAAGCATGTGAAGTAGGGCTGTTTAAGGTACACAGAAAAAGTTCCAGTAAAACATTTAATCGTAAAAGTCATAACAAACATCATTAAAACTTAAATAAATCTATCTATCTATCTATCTATCTATCTATCTATCTATCTATCTATCTATCTATCTATCTATCTATCTATCTATCTATCTATATCTATAATGTATAACATATACAATATGTTTGTATATATGTTTATACGTTTATAATATAGATACATATGTATGTTTGAGTGCAATTATCTGTATTATTTATTTGGACTTTCTAAGACTTCGAGGCAAGAAGGTTATTGATAAAGAAGTGATCCCAACACCAACACATTATATACTAATATTTAATAAGATTAATAATGATGTGTACTTTTATATTTATAAGCCCTTGTGATTATGCCTATTTAACCCACTGTGCATGATTTTCCTGGTTATCCATCTCAAGTGTAATTTTTGCTTAAACTATCTATCTTTTCAACTAAGTTGTCTAACACTTCCATATAAATGTTTAAAGGATAATCTTTGTGATAATATAAAAGACTATCTAAAGAATAGTTGGGTAGGGCTTGAGAAGAAAAATACTTTGTTAAACATTTACAGCCTTATTAAATTGCGATTCAGTAAATTTAAAATGGCTCTATTTAAGCACACAGCATATTTTTTTACAGAAGTTTTTAGTTAGTGAACTTCTATCCAAAAGCAAGGTCTTCACTAACTAAAAACTTCTGTAAAAAAAATATGCTGTGTGCTTAAATAGAGCCCTTTTAAATTTACTGAATCACAATTTAATATGGCTGTTACAATGCACTTAAACAATGCATTATGAATATTATTAGGCTATATAAGCTAAGTCTTTCTCCATTCCCTGACTGAAGTATTGCTTCTGAAGTTGAGCCATCTATGGGGGAAAGCTACCTAAAGTGTCTTACACAAGTGCAGTATGATAGTGGGTGATGACTAGGCGCACACATCTTTTAGAGGCTAGCAGTTCTGCTACCCTATGGAAATACACTGGCTATACTGTATACGCAATCAGTGAATTATCAAAAGGTAGTATGTGTGTGCAGGGACATGAGTCGGTTTGGGGGGCATAGTGTATGCTAGGCCTTCCAGCAAGGAAGAATACCTTTATGGATCATAGTTTAAATCTCAGTACTGATATTATCTAGAAAGCCGCTATACCACTATAATATATTTTTGACTCAGTCTTAACTTTTTAATGACTTTTAAGTCTCTATATTTCACTGTATCATCATCATCATATTAGTATACATATAAGACAGTCCATAATATTTTTAATCCAAACTTTGTCTTTCATAAGATTTATAAAGGAAAAAAACTATTTTATAAAATTACACTCAGATAAACAGTGCAAAAGTTGTGAAATAATAGTATGATATGTACTGTGTAATTTCTATGTGTCTGTAGTTTCAAGCAGTGATTGTTGTTGAACTGAAATCCTCAGATTCACCTCCTCCTTTTGGGGAGCTCCTCCTTTTGAGAAGCTGCTTTGCATATTGTAAGTTTCATTTCCCTCGGATGACTTATGAGACTGCACAGTCAGCAACAAAGAAATGGAAGATACTGTTTGGAGAAATATTTTTGACAATGAAATAGAGGCACATGGAGTACTTCACAAGTGGAGCTTCACTGTGGATGGAAATCTCCAGGCCTCCAAGCAGCCAGGATGGATGCAATATACAGTGTCTGCTTTTGCCAGGTATAGAGCTATATAATTTCACATTGATTTTTTTTAGAAAAAATAGTGGGTAATTGGAACAGCTTCCAAGAACAAGTAGTAGGATAAATGCATTACAGAATGTTTGGGCTACCCTGAGTAGTATGTACCGTATATATATATATATATATATATATATATATATATATATATATATATATATATATATGTGAGACCACAATGCACTCTCACTCTTTAAAAAAATGTTTTTTATACATGGCTTCTTTTAGACATATGCTTGTTGTATTGCATAGCTTTAAGCATAGACCAGAATGGATTATGCGTGTCCCTGTCCAGTTTCCCAAAGTGCAATGCAACAACTGTATTTCTGAAAAACGTAAGCAGGAAATACGTTTATTAACTTATTTTTTTAAACATATTTTACAAATGACGGAAAATGCTCGCGAGCCGCGTAACACATAGACAAACAACGCAACTTTACAATCTTACGAATCTACAATGGCGCTTTACACAACTAAACCAACGGTTTGCATGCGTGCACGCAGCATATTTCTACTGCACAATTGGGACATTCATTACACGTTCACCTCAGGTCAGCAACACTCAAACTGTACATTGTATGCTGACGGAAAATAAAAACAGATTGTTAGCTCTTCAGGCTATTGATTGCTGGATATATTACTTACAAATAGGTAAAGTATATTAATTTATTAAGTAACTATTTCATTAATTTTTTACTTAACAAAATATAGATAAATATGTATTGCCCCGTCAGTTTTGACGGGCAAGTCGCTAGTATATATATATTAGTTAAGCAGCACCCATGGGGATTGATACAGAGGGCATATGCTTAAGGGAAGCCATGTTTGAAATGGTTATGGATTGCAAGAGCAAAGCCTTTGTGGGCACATTTGCATGTCCCTGCCAAGGTTCCTAGAATGCAGTGTAATAACTGTATTTCTCGGAATTCTCGGCATGAAACTATTTTTTTAACTTGTTTTAGACATTCAAATGTGAACACAAATGTAATAGTTATTAGCTATATATATATATATATATATATATATATATATACATACACAAGTGTGTGTGTGTGTGTATATATAATGTGTGTGTAAATATATATATATATATATATATATATATATATATATATATATTTCAATAAAGCTGTGAGCTAAACTATGTAGGATCACCCAAGATGGGCAGGTCATAGGTGCCAATCAGCACACAGATATATTTTAATACAAAAGTGTCTAGAAATAAGTCCAGATATAAGAGCTGTAGGCAAAGTGTGGACCACATTCAATTCCAGGGCCGTAACTCGATCACAGACAGCCAATTGTCTGCGAGTGAGTTGCGGGCTCCTGTTCCCTTCTGTTTGCAAGGCTATTATTATTATACATATTCCGTAGCACTATACATAAGTTAAGTTACAGGCAATGACAAGTTAAAGATTCACACATTGCAAAGAGTGGATGGCCCTGTCTTTGAGGCTTTTCAATTGCTCAAGCTCCCAAGTTACGTGCTTGAAGCGAAAACCGGAAACCATTTACTGGTTCGGAGCAGTTGAGGGTGGGAACATAATCAATTAAGCAAGCCTGTAACCTCCCATTTGAAATCAGCCAATAGGAAATGAGACTGTTCGAATTAAGGTAGTAAAACATGGAGGTTACCTGACATTCAATTAGATTCGCAATCAGACCCGCAAGACAAAGAAAATACAAAATTATGAAAATGAATGCCCATTCTGTTCTATGCAATCAGACTCGCCAGACAAAGAAAATACAAAATTATGAAAATGAATGCCCATTCTGTTCTAGTGCATACGGGTGGCCTGATATGTATTAACTCATTGATTCATTTTAACCCTGAAATGACACATAAAATTAAATTCTATTTCCTGACGATTTGCAGGCTTGAGACTATTGTGCAATTAATTCTAATGTCTATCATCACTTTCCCCATTATTTACAGTGCAGGATTGATCTTTTATTAATATTTACAGTGCTACGAATTGGTGTTTAACTCCCTTGCGGGTCCTCTCTAGCACATCTAGGCATTCCTCCTCCGTCTGCAAGTGTGGATACGTTTGTGGGCTTGGGGAAATTGAGCAATTGAATAGGGATTTGCGATTTTAGCCTTGCGAAAGTGACAGCTCAAAGGCTTCTGAAGGCTGTAAGTTACGGGTTAGACGGTCGCAAGTTTTTCAAGCACGTAACCCGATCAGAGCCCGCAAAAGACAAAATTGAATAGCAAAATAGCTTGCGACCTCACTTACGGGCTCCCGGATCTCAAATAGGCCAATTGAATGTGGCCCTATGTATGCATAATGAAATCTGTGCATGTTTATATATAACTAACGACTTGCCCATCCAAAATGACGGCAATAAAATTTGATGCCTTGCAATGCTGTTTGCCCCACATTGCGCGGCTCCCCCCCCTCTAACCTGCCTGCTTCGCGATGAGCGCCTTCAGTGCTCATTGCGTGCCTCTTCCCCTCTACCTCTCCCACCCTCTACTTGATATGAGGAGCTCATTGCGAGCCTCTCCCCCCTCTACCTCTACCACCCTCTACTTCCCCCCCCTCTACTTGAAGGGAGGAGCTCATTGCGAGCCTCTTCCCCCTCTACTGGCCTCAAGATGAGCGCCTTTGGAGCTCATCGTAGGCTTCGCAATGAGCACCTTTGGCGCTCATGGCAAGCCTCCCCCTCTACCTCTCCCACCCTCTACTTGATATGAGGCGCTCATGGCGAGCCTCCCCCCCTCTACCTCTCTCACCCTCTACTTGACGGGAGGTGCTCATCACGAGCCTCTCCCCCCTCTACTTCTCCATCCCCTGTGTCTCTTTCCCCCTCTCTCACATGTGTCTCTTGCCCCCCTCTCCCACCTCTGTGTCTCTTTCCACCCTCTCCATCCCCCTGTGTCTCTTCCCCCCTTGTCTCTTCCCCCTCTCCTCCATCCCCTGTGTCTCTTACCCCCACCCTCCCCTGTGTTTCATCCCCCCTCCTCCCTCCCCTGTGTCTCTCCCCCTTCTGCCTCCCCTGTGTCTCTCCTCTGTGTCTCTTCCTCCCATCTCCCTCCCCTGTGTCTCTTTTCCCCCTGTGTCTCCCCCCTCTATCTCTTCCCATCTCCCTCCCCTGTGTCTCTCCCTCCCTTGTCTCTTCCCCCCTCCTCCCTCCCCTGTGTCTCTTCCCCCGTCCTTCCCCTGTATCCCGCCCCGCTCTCGCTCCCCTGTACCTTATCCTCCTCCCATTTAGTCTCCTCCTTCCTTCTTCCTCCTTCTCCTCTTCTCCTCCTCCTCTCTTCCCCCCTATCTAATCTCCTCCCTTTCTCCTCCTCCTTTTCCCCTTTCTCCTCCTCCTCCCTCCTTCACCCTTATCCTTCTCCCTCCTTATCATCCTCCTCCCTCCCACCCCCCTGCTCATCCTCCGCCCTCTTTCCCCCCTTATCCTCCTCCTCCTCCCTTGCCCCCTTATCATTCTCCTCCTGCTTCCCCCATAACCTCCTCCTCACTTCTCCCCTCTCCAATCACCTTCCTATCCCCCTCTCTCCTCTCTTCTTACTTCTTACTATGATGCGAGGAGCGTCCGATGCTCATCTCTCCCCTGCAGCATGTCTTCGGGTTGTGTCTGGATCGGCATATGCTAATGACGTGAAGCGCATGATAGGAAGAGCTCATACTAACATTTATACTTTTAGTAGGTGGCCCATTGTGAGAATAGGACCGAAGGTGCCAGGGGCCCTTTACCCATGAATTGGATAGACTTGCATGTGCAGGGTAAAGAAGGTCAGGTGGAGCATGGCTAGCCCAGGGTGTAGCACACATTTTAGCAGGCCACAGACATACAGAACTTTTTATTGTTAATCAGGGTTTTCTGTTACAGACCTTAATTTCCTGAAAGCTAAAGGGTTATGAACTGCTAATCCCATTAGGAATACAGTAAAATGGTCAGAATAAAATACTAGAATGAAACAACCTCTTTAAAAGTAGCTGCTCTATGATAGAGTAGTATTTGCTTGGGATATTAACTAGTTATCAGCTCACACAGAAAAAAATATTTACCAGAATATTCAATCATTTATTTATATACTAGCTACTTGCCCGTCAAAAATGATGGGAATAAAATTTTAAGGCTGGGAATGCTGTACCTTCGATGCTCATTGCCCCGCGCTGAGCCGCTTTGGCGCTCATTGCAAGCCTCTCCCTCCATCTACTGTACGGGCCTCGCAATGAGCGTCTTGACTGCTCATTGCAGGCCTGGTCAAGCCACAACTTTTGGGGCTCGCAATGAACACCTTCTCCTCCTGTCTACTGGACGGGTCTCGCAATGAGTGCCTTCGACCGCTCATTGCAGGGCTTGTGAACCCACAACTTTTGTGCTTTGCAATGGAATTGCCCATCAAAAATCACAGCAATAAACTTTGAAGCCCGGCAATGCTGTTTGCCACACAATGCAAGGTTCTGCCCCCTCTGAGCACCTTCGGCGCTCATTGCGAGCCTCTCCCCCAGTCTACTTTATGGGCCTCGCGATGAGAGCCTTCGCCGCTCATTGAGGGCCTCGTTAACCTGCAACTTTTGTGCTTGGGAATGCAATGTTTCTCTTTCCACCATCTCCCCCTGTCCCTTCCCTGTGTCTTTCTCCTCTGTGTGTCTGCTGAATGTTTGCATGCTGCGCGCTGACTGCCGTTGGATTTATTTTTAGAGTCCAGTGTTTCTGGCGTTGCTTTCCGCCTTGTTTTGATCCGGTTTGAGAATTTTTTTATTTTTTCGCCGGCCATTTTTTTCCTTGCTTAGCCGATTTTTGATCAACGATCAATATGGCTCAAATTCCCTTGCAACCTCACTCACAGGCTTCCTGGCTCTCTCGCTGTGCTGTGTGTGATTGTGTTATTATTTTTAATTTTTTTTTATTATTTGTCTTTTTTTGGGGGGGGTTTTGAGTTACGCTCTTGAAACAATTTCGACCGTTAAATTA
The DNA here is from genome assembly GCA_027410445.1 of Discoglossus pictus. Lineage (NCBI taxonomy): Eukaryota > Metazoa > Chordata > Amphibia > Anura > Alytidae > Discoglossus > Discoglossus pictus. The sequence continues at coordinate 309,897,120 of CM050165.1, forward strand.
GTAAATTGTAAAGTGCTTCGTTTTTCGGCGGCTATCAGGGTCATCGACATGAGCGCCTTCTGTGCTCATGTCTAGGCTGTTTAAAAAGTCGTGTGGCGCTCATTGCAGCCTAACTCCTACGGGTCTTGCGATAAGCGCTTTGCGAGGGCCGCAATTATTTAACATTGCCTGACCAACATCGCAAACGTGACCAACACTGACAACTATAAATATAATACTAGCTACTTGCCCGTCAAAAATTACGGGATTAAAATTGTAAGGCTGGCAATGCCATTTGCCACATAATGTGAGGCTTTTGCTCGTCTGAGCACCTTCGGCACTCATCGCGAGCCCTGCGTTGAGCACCTTCGGCGCTCATTGAGGGCCTCGTTAACCTGTGTTCTTTAACTTTCCTGCTTTGCACTGATCACCCCTTGGCTCATAACGAGCCCCCCGCTAAGCTCCTTTGGCGCTCATGGCAGGGCTCGCAATGAGTGCCTTCAGCGCTCATTGCAAGCCTCTCCCAAATGCAGTGCTTATCATGAGCCCCGCGATGATCACCTTCGCAGCTCATCTTGTGGCTCGCAATAAGCGGCTTTGCCTCTCATTTTCTGCCTTTCCTCCCGCCTACTGCACGGGCCGCTAATTGCAGGGTTGGTTAATCTGCAAGTTTTGTGCTTGGAAATGCAATGTGTCTCTTTCCAGCATCCTCCCCTGTCCCTTCCCTGTGTCTTTCTCCTCTGTGTGTCTGCTGAATGTTTGCATGTTACACGCTGACTGCCGTTGGTTTAATTTTCAAAGTCTTGCGTGACTGGCATTTTTGGTGTAAGTGTTAATGTCATTGACATTGTGTATTTTCAAAGTCATGCATGCCTGGCTTTGTTCAGCCTCGATTTCATCCAGTTTCAGAATTGTTTACATTTTTGGTCCACCATTTTTGTCCTCAGCCAATTTTGGATTGACGAAAACCCCCAAATATGACTCAAAATCGCTTGGAACCTCACTCCCAGACTTCCTGGCTCTCCCCCTGTGCTGTCTGTGAGTGTGTTATTATATTTGTTAAATATTTTAGTTTTTAGAGTTACGCACTTGGCTTGCAGTTGCGACCCTCACTGCGCTGCTGGCTGCAATGAGCGCCTTTGGCGGGGTAATGTCATGGCACTTATGTAGTTAATGTTAAGGTTGTAAGTGCCTCATAAGGGTCATAATATACCCTTATGGGACTGATGGGGTTAAATAGAGGCTTATGAGGGTCTGTATTGATCCTCATGATTGACAGGGTCAATTAAGTGCTTATGGGGGTCTTTATTGATCCCCATTAGTGACAGGGTTAATTAAGTGCTTATGGGAGTCTTTATGGATCCCCATTAGTGACAGGGTTAATTAAGGGTTTATGGTGGTCTGTATTGACACCCATGAGTGACAGAGTTAATTAATGTATTATGAGGGTCTATATTGACCCCCATGAGTTCCAGGGTTATTTATTGGCTTACGGGGGTCTGTATTGACCCCCATGAGTGACAGAGTAAATTAATGTATTATGAGGGTCTATATTGACCCCCATGAGTGCCAGGGTTATTTATTGGCTTATGGGGGTCTGTATTGACCCCCATGAGTGACACAGTTAATTATGGGTTTATGGGGGTCTGTATTGACCCCATGAGTGACCGGATTAATTAAGTGCTTATGGGGGTCTGTATTAAACCCATGAGTGACAGGGTTAATTAGGGGCTTATGAGGTCTGTATTGACCCCCATGAGTGCCAGGGTTATTTATTGACTTATAGGGGTCTGTATTGACCCCCATGAGTGACAGGGGGTTTAAGGGGTCTGTTGAACCCCACCGAGTGACGGTGTTAATTAAGTGCTTATGGGGGTCTGTATTGACCCCCATGAGTGACAGGGTTATTTATTGGCTTATGGGGGTCTGTATTGACCCCATTAGTGACAGGGTTAATTAAGTGCTTATAGGGGTCTGTATTGATCCCCATGAGTGACGGGGTTAATTAAGTGCTTATGGGGGCCTGTATTGACCCCCATAAGTGACAGGGTTAATTAAGTGTTTATGGGAGTCAGTGTTGACCCCATGAGGGACAGAGTTAATTAAGTACTTATGGGGGTCTGTATTGACCCCCATAAGTGACAGTGATAATTAGGGATTTATGGGGTCTGTATTGACCCCTATGAGTGAGGGGGTTAATTAAGTGCTTATGGGGGTCTCTATTGAACCCCATGCGGGACCGGGTTAATTAAGAGTTTATGGGGGTCTCTATTGACCCCCATGCGGGACCGGGTTAATTAAGAGTTTATGGGGGTCTCTATTGACCCCCATGAGGGACCGTGTTAATTAAGTGTTTTTGGGTATCTGTACCGTGACAGGGTTAATCTATTATGGGGTTCTGTATTGACCCCCATGAGTGACAGGGTGTTAGTGCAGTGTTTTGTGAGACACAGGGGAGGGAGAGGAGGAGGGGAAAGAGAGGACTAAGTGCTGCGAGTTAACGGTTGTTTTGGGTGGTTTGGGGCTCCGTAGGACTAAGTGCTTTGCAAGGGACGCAGTTCTTGCGAGCTCGCAAAGCATGACAACGTCTCGTAGTTTGACAACTATTATATGTGATTATATATGTGTTGTATCAGTAGATATGTACTGTAGTACTAATCTTATAGCAGCCAATGAAGACAGCACCAGCTATTTTGAAGGAACACATATTTTCAGTGTTATATTTGAGCTAGAAGGAAAAATTGGCAGAATGATGTAAAAGTGTAAATAACATTTCAACATGTGGCGAAGATCTAATCTCAGCCTTCAAAGTCCATTTGCACTTCTTAAGAAACATATACTCACAGATAGGGGCATGTATTAGAAGACAAGAATTGAGACAGCATAGATATATAAGTAATACTTTTAAAGCTTGTTTTTATTCTATACCTTCCTAATAATATAAATAAATCATTGCAAAGACTAGTTATTTAAACTAGCATATAAAATATCACTTTACAGTTAACTGGCATGTTATATTTAGCAGCTGGTTATACATTATATAAACATCCAAGCTCCTGATCCCTGTAGTATAATGTGTAACACGTATGATTATGGGCTCATGCAGTTTCATTTCTTGGATATGAGCTGTTGTCTTGGGAGGAGACATGTCAATAGCTGGGATATTTAGCTGTAGGCTCACAGTACTTTGCCAGTTATTCAAGGACCTTGCAGCACACAGGTGAGTCTAAATTAAGTGTATGTTTGGAATCTAGAGTGCAGTATTACAGAAAAGGATGTGGATACATGGAATGGCTTTCAAGTATGAGTGGTAAATTAAACCCATGTCAATTAATGTTATTAGGAATCTACAGTATCATACTTCACAACATTTCAGACAGGGACACTTGTATTCTTGAAAAATGAAGCACCATTAGGTTGTGTTACCACCATTCTACACAATGTGTAACCTACAATCTAGAGGAGCACATACTATGTGCACAGTGCTCCATACACTTATGTTCTGACACTATCTTTCTCCTATACTTTTACAGAGACATGAAACATATTTAAGTAAACTATAAGAGAAAAGGATACCTTAACAGGCAAAAGACAATGATAGAAACACTACAAGTATATAGGATTTGCATGGTAGTAGAATATCTCCTCATTCACTGTTTTATCCCCTTAGTTGCCTGAAACGTCTGTTGAAATTATGATTTTTTTTCTGAAAATGCTTTTATGTTCATTGTTTACTCTGCTGCATATGATGTTAGGTTTGCATATTTCACAAACAAATTACATTTTTCCTACTCTACAGTGGCGCCTTAAAGTGAAATAAATAATGAGGGAAAGTATTAGGTGGCGCAAGAGCATATGATGTTTTGGCTGTGGTGAGAGAAAATGTTCCATGTGCTATGGAAGGCGGACATTATTTCCTAATCCAGAGAACTGGATAGGAACTGCAAGAGCTGCATGCTTCACATTATAACCATCTGCTAATGCTGCTCCTTGTGCAGGAAAGCTGCTTATAACACCACATGTTTATTTGGTCTTGAATTTGCAACATCCTTCTTCTTCTTTTTTCCAGAGAGAAATTATCAGAAAGTGTATAAAGATAAAATGGAGGAAGCTAATTGGAGAGATGTTTTTCTCAGTGAGATGGAGGAACTGGAAGCCCCTCATAAGTGGAGCTTATCTATGGATAACAATCTCCAGAAACCGCAGACTGGATGGCTGCAGTACTCACAGTACACCTGTGGCAGGTAAACACAGAGGAACGTACTACAATTCTGAAACCCCAAAATGCCTGACCTATTAAATTTATCACACCACATGTTCTTATTTTCACATAGTGACACCGTTATACTTTTTATATCAACACTTGAGAGGCAACGGGACTGCACAGAATGATAGTTGTGCTCTATTGGTAACAAAGTACCTTTAAAATCTCTAATTTGTTGACTAGAGACGTTGATCGTGAAAGGGTTAAGTATATTTGAACTATATGCACTTTTTCATATAGAGAGATGCACCATCCATTACCTTTTCTTATATGTCTGTGCATGTGTCTAAAAGTATATGAAATGCACAATAAATAGATTTGTAGCCTTGTATGTATCATTTATTTATCACAATGTTGCTTTACAAGTTTTTAATCTAATGTACAGCAAATACATTGTAGTAATAAATAATGGAATTAACAATTAATAATCTCTAGAATGTTGGTTCTGCATGCATGAAACTCTAGGCCCCAAGGATAGACAAACACATCAGGAGCATTATAGGGTCACTGCAATTAAATAAAAAAATGTTTTTCCAATGTATTTGCAATACATAGCAAATTACCTTTTGTACTGTTTGGAAATAAGGTACTAAATATGTTTTCTTAATTTAAAATGTGTACTACTCACTTCTATAGTTTCTCCATTACCACATCCAACTTTATATTTTTCTGTCTCAGAATGAGTTGTTGGGAGACAGAAAGCTCTTTGGGGTGTATTTGCATCTTGTCATGCACGTAGCCCAAGCACAACTGCCTTAATCAATGTTGCATCCAACAACAAACAGATTGGGCTGTAGTGTGACTGCTGCCAATGGAGGAATACTTGAGTAAAGTGTCTGTGTTTGGATGGCATTGTATTTAAAGATGCATTGTATTTAAAGTCATTGCATTAACTGATGTTTGTGTCAGTGGACCGACGGAATAGCAGCCATAGTAAAGACAATATCTTCTGATAATACTCTCAAACAGTAATATGTACGATTAACCATGAGAAAATAGTACACAGTTGTGGCACTCCTTGGAAGGGGAACAGGCTGAAACTTTTTTACCCAATCTTTCTGTTCCATTGTTTTGAACACACTATGGAGTTGCTCCATCAAATACAAACCAAAGTCAGGAAAAATATTTTAATCCATAGATGGATAGGTTCATCCTCAGACAATTTCCTCCTGCTTCTTCAGACTTACCTCTGTATTGCCTGGAATTAATGCTTTGTGCATCTAAAAATGCTTTATTAATTGTTTTTTTTTTGTTGTATAAAACACCTGCTCAAGATGCAAGCGTCACTGGAGTTCAGAAGAAGTCTTTGTCTTGTTTGCCATGAAATTGGACAAACGCCAGAGATGTGGTTTGGTGAGAATGAGAATCTTCAGACAGAAGTGTAAAAGCTGTGTATCTGCAATGATGGAGAAACCTGTGATCCTTTCACAAAATATCTACGTTGCTATAACCAATCTGGTCAGAAAGATTGGTGAAAAATTCTATGGGCAGAACTGTGGGTTTAAAGATTTGAAGCCTGCGGAACACAGTCCGCAAACAAAGGGTCCTCATGAACAGGAACACTGTGAGGCATGTAGGTTGGGTGTCTGTGGAAGGCAATCACCTCCAGTCCAGGAAGATAGCAGTTCTGCTGTACTTGTTACAGCTCTTGCTGTTGGTATTGGAGGTTTAGCTTTATTAATGGCTTCACTAAAATAAGAATTTTAAGAACACAGATATGTGTTCATTGAATGAAATGGCTTTTCTTTAAAACTAAAATAATTACTTGTGATAGAGCATATTACATACTTTTAGATATATTCTTGAAAATATTGAGCCCTGTAACTGTAATTTGTCAAAATCCTAGGTGCGTTTTTCCATTAAACCATATTTTGTTAAATTGAATCTATACTCTATTTCTGCTTTAAAACAAGATTGCACTATAGTATTCCTCTGAACACCAACATAATGACTCTATGTTTAGTAGACTTGTTAATTTATTTTGATGATGCCAGATCTATAATAGACCACTGAATTACTTTCTATTTCCATTTTTTTAATAAAAAACACTTGCTTTCAGTGGACATGGGTCTTGCTAAGGAATGTGAATTGCTAAGGAATGAAGGGATGTATTTCATAAAGGAACTAGCAGCCTTTATAAGTAGTGCATCATATTTCAACAGTATGTTAAGAATTAAATGACAATGGCTTGCTAATTGGACTCCTTCTTAGGCAGATGTTGAATTGGTAGGGGAACAACAGGACAAACCTGAGGAGACACTTTGTCTACAAAAGGGATATTTCCATTAGCACCTGGCAATGGGACACTAATTTGCTAATTAGCCTTACAGGACTAAAGGCAGGAAGGGAGATGGCGACTGGTCATACTTACACATACTTACAGTCTTCTCACCACAGGAGGCAGTTAATAGCACACTTGCCACGCTAGTGATATAATTGACAGACAGGCCTCCTCACATGAAAAGGACTGGGTTGTATATAAAAGTGCTATCACATATATAGTTGTGAGCAAGCACGCCGTTGCTGGCATGGAGCGCCAAAGGCAAAATTTACGGACTTACGACACAAAAATACGAGACGTGTTACAACCCATTACGACCTTGCAAAAATACAACCTTACCGCCCGAAACCCACGCACATGAAAACATGAAAAGCACAATAAATACACACAACAAATACATAAAAAGCTTACCCACAGCAAGGGGGGCACCCAGGACCTTGAACACTGAAGTTACACCTCAATCTAACTTAAAATAAAAGAGTTTAGACACCCCAAAATGAAAACGAGGCTACAGGACCCTAAACATGCAAAACACCACCAAACACATACGGGTTTTCCGGAAAAGACGTACGAGATTTAAAAACAAGGACGCAACCCGTGCGACCCGTAAAACATTAGAAACACAATAAATACACACAACAAACATATAAAAAAGTTACTCAAAGCAAGGGGGCACCCAGGACCTCTGCAAGTGAAGTTACACCTCGATTTAAGTCCAAATTTCTGAGTTTAGACACCGGAAAATCACCAAGCGAGAGAAAAAATGGCCACCGACCAAATGAAAACGAGGCTAAAGGACCCTAAACACGCAAAACACCGCCATAAACACATACGGATATTCTGAAAAAGTCGGACGACATCCGAAAACAAGGACGCTAAATCAGCCACAGCCGCTTACCACACATTAGGCGCCATTTTAGAACACTAACTTATACAATCCGGAAGTACACAGCTACCCTAACGGATTTGCCTTTCGCACGCACACTATTACACTACACACTGCACACATTCATGACACTTACACAGTAGCTCCACAGCACTGATGCTGCAGCAACATGAAAACAGATTACCTATTGTGAAGTAGTATATGCAGCATTGTGTTGAAGAGCTGGCAAAGTATATTAATTTCTTATTTTATTAATTAATTATTGCCATAACATAAAAAACACGAACGCTGTGCATAGCACACAAACAACCAAGAGCCTCGCAAAGAGCGCCAAAGGCGTTTATTGCGAGCCATGCGATGAGCGCCGAAGGCGCTCAGCGCGAGGCTCGCAATCAGCGCCCAAGGATCTTAAATCACCAACAAAATTAATTTTGCACACAAACAACATTACCTGCCTTACAATCTTATTGCCGTAATTTTTTGACAGACAAGTCGCTTGTGCATCAATAAAGGTTGTTGTCTGTTTTGTATACACATAAACACAGTGTGTATTTCATCATGTTTTTTTTTACACTTTAAAGATAAACTTTTAGATCTGCGAAACACTTTCGCTGCATAACAATGATTAATCAGAAGTATTGCCAATGAGAAACCATTGTTCTCAAAAAATAAAACATAAAATTATATTTTTTTAGATTTTTAAGAAAATACAAAATGTAAAATTGCATTTAACTATTTGTTATCAAATTCCACATAATGAGGGCCAAAATGTTATCCATGTTGCTCTTAGGCACACAGATTTGTTGTCAGCTCTCCATTTCCAAGCTTCATTACATTCCTAGAACTAAAAACGAGTTTGCAACAATTGACCTGTTAGTATTACAGTGTAAGCAATCTACAACCTATAAACTTAGAAACTAAATCACTGGTGCAAGGCTTTTGGAAAAGAGATTTATTGACCTGTGAATTTCTCCAGGAAAGTTACACGTGTATTGATTTCTCATGTACGCTGTCACAAATTACGTCCAAGGCAGAGTTATGGGCTGCTGGCGTTCAAATTCAGGTGGAGGTAGAAAAGACGCACATCAGCTTGAACCACATGTTGCTGAAAGTTAAAAGGTCTGTGCTCCACTTCATATAGGGCTACTAAAAGAAAAACACCATCTACAGCAAAAGTAGAGCTTGTCTTTGATATAGTATTTTTTGTCCATGATCACAAAGGTCTGGCCCAATCAGTCAAAAGTTGTCTTTATTATAGAAACGTATGTGGGAGCACCTGGGCATCAAATGTGCATCAAGGAGGGACTTGCAAGTAGAAGCTTAAGTGGAATACATTACTAGATACATGATTGCATACAGGCAATAAGGAAATATATCTGAATAGATGTGACTGTTTTTTGCTATACATGAAAATAGTTCATGAGCACAAAAAGGTGACTGGTCAGCAACACTGAGGCACATATGCAACAATATGTAAACAATTCAATTCAGTCAAAATTTATTATTATTATTATTATTATTATTATTATTATTATTATTATTATTAATAATAATATTATTATCCTTCATATGCCCCAACAAATCCCATAGTGCTATACAGGGGTTAAGTGGAAAGAAAAAATAATATTTACCTGTAAGTCAGGTATTGAGTTTACCAGGGTAGAGCACTGTGTTTTTTTTTTGGGGGGGGGGGGGGGGCCCTTTCCTGGAGGACATGGGCTTCAATCAAGACAGAAGAGGACTAGACCTTTTACAATCAACATGGCTAGCCCGACTAATCCAGGGCAGAAGGGTGAGGGACAGGGCATAGGTGATTAAAAGGTTGAACCTGATGGACTGAAACATTAATTTTTTAACATTAATTACTATGGGCCTCATTTTATTATCGGCCGTAGGAGATGCAGGACCGCAAGGAAAGCCTTTGATCTTCAACGGCCGCAAGAGTTTCGGCCGTAAGAAAATCCTGGTTGCTATTCAATTGCTCCGGGAACCCTCTCTGCAAGGCTAAAAACGAGCCGCAGCTTACTTGTAGCAAAAAGGTCCCGCAGGCACACATTTAAGCACATTTTAAAGCCATAATAAAGCCATCCTGCACTCTTTTGAGACTATAAAGATTGTAGGTGTTAGCATTAATAGCACAACATTCCCCTACACTCAAATCCGTAAATAAATATTTTTTGAATTTATGTCACATATCCATGTAAAAATTCCAGAGGGCTTGGAGCACCTCAGACCCGCCCACCCTGCGGCCGGAAAATAAACAGTTAATGTAATCTCGGATTTGGGCTGATGTGCAAGCTTGAGAGGGGGTTGCTATTAATCCTCATGTCCCCCATAATGATCCCTAGCATTTACAGAGCTTTACAGTGCCGTCTTGAATTTATTTTTGCATATAAAGATTTCTGAGTTTACGGCCGATTGCAAGATATACGGCCGGCCGTAAGGGGATATCCTTGTTGCGCCGTCTATTTGAATTGCAAGGTAACGGGAGCCCCGCAAGGAATCGCAGCCTTGCGGCCGATTTATGGCCGATAATAGAATGAGGCCCTATGTGACAATGTAACTATGTAATAATCATTGCTGGAGGGTCATTTTAGCCAGGTCAGTGGCATTATTAACCCTATCTTTTTTCACAGGTTGTATTTAATTTTTTTTATTTTTGTTTGCTTTTTATTTTTGTTGTACTCTATTTTTTATTTTCTGTAAGTGCTTTTTCATTTTTTGAATTGTAGGTTTTTTATTTTTTGTAACTAGGGAGTTAATTGTATTTGATTAGGTCATTATTTAATTTTAATTAGGGAGTTATGTAGTTTAATTGGGGGATGGGTATTTTTTCCACCACTCCCCTAACTTAGAGCATCTGATTTACATGCGGATCTATGTTATTATCGGTGGCACGACTTCAGAGCACCTCACCAATGCGAGCCAACCACTGCGCGCCGGTGAGTAGCACTACCCGACCTCTGCGCTTGGCATCTGTGAGTGGGCTTGGGACAGTGTATTCCCTTTTGCTTTCTGTGCCCCCCTTGCTCAACTCTGTGAACTCCTCCTCTCTATGCTCCAGATCTGTCAGATCTTAGAGAAACAGGCAGATATGACAGATCGCTAACAGACTTTAATAGAGGGGGCACAGAGAGGAGTAGGGGCACAGAGAGGTGAATGGGGGTCACAGAGAGGTGAATGGGGGTCACAGAGAGGAGTGGGAGCATAGAGAGGAGGAGGTCACAGAGTTGAGCAAGGGGGGCACAGAAAGGAGAAGGGGAGACCCTGTCCCAAGCCCACTCACAGATGCCAAGTGCAGATGTCGGGAAGTGCGGGTTGGTGTCGGCGCGCAGTGGTGAGGAGCTCTGAAGTCATGGTGCCGTTATTATCACCCTCTCCTAAATGATACTCTCAAAGTCTTCAAGTGAGTCACTGATACCTTTTTTCACATGGAATCCGCAAAAGAAAATGAAGCAATAGTGGAACTGGAGCACCAAATGTAAAAAAAAAATGATTAACATCTCAGCCAATCAAGGGAATTATGGAGTAAAAACATCCATTCTCACTGTAAAAGAGAACTAACAGAGAGGGAGCTATCATTTGGACATGGCTTATGGGTTAGTCAATTATATATTTGGTGACATTGTAGTTTCATATTTACAATATTTTGTTTTAAAAAACGAAATTTAATAATTGGCAAAAAAAATAATTCTACAAGGTTAATAGTACTAATCCTGCATTCAAGGTCTCCTCCTACCTATACAATGAAGATCAGAAATAAAAATGTGTCCCCCATTGCTACATAATTGCATTATGCTATATTATGGGTTTTTCTATACTTTTGAAAATAAATTAACATTATATTAAGCGTTATTCTTCTATATTTTAAATAAAGGTCTACATTGTTTGTATTACCTTTAAAAAGGATTAATCTTTTCACTGCTAGGTTGGTGCAATAGTGCTAAAATTAACATGCAATACACTTGATAATAAAGAAAACTCCTGTTTACTCTAAGTGTTGCATGCTTCAGAGTTTATAGAAATTAGCAAATTTGTACCATGTTACATAAAGGTCTTGGGATGCTAAATGTGCATTCACACATATTTCATCATGATCCATTAAAAAGTCCTCACTGTGATCAAACTACTGGAAAAATTGTGAACTGTTTTTGTGCATAATTGATATCTGGCCCTGCGTCTCATTCAAACCCACAGAGGAGTTCACTGCCAGAAGCCAGACGACAGTAACAGGTTACAACGAAAAAACTCAGAGACTTCGCTTCATCTTGCACAGCGCACCCTGAGCCCCTCCATAGGCTTGATGCCAGTGAAGCATCTGTCCTGTTTACAAGTCTAAGAAATCATATTTGTTTCGGATGTCGTATTTGTCTCCTCCGTGGTATTGCTAGACATTCTTAGTTGTAATTTCAGGACCATTTATAGCACAGACTGATAATACCTCCACAGAAATACAATACAATTTGCTTACCTTGTTATCATTTTGATTATTCTGAAACCTGTTTGTCTCCTGGCTGAACAGTTCTGCTAGGAAGAATCTGTTAATTGGATACCTTTGTATTTACTGCAATATACTCAATACATTCACATATACAGCCTTATTAAATTGTGATTCAGCCAATTCAAAAGGGCTCTATATAAGCACAGAGCATATTTTTTTACAGAAGTTTTTAGTTAGTGAACTTCTATCCAAAAGCAAGGTCTTTACTAACTAAAAACTTCTGTAAAAAATATATGATCTGTGCTTATATAGAGCCCTTTTGAATTGGCCGAATCACAATTTAATAAGGCTGATATTCTGGCAACATTGGATTTTATGTTAATAGTGATATATCCCAGTGTATTGGTACAAATTATAAATATGTGCTGATAAATACAGAACATTGTGTATTCCTTTAGAAATTATAGTTCTGCAATGTGTGTATGCTGTTACTAGTAAAGAAGAGTTCTGATGAAATTCACACCATAGAAAGTATATATTCTAATTTACTACAATCTTATGTTTACAGTTGTGAAGTGATAGACTAGTAATATGAAAAATTAATTTAGTAACTAAAACAAATAAATAAAGTATTTAATGTATGAACCATTACATGCAATTATTTTTACTGGAGACGGCCATAGAGATGTTTGATTTCTTATTTCTCAGCAAAAAATAGTTTCATAGATTTCTGTTAGATATTTTTAAATCACTGTGCTAAAAAGTTTCATATTTCAGTTGACATATCTGAATGCTGAATTGGTTTGTTGCTGAGATGCATCTTGCCAGGAGCAAGATAATGGTCAAAGACACAGTAGGTGAACCCAAGAGATATGAGATATGTAGAGGCAAGGTGAGAGAATCTAAGTTAAATCAGGGTTTAAAAGAGAGAAGGAAGTGGGTTTTAGAAAGATGTGAAATGCAAGGAGGGAGAAAGAAAATAAGTAGAATTGGGCACAAAGTGGTAATGAGACTGTGAGTCTTCAGAGTCGTTCAGACCACAGAGAGCAAACTTACATATAGGATGAGGCAAGATATGGAGGAGCAAGGTCATGTAGAGATATAACTAGTCCAAGAGACTGAAGATAAAAGTGTGAATTAGCAGTTTTCTTGTAGACCTATTAAAAGAGGAGGAATATATTATTATTTTTTAAGAAGTTTATTTAGGTAGAACAACTTCCTTTTTTATCACCTTATTCAGTTTAATTTTAACTGGAGTCTATTTCTATATTGTGTACTTTTATGCAGTTTTGCTATGAAAAGCAATAACTCTTTTAATGCAGCAAATCATGAAAGGGATAGTATTTCTGCAGTTTAGACAATTGGCAGCTAGACTGTAGCATATTTCAGCCTATAAACAACTTATTTGTGATAATAGTATTTAACACAATAGTTGCTTTAACCACACAAAATATTATTTTATGTCGTAATCTTAATAAAAACCTTTAATAATAGAAAGGTCAATTACTCAATAACCAATAAAATAAAGTTTTTCTTTCCCATACATCTTTTTCAATCTTGACACACTTAGTCCATAATTGTACAGACAATATATGTATGTTACTCTCTTCTTTAGTAATGTACAGTGCATTGCTATGGGGAAGGTATTGAAAATGACATGTTAACATGACACGAGCCATGTAAACTTTCTCCTTGCTCAAGTAACGCGTGTCACCCAAAATAGCTTTAGGTCTTATGCCTCCGATCTCTACAGTTTTGCTATACTTTAGCTAGGTGAAGTAGACCCCATGGCTTTGGGACTCTATTCTGTCTATGACATGTGGTATCAGTATGGGCACTGGTGGCTGGTGAACTTTCAAGTTGGAGGTGCGCCGGGGCGAAACATAGCCCATACCCCTTTTCAAACCACACCCCTTTTTATAATTCCTCCCTCTGACGTCATAATGACCTTTATAAGATCCGCCCAATGACCTTATACTTGTAAAGCCCATTGAAATACATGATCAGCAATGCAGCAATGTCAAGAAGTAAAGTAACAATGTGTTAAATTCATTGGTATACAATATAGATTGAAAAAACTCATGTGACAAGACTACAGCAATATCATAATTGCACCTATACGCATTAACAGAAAAATTAAAGCAGTGACACTTATCATTAGTCGGCTCTTCTTCTCAGGGTATTCACGTTCAGTAAGTTGACCAACGAGTACAAACAAATCTGCTGCCACAGAGGGTTTGCACCTGGGGTTGAAAGAAAACAAGCAAATCAATCAGACCATTCAAAAACAAAACCATACCTTAAAAACCTTAAAAGACCAAGTGTGACCATATAGGCCCCAACCGCACCTAAAAACATTAAATGACCAAGTGTGACCATATAGGCCCCAACAGCACCTTAAAAACATTAAATAACCAATCAAAACCATATAGGCCCAAACTGTACATTAAAAAAAATGAAATAAAAATACAAAAAAAAAATATATATAGATATCTATATCTATATATATATATATAGATATCTATATATATATATATATATATAGATATCTATATATATATATATATAGATATCTATATATATATATATATATATAGATATCTATATATATATATATAGATATAGATATCTATATATATATATATATATATATAGATATAGATATAGATATCTATCTATCTATCTATCTATCTATATATATATATATATATATATATATGGAAATAAGGAAAAGAAAAGCGGCAACTAATAATGTACAGATGAGAAACACAATAATGCCAATTGTTAAGAGAAGGGAGAAAGATGGAAACCAACAGCTCATACGGTTTAACCACAAGATTGTAAAAAAGTGTTACAATCGAGAAAAAAGGTCAAGGACATACCAAATCATCGCTGAACAAGTGGAATAATGGCAAAGAAAGTAAAACGTAACCTTTAATAAATATGTGTAAAAAATGAATGTGAAATATAAAAGAGAACAATAAAAAAGTGTGTCATAAAACAGACACACAAAACCTAAGTGTGGTAATGCTGCGAAGCTCAAAGGAGGGCAAGGGAAAATGAATGTCCTAAATAGCTAACATAAGGCAAATAAAGGACCCCTATGCCTTAAGGGGAGACATGGGACATGCACAACAGTAAGTACATACAGACACAATCGTGTCAAAAGTCGTGAGGCAAAGTGTGTATCAATCCACTAGAAAGAAAGAACATACATGTAACTCACAGTTGTGGAGGTCCCAGGTCTCTGTTCCCGAAATATGCCGGTTGAGGGCTTAGTAGTCTCTCACACTTCGTGCCGCTTGCTGGCGTACCAAAGCGCTGCGTCACTCGTCAGTGACGTGTTCGCGTATTGCTCGTGACCGGCGCCAACCAGACGTGCGTGTACCTGCGCTCAAACGCGAACTGGCCTGTCAGGGCCGAAAAATGATCGCGCATGCGCTTACTGAGTCGCCTAACGCGCGTTTCGCACCAGATTGCTTCTACTGGGGCTGTATTGCTAGGAATTCCACCTGCTTTATATACCTAGGCAGCGGTTTCATTAACCCCTCATGGGTCATTTATATCCTTAAAGGAGAAGACAAAGAAATATGAGATTGGAGGAAAACAGACAGCCATCGGCTGTTACATACAGAGTTGTTACTGTGTAATATATCTGTGACTAAATATCAATAGAAAGTGAATACACCAGATAAGAGTAAAACATAATGATGTAACTAAGGAAAATGGAAGTAAAAAATACAAAACTGAGTGAAAACTGATACATAGTGGTGGCAAGATAAAAGAAGAATAATAGTGTATTTTTATTATCAGTTATTTATCACACATATTGACTAAGGAGAAAAGGAGGGTAAGGGGAAACCAATGATATGGGAGGAATTGATAAACTACCACGGACCACATACTGACCTAGTGATGCAAAATGATGATGAAACACTAGGTAAAGAACAAAAACGTAAACAAAGTGTATGGGTGGAAACTAGGCAAAAAAAGAGGGGAATAATTTATAGAAATACAGTATAATTGATTGCCTCATTGAGACCTGACGGAGCCATAGTGTTTAGAAGGAAAATCCATTTGCTTTCTGCTTTTAAAAGGGCATTTTCCAAATTGCCTCCTCTTATGCCAAGGGAGATTTGTTGGATCATCCAACATTGCAATTTTGTAGGATCAGACTTGTGGAATTGAAAGAAGTGTCTAGCGACCGATGTCAATTTCTTAAAGTTTTCCAGATCTTTCCTACTGTTTTTGATATTGCGAATGTGTTCGCCCAAACGTTTACGCATTTCGCGTGTGGTCATGCCCACGTACTTTTTAGATGGTTGACAAGGACATTCCAAAACATATAGGATTTGTTTGGAACTACAACTAAAAAGTTGTGGAACAGAGTGTTTATGTCCAAAATTGTCATAAAAAGTTGTCACATTTTTGATATGTGAACAAATGTTGCAGTGTGCACAGCGATAGTTACCCTTAATCTTGTCCTTTTTGTTGGTCTGCTCTTTGATAATATATATATATACACACACACACACACACATAAAGCAATATACATAAAACAAAAAAATATTATAATTGATATTTATTAATTGATTAATTGATGTACTTTATTATTTAAATATTGCTCATGTATTTGTATTAGACATTATTTATTATACATAATACAGTGCTATTTATTTGCTATACATGTTACAGGATATTATCCTGTAACATGTATATCACATAAATAGCCCTGTAATATGCATAATACATACAGGGTCACACAAGTTCACACTAACCTTTTTTGCCCTTACAGACTTCCTTACTTGCTTTGCTAATCTTTTAAAGACTCTGGATGAAATTTTTTGATTTACATTGATTTCAACCAATCAATCAGAGTCCTTCAAAAATAGTATAAAAGGCGGAGCGTGGGAAAAAATCAATTAGTTGCGGAGGGGGGTCCTTGTAGGAGGGGCTCCGTTAGATTGTTGTGTGTTTTTTTTTAGAGCAACGTTTTTTTTTTAGGTGGAGGCCTCTTGCAATGGGCCAAAATGGATGGACAATGGCTTCAATCAAGATAAAGAGACAAGGGCTTCTATCAAGATGGAAGGACATGGGCCCGACTATCCAGGGCAGAAGGCCCCCGCTGGAGGGGTCAATTTGACAGGTAAGTATGTGCTGTTTACTTTATTATTGTTTTTTTTTTCCCTTCCCTTCCCTTATTTTTATTTTATCTTTAAAAGTGACAGGCAATTTATTATTTTTATTTTAACTGCAATGTTAAAGATACATTGGCTGTTACTTCTAAAAATGGAATAAAAATATGTGGGGGGTGTTGTGTTTTGTGTTTTGTGTTTAACTGTAGTGTTAACATAGGCAGGTAGGTTGGTAGTTAGGTCAGGGTGGGGTCAGGTGTGGTCACTGGGTCAGGGGGTAGGTAGGTAGGTGGGTTGGTAGTTGGGTCAGGGTGGGGTCAGGTGTGGTCACTGGGTCAGGGGGGTAGGTGGGTTGGTAGTTGGGTCAGGGTGGGGTCAGGTGTGGTCACTGGGTCAGTGGAGTAGGTAGGTAGGTGGGTTGGTAGGTGGGTCAGGGTGGGATCAGGTGTGGTCACTGGGTCAGGGGTTAGTAGTTGGGTCAGGGTGGGGTCAGGTGTGGGCACAGGCCCCATGGGGGTGATCTGGGTAATCGGGCAGTGGCGTAGGCCACATGTAGGTGATCGGGGTGATCGGGGGAGGCACAGGCCCCATGGGGGTGATCCGATCACCCCCATGGGGCCTGTGCCACCCCATGATCACCCCAATCACCCCCATGTGGCCTATGCCACCGCCCGATTACCCCGATCACCGTGATCGGGGTAATTGGGTGGTGGCATAGGCCACATGGGGGTGATCTGGGGTGGCACAGGTCTTTTGGGCCTACTGGCACTGCGGGGGTGATTGGGGGTTGCCCAGGCATTGCAGGCCTAGGTAGGTAAGTTGGTGGGTGGGTGGCAGGCAGGCATAGTGGGTTAACTGGGGGACCCTTCCTTTTATTAGGGGGACTAGGGGTTTGGCCAGGGCAGTTAGGACTTACTGTTAGGTTGGGTCAGTCTGAGTGAGTAGTTTCAGCCAGGGAGGTCTCAGTCAGTCTCAGCGGGAGCAGGAAACGAAAAAATCAATGGGACCTGGCTTATGGTGGTTTTATTAACAGGGGCTGTCAATCAAAAAGTAAACTCGAGGCTCTATTAGCTGGCGGGCGCTCGGAGATAACGGTCTGGGTGGGTTTAGGTGGTTCTCCTGACAACTGTACAGCCTTCCATCATTGATTGGTCAATGATGGAAGACTGTCAGTCATTGAAATGGATACATTATCACTGCCCATGCATAGCGTCATTGTGCTTGGTGGGCGGAATGCATTAACGGTCAGGACTCATTCATAGAGTCTAAAGGTTACTAGTGTAGTGTAATATGATCACACAGCGATGCAGGGAAAGCTACAATGGATACACAGCAGTTAATGTATATACACACAAGGGCAAGGGGTTATCTTAAAGTGACAGTGTCCCAGGGAATAGTTTGCTTCATTTATTACTGTAATAACACTTGAATGCTGATGTACACATTATATTTAATTGTTTTTTGTTTATTACTAATACATTATTGTGTTTTTTTATTGCAGGGTCACGAAAATATTTGGGGGGGCGCTTCCCCCGACGCAACCACTTAGAAACAACCACTGAACAACCACTTAGAAACAACATAGATTCACATCATTCCTGTTCATCTAGCCTCTGTCATGAATCAGCCAGTGGCCATATTGGATTTGGTGTGAACTATGCTGGGGCCATTTTGTGACTGGCAGCAGTGGCCATTTTGGGCTGGGTTATCTTCCACATGCTGTTGCCATGTGGAAGAACAAAAGGTTTGGGGCCCACTTGTTATGGATATATGGTTATGTTGTGGTCTAGGGGATAAAGTATTATAAGTTTATCCCTTAGCATATTCCCATCCCTTCCATGTTTAGGCTCATTGTAATGGGTGTCATGTGAGGGAGCTGGTGGGATGTGTTGGTTGTATGTGTGTGAAACATTGGGTGTTATATTTGTAAATATGAATGTATGGTATTATATTAGTATGTCATTATATTGTGGAGGGGAAGCCAGTGAATACAGGCAAGCCTCCTTTGTTCCCAAAGGCCTGTTAATCCCATTAGCTAAGTATCCAACATAGAACTAACAATGGGAAGCTCACAGCTGGAGAGCAGACAGGCAGGCACCCAGAAACAATGGGATGCCCTGAGGCTTCTCAGCCTTCATAGCATGGGCAGAGGAGAGTAAAAGACATGCTTTGCCCTGGAGAGTCAAAGCCCAAATTAATTAGTTGGCCTCGCCTAGTGGGCGGACCTGGGAGGGGACTATTGGTTCACGCACAGTTCCCCTTCATGATTGGCCAGACGTCATTTGGGGCTGGCTAACGGTAGCCACTTCCCCCATTCTTGTGTGATGTGGTTAAATATGCTGTTCTAAAATAAAACATGGTTCATAATTTTCATCAAGACTTTGTGTGCAGGTGTATTATTGACCCAGGGGCATATGCTGGCAGAGGAGATCGTTTCTGACTCCCTTCCAGGTTTTCCCAGGCACACTACCAAAAGCTGGGACTTATGCTCTTGCATCCGCAAGGAAGGTCCATTGGTCTGAGTCACCCAAATCTTAGGTCTAAAACCTACAGGAGATAAGAAGACTAGGATCCTCTATACTCCATCATCATTGTAGGTTGTGACAATTGGTGGCATTGGCGAGAGACTCCACAGAAAGACCAGCAATGGAACAGACGGATATCACCAAAGAAGCAACAAGACGGTTTAAAGCAGCCAGGCACTTATACCCCAGTAAGATGACCGCACAAGAGGTGTCCAACTCACTAGACCAGCATTGCCAGAGGATCTGGCAGGAGCGCAATGGAGCGAGAACTCCAGCTCAGCAAAGACTTGGCTACAGAGAGACATTGCGTCTAGAGAAATGGATGGCGATTCTGAATCTGTGGCAGGACGATGAGCTAATGGGCTGGCTGGAAGTACTAGTAAGAAAAGAGGTTGCCTTGGAGAACCAATATCACGTTTTTCACGCCAGAATAGTTGGTGGCCTTGGAGAGGAGTTTGATTTCCGCTTGGAGATAGATTCTGGCCTCCAAGACATTGTGTATGGTGATTCTGAAGGGGGCATAGGAACCTTTAAAAGGCACAACAACTTGTTTGTCGAACGCTGTCGTGGTTTGGGACTGGAACCGTGGTCCATGGAGGCTAATTTAATGGTACACCTGATTGAGCAGGAACTGCAGCTGGAGGAGGAGTATTTTGAGTTGTGGGACGAGATCTATGGGGAGACATTTTGCCCATCAAGAGGGGAACAACCCAGTCAAGAGGACTGGTCGCCAGATCTTTACAACACAGATGGTATGTACCGAAGTGATTGTGTGCAAGGGGTCTGGGGAGAACATAGTGATGGAGAATGCGTTCCTTTAAAAAAATGCAGAGACTGTGTCAGAGCCTAGAAGGGATGGTAAAGTCAGCTTGGGACCAAATCACCAGCTCCAAGAGCCAGAGACCCAGGGGAATGTTCCCTGGGTGGGGTCAAATAACCCATGTTTGTCCCCTGATACCCCAAGAGACTTAATCCCAGAGGAAATGCTAGCAGAGCACAGTTTCTCCAAACAGGTCTCACCTGAGGACTACCTTCCAGCACAAATCCTGGCAGAAACCCCAGTAACTGCTCAACAGGTAGGGCCAGATGAACTAAGTCTGCCCTCAGAAGTTCTAGGCAATGTGTATGGGCCAGAACTGCTAATGGAGCCAGGGGTTCAGGATAGCCACCCAAGAGACTGTGGGGAGGGCTATGTAATGCACTCTGGGGAGAAGGCCGTAGAGGTCAGGTTGGGTGGGAAGGATAAGATTCCCCAGCCTACAACAGATAACCAAAATCTGTACTCTGACACCCCAGGAGAGTTGCTAAAAAAGGTGCTAGTGAAGCACAGAGCCCAGGAGGGCTATGTAATGGACTGTGGGGAGGGAAAGGAACTGGTTCTTAGCTACAGGGAACCAGGCCTCACACAGCAAGAGTGCCAGGGGCACCAAGAGAGTGCCAGGGGCACCAAGAGCCCGACAGGGGCAGCAAGCTTGCCAGCCTTGGCAAAGGAGCCGTGGGTGCAGGGTTCACCCTCCCCACTTTGTGGCACCATAGTAGAGATACCCTGGATAACCAATGTCCAGAGGCCCACTGGAACAGACACCGCTCCAAAGGCCCAGTTAAACCTGGAGGACTGGGATAAGGGTACCAAGCAAAAGGCCATAGAAGAAGAGGGTCAGCTGAGGGCCCCAAAGAACCGGCTGGGTGGGAATTGCGAGACTCCCCAGCCTACATCAGAGAGCCAAAGCACAGTCATTCAACCAAAGGCAACAGAGGAGGTAAAGGAGGAGTGTAAGCACAGCCTGGGTGGGAACAGCGTAGTTCTCCAGGCTGCAACACAGACAGACCCAGGGGAAGAAAACCAGGAGGTTCTGTCCAAAGATACAGATTTCCAGGAGCCAGAGCAAACAGAGCATCCAAGTCCGGACTCCATCAGGGACGCTGGAGTCAAGCGCAGACCGGTATGTACTTTACTGCAGTTATTGTGTTATTGGGCTACCAACAATAATGATTTTGCTGAGGGAAGTACTGGACTGCCCCCTTGCAATCCCATAGGCCCAGAGACTGTTTTAGAGACCCCAGCCCAGCTGTGGGGACTGGCTGGAGGGAAAGGGGTTGCTATGGGACAGGGGTTGTTTTATGGGGCTCCCAAAAATACGGTTTTGCCTCAGAAGAATGTATGGGTGCAACCCACTGTGTCCCCAGAGACTTCCATGCTGCTGCCAAAAACAGAGAGATGGGATCCTGGACTGTTTTGGCTGGGGGTGCGGGGCAAGAGCAATTTGCTCTATACAGTGGGAGCAAGGCCAAGGGCTGGGGGAGGTCTTTACTCTGCACCTTGGAACTGTGTGCGCACCGACATGAACTTGCCTAGCATGCAGCGGGCCGGGTCAAACCAGCAGATTCATGACTATCAGCGTAGCTGGGAAAATCTTGGATGTTCTCCGCCCGCTTGGGGAAGGATTGTCATGAATCAGCCAGTGGCCATATTGGATTTGGTGTGAACTATGCTGGGGCCATTTTGTGACTGGCAGCAGTGGCCATTTTGGGCTGGGTTATCTTCCACATGCTGTTGCCATGTGGAAGAACAAAAGGTTTGGGGCCCACTTGTTATGGATATATGGTTATGTTGTGGTCTAGGGGATAAAGTATTATAAGTTTATCCCTTAGCATATTCCCATCCCTTCCATGTTTAGGCTCATTGTAATGGGTGTCATGTGAGGGAGCTGGTAGGATGTGTTGGTTGTATGTGTGTGAAACATTGGGTGTTATATTTGTAAATATGAATGTATGGTATTATATTAGTATGTCATTATATTGTGGAGGGGAAGCCAGTGAATACAGGCAAGCCTCCTTTGTTCCCAAAGGCCTGTTAATCCCATTAGCTAAGTATCCAGCATAGAACTAACAATGGGAAGCTCACAGCTGGAGAGCAGACAGGGAGGCACCCAGAAACAATGGGATGCCCTGAGGCTTCTCAGCCTTCATAGCATGGGCAGAGGAGAGTAAAAGACATGCTTTGCCCTGGAGAGTCAAAGCCCAAATTAATTAGTTGGCCTCGCCTAGTGGGCGGACCTGGGAGGGGACTATTGGTTCACGCCCAGTTCCCCTTCATGATTGGCCAGATGTCATTTGGGGCTGGCTAACGGTAGCCACTTCCCCCATTCTTGTGTGATGTGGTTAAATATGCTGTTCTAAAATAAAACATGGTTCATAATTTTCATCAAGACTTTGTGTGCAGGTGTATTATTGACCCAGGGGCATATGCTGGCAGAGGAGATCGTTTCTGAGTCCCTTCCAGGTTTTCCCAGGCACACTACCAAAAGCTGGGACTTATGCTCTTGCATCCGCAAGGAAGGTCCATTGGTCTGAGTCACCCAAATCTTAGGTCTAAAACCTACAGGAGATAAGAAGACTAGGATCCTCTATACTCCATCATCATTGTAGGTTGTGACAGCCTCCATTACATTACTCGGAATAACATTATACTAACCAGTATGAACTGGCCCAATGACCACTGTACATGGAGATCACTTGTTAACTCCAACGATAACAGTAAAAGGAAGGGAATGTGTTCACAGTGGTGATCATATCCATTTAAAGTTACAAAACATAGAAAATCAGTATTTCAAGGGCATACTTCTTGTTCTTGAAGATGCCCAAACAAATGTAACTTTAACTTAAAGTATCTTCCCAACTCCTGGCATTTCTGGTTAAAGGTCAATAGCAAAGTATCAATACCAAATTATTGTAAACTCATGCAAGTCATTAAAAAGGATGGGGTGAATAGTACACAGCTACTTATGAGCAGGAAGTTCTGTTGTTCATGGAAACCAGATATTTGTGATGTATTACATGCCATGCCAATTAGAATTACAATTAATTACACAGCAGAAGCAAGACAAGCATCTTAGAACACCTGGAACTTCAGCTCCATTCTCTTATAGGTATTTGATCTCTGTTCAGGTGACATAAATCAGTTATTGCAAAACATGGAAATTACTGAATGAGACTCAGGCGCATGGAATGAACAAACTGCAAAGGAACACAATTGTAATAGAAATTTATAATACAAATAAGAGCAAAGTGTCATGAACAATGTGGCGGCCATGCACCCCAAAAGCAACTCTGTTTTTTGGGAATCTATCACATCCATGTGCTAATATCAAACGGACATGGGATGTGTTTCTAATGATTGTGTCAATTTCTCTTTCAGTTATGTATAATTTTTCCCCTTTATGTATTATGTTTGGGTCTTTGTAATAGCTTAAATGATGTAGTCATGCTACAAGCAGGCCCTATGATGTGTTAATATTAAATAGAGCTACTTCAGTCACATATGGGACAAAGGGTTACATTTCTCTACAAGATATTATATTGTGCTCAGAGCTGGCCAGGCGTGCATCCTCCCTGGCCTCAGATAGGAGGAGGTTAGTTTATGGCTGGGGGGTTGGCTATAGACCTAGGGGATTGTGTTTTGTGATATCTGTAAATGCATCTGAAGGAAAAATAAACTCAGTCTGTTTGTACTAATCAAGGGTACATGTGCTTCTCAGATCCTAAGAAAAGGGGTCTGATTGTGCCTGCCTCTTCAGAAATGATGCTTAGATCTGTTGAGCTCTGAGATATTTAAAGCAAAAGGCATGGCCTACAAAGCATTGAGATTTGCATGCAAATACAAAAAAAACACTGAGTGTAGAAGATACAGCAGAAAATGCAAAAGATGAATGTAGTAGAGCAATAAAAGGAAAATGCCATGGTGCTACAACTTAGCTCTCCACCTACGTGATTGATAACCCATGCATTTCCATATATCTTGGAGGTGAAAAATGTCCACTTCAACACTCATAACAACTTGCATTCGCATAGTAGTTCAATATATATATATATATATATATATATATATATATATATATATATATATATATATATATATATATATCCAGATGAATACCTGGGATTGTGGGAGGATTCCTCCCACTCGCTATAAGAAGCTCACCTCACACCTCACTTATCTACACATGCTCTTTTCATGTCACTCACCTGCATCTCCCCTCATTCAGCACTATTTTCTTTCCCTACGCCCTCTTAGCAGACCAAGATCCTACTTGGGCAGAGAGATTCAATACAAATTTATATATATAAATATATATATATATATATATATATATATATATATATATATATATATATATAGATAGATAGAGAGAAAGTATCATACAAGGCATGTATGTGAGTCACAGACTCTGTAAAGCTCTGTCCCCTCAGTAGGGCAGCGGTTAACTTTGCTCACGACTATGGTTCGGTCAGTTTGAAATTTGAGACATAAAGCAGGGGAGAAGATTTACAGTGTGATAGAGTCATACAAAGCTAGTATACTCTATAAAACTCTGTTCCCTTAGGAGGACTGAAGAAGCTAACCTCTCAGCTCAGTTAATTAACTTTACCTGAGCCATCAAGATTTAAGACTACTTCTGCAGTATGGGCGGGCCGTTATGGAAAGAGAAAGACACACACAGTTAAACAGCAGCCTGACACTTATGATTGCTTGGAGCAGTGTAGAGACCTGGAAATCTGAAGAAATATACAGGCCAGTGATTTTTCAAACTATTGGACTGTTTGTTTTGCTCCATTCAGGTTTAGCTAGATGAGGAAAGTAATTTGTTTTGGTTTGTTATTTTTGTATCACTAGATACAATTTTAGTAAAACTGGAACAAGTATTATAGCCTCTTGTATTGTATTAAAAGTGCCAGAAACAAGGGATCAAACCCACAGGAGACTGATAACTTGTCACATGTGGTGTTAGAAGTGGGATTAAAATTGGCCTGGCTATGATTGAACTCTTACGGTGCTTGAATGGGGCTGCCAAGAGCACTCAAAGATGGTTTAAAACTCTGAAGGCTCAATAATTGGGTTAGCAAGCCTTGATTTAGGCAAGAAAGTGTGAATCAAGAATCTGGAAGATATCCGACTTCAAATTAGCCCAGAAAGACTGGTTGTTGTAAAGCCACAAAGCTCAGAAAGAACCCATTAAGCAATGTCAAGTGCTTCTGATGGGAAAAACTGGAGCATAGAGTAGCCTATTGTCAAAACAGGGAAGAACAAATGCACGGTAACATGGGAGAGCACCAGTTCAATTGTAACCCAATCAACTTCTTGGGAGTGGCAAAACAGTTTCACCAATTTGCCAAAACAATAAAGGTTGAAGGTAAAGAAAGTGCAGTGACTCTCTTTATAGGCAAAATCATAAAGCCTAGTGAAATTAGAATATCTAATAAAATAGGCATAAAATGTGTGCATGGAACAGTGAATCTCTATCCTAAAAGTACAGCAACACTGGAAGTATGTGGGAAGAAGATGACAATCACTGCATCAGTGGTCACTATCCTGCCTTATTCTGTTGTACCAGGCAAGGATTTTCCCAATTTTTATTACATCATTTAAATCAACAAATGGGAAACCATAAAAAAAACTGAAGAGAAAACCAGACATATCAAGAATCCATGTGGTCAGATCTGTCATGTTTTGACAGTGATCTATTCTTTGAGTCCTGCGGGAAAGAAGAAAGCCGAAAAGGTTGGTACAGAAATAAAGAGAAAAGCTTTTAAGGAGGTTTTAGATGCCATTCTTGTTGAGGAAAGAAGAGGAACTAACAGAAAGGGCACTGTGTGTCATAGTAATGAAGTGCCAGTACAGGAGGACCTGAAGTTGAAGATTGAACCTTACAGCCGTATTCCTCTTCAAAACAATCACTTTGACCGTGATTAAACTTCTGAGAATACTACTTCAAAATGCTTGGAATGAGCTAATATAAGTAAACCGAGGCCAATGCTTGATTCTACATAATGATCTACTTTACAGAACTGTACCTTCAGGTAATGAGACTCTGGAGCAACTTCTAGTCTCTCAAATACAATGAAGGAAAGTTCTAGATGTGGCTCACGTAAACCTGTTTGGGGGACATCTAAGTGCAAAAACATTGGGACAAACTCTGAAACACTTTTATTGGCCAGGTATGTATGTATGTAGAGGTGGCTCAGTATCTTGTACAGAATGCCAGAAGACCACACCTCGCCCCATTGATACCATTACTAATAATTGAAGAGCCTTTTCAGCCAGAGGATACCAGTTTATACTAGTAATACTGGACTACTTCATAGGATATCAATAAACTATACCACTGTGCACAGCAACTTCAAACAACATGGCTAAAGAACTGATACAACTTTAATGAGGGTGGGAATGACAAAGGCAAACCCTGACAGAATAAGTAACACATTTTGCATCAAAGTGAAATCCATGTGTAAACTCCTACAGATTAAATCTTGTAGAAGTCTACTGCCCATAGAAGGGTGGATTGGTAGAACAATGTAATAGGACCTTAAACAGCATGCTAAGAAAAGTGGTAGCACAATATAGGAAAAACTGGGACCTACTTCTACCTTACTCGCTCTTTTCTTTCATGCAAGTAGCTCAAGCTTCTACTGGAATTTCCCCTTTTTAACTTCTATATGGCTGTCATCCAAGAGGGATTCTGGCCATACTACCAGAAGTGTGGGAAGAGCAAGCAGTGCCAGGCAAAAATATTAATGTTAAAAATATAAGGGAAAGAATTTCCCAAGTTGCCCTTTTAGTTAGAAACCATATGGAGAAAGTGGTAGCACAATATAGGAAAAACTGGGACCTACTTCTACCTTACTCGCTCTTTTCTTTCATGCAAGTAGCTCAAGCTTCTACTGGAATTTCCCCTTTTTAACTTCTATATGGCTGTCATCCAAGAGGGATTCTGGCCATACTACCAGAAGTGTGGGAAGAGCAAGCAGTGCCAGGCAAAAATATTAATGTTAAAAATATAAGGGAAAGAATTTCCCAAGTTGCCCTTTTAGTTAGAAACCATATGGAGAAAGATCAGAGACAGAAGCAAACCTATTATAATCGCATGCCATAAGTAAGGAAGTTTCAGCACGGAGACAGAGTGCTAGTGCTAGCACCTACAGCTTAAAATAAAACTTCTGGCTAGAGTGTAAGGTCCCTACTAGATTATTGAGGCCATAGAAGTAAACTATGAAGTGATGACTAGTATGTATATAATTATGAGTAAAGGTAAATAAATTAGTCCAGTCTACTGTGCGTACAGTCCCAGGTGCTCATTTGCTAATCAGGTCACTGTCATTAGTTCATTTAAATTTGAAATTTTAGAATATCCAACACTCTCAGAATTATATGACCTTAATTAGAAAGTTAGCAGAGAAGGGAAGTATATGAATACCTAAATATCAGTGGCGGATGCTAAATAATGAAGGGCCAAGGGGGGGTGAAATTATTATTTGTTGCTGGGCCCCTGACCTTGGTTCCAAACTCACTTAGTGCCCCTCCCAGAGACCCTTCCCCTAGTTCCTCTTCCTAATACCCTTTCACAAGGCATTTCCCCATGGCATCCCCCCCTCCCAAGACCTCTTTCCATAGCTGGGCCCCCCTCAGAGGAAGGTCCTAGTGCATTTCACCACCTGCACCACTGGTAGCTCCTCCCCTGCCCTTAATGTAGATGACAAAAGCAAACAAATACATTTTTTCACTCCAGATGGTCTGTTTCAATACAAAGTTCAACCATTTGGACTGCATGGAGCTCCAACTGCTTTCCAGAAATTAATGGATAAAGTACAACGTTCCCATTATTATTATGCAGCAGCGTGCTTAGAATTGGATGACACATCTTTCAAAAGTGGAAACAGATTTGGGAATCCTGAGAAAGACAGGACAGACTTTAAATCTTGAGTGAAGCTAAGTACGCTGGGCTATACTGTAGGAAGAGGTTTGGTAATATCTGAATAATGCAGAAGCAATCCAAAATTGGTCATAACTTTTGAGGAATCCCCAATTGAGCTACTTGATGGCATTGTGGGGTACTATCGAAGATCCATTCCCCATTCTGCCACAAGAGCTGCCCCATTGACAGATCTGACTAAAGCTGGAGCTTCTGGGATGGCAAAATGGAGTAAAGAACTTGAGAAAGCTTTTAAAGATAAAATGGGCAACTGAAGCTCTTTAATAATACCTGCTGAGAAGAAAATTCATGCTAGTATCTGACTGTGCCCCACTGTAGTGGATTCATCAGAACAAGGAGAAGAACAACAGAGTTACAAGATGGTTATTACTTCAAAATATGTACTCAAACCTCACACACAACACAGGGGGAGAGAGCCTGCAAGTCAGATTGCAAGCAAATTTAAGCTTTAAAAAAGTCATCTAAACGGTGGTGGGGGGGGGGGATGAATGCCGTAAACGTAAATCTTTCAAAAAAAGGCTCAAAACAAGGCCAAAGGCAGTAACACTTAGGCACCCGACGCGAGGTTCGCAACACTTTTAAAAAACTAAGGCAGTAACACCTATGCGCTTATTGCGAGGCTCACAAAACTTTAACAGGGAGTAGAAAAACACAGGGGAGGGAGAAGGGGGACACACTGGAAAAGACACAGGGGGAGAGAGGCAGGAAAAGAGACACAGGGGAGGGAAATAGGGGGAAAAAAAGGCCAAGCAGAGTGGGAAATATGGAAGGGCGAGGGGTCCAACACCGACACAGGGGTCAGATCGTGGGGAGACGCTCGCAATGAGGACCAAAGGTGCTCATTGCGGGCCTTGCAAGGAGTGCCGAAGGTGCTCATTGCAAGCCATGAAAGTGGCAGGTTGACCAAGGACTGCAATGAGCCATAAAGCCACTCATTGCGGGGCTCACGATGAGCGCCAAAGGTGCTCATTGTGAGGACCATAACATACACGATGGAAGAGACTCGCAATAAGCGCCTAGAACCTTGCATTGTGTGGTGTCACAACCTACAATGATGATGGAGCATAGAGAATCCTAGTCCTCTTATCTCCTGTGGGTTTTAGACCTAAGTTTGGGTGGCTCCAGACCAATGGACAATCTTTGTAGATGCAAGAGCATAAGTCCCAGCTTTTGGTAGTGTGCCTGGGAAACCTGGAAGGGAGTCAGAAACGATCTCCTCTACCAGCATATGCCCCTGGGTCAATAATACACCTGCACACAAAGTCTTGATGAAAATTATGAACCACTTTATTTGGAAAACAACATGGCATACAACATTACCAGGAGGGGCTACCTTTAGTCATCCCCTAACTGCCTCTGGCCAATCAGGCAGGCTCCCTACGTGGGAATCATGAGACTCCTCCCCAGGTCCACTCACTAGGCAGGGCCAACTAATTCATTTGGGCTCTGAATCTCCAGGGCAAAGCATGCCTTGGCTCTCCTGTGCCCATACTATGAAGGCTGAGAAGCCTCAGGCCATCCCATTGTTTCTGGGTGCCTGCCTGTCTGCTCTCCAGCTGTGATCTCCCCATTGTTAGTACTCTGCTGGACACTTAGCTAATGGGATTAACAGGCCTTTGGGAACAAAGGAGGTTTTGGCTGTATTCAACGGCTTCCCCTCTACAATATAATAACATACTAATATAATAACATACATTTATATTTACAAATATAACACCCAATGTTTCACCCACATACAGCCAATATATCCCATTAGATCCCTCACAGGATACTCATTACAGTGAGCCTAAACATGGGAGGTATGGGAATATGCTAAGGGGTAAACTTACAATACTTTATCCCCTAGACCACAAAATAACAATATAACCTTATAACAGTATAACAGGGGGTCTGCTAGCCCAAACCCCACTAAGTACAGATGTAGGTATCCTGTACTCCAGTTGTCTTTTACTTGGCCATATGGAGAGTAGAGTCCGATCATAAAATGGCTCCTAGAGGTGACCACTGCCAGTCCCAATATGGCTGCCACCTGAGCCATGAACTTTGTCCAAACACAATATGGCCACTGGGTGATGGCCACTGCTGCCAGTCTCAAGATGGCCCCAGCATAGTTCACGCCAAATCCAATATGGCCCCTGGCTGATTCATGACATGTGGCAAACAGCATTGAGAGATTACAAATGTTATTGCTGTCATTTTTGATGGGCAATTCCCTAGTTAATTAAATAACAAGCTAATGCAAACATTATTTTGTTTTAAACACAATTCCTTTTCTGAGTATTTAAGAGATAATAGATGATACCTTGTGTAAGAATAATGCTAACATTGTTATAGTATATACATATCATTATAAATAGAACTCCAAAGGGGAGGATTATACTGTTACAGTAGAGATAAGTATATATGAAATAGCTTCTTCCGCTTCTCCTGTAAGGTTAATACAGGGGTGGGCAAGTTTGGTCTTGGAGAGCCCTGCACAGGCCAGGATTGAGGATATCCCTGTTGCCTACAGGTGAGTCAGTCACTTCTTCAGTCATTCTGATTGACTCACCTGTGCATAGAAAGAATATCGTCAAATACAGGCCTGTGTGGGGCTCTCCCGAACTTGCCTATCCCTGCAGTAAGGGAATAAGGAATACTGGGTACTGTCATGACTAGGCAAGCTATATAGTAAAACATGGCCAAAGATTTAAGAGTATTTCATATAAAAAAATAAAACAGAGAGTAATTTATGGGACATCTAATTAATGTATCCTAATAACATGTGATTAACTTATGTAAGCTATTTTGCCTTTGGTTTTATTACTTTAACATTACAATGAACCACCAGCTAATATCCCAAATAATCGCTGTGTGCATCACGTACAGCAACTAGATTGTGTGGTAGTCAATATGTTGTCGGAAGGTTGGCAAGGGTATCTGGAGCCATGCAGACTGCAGTGCATCCAACAGGTTCTGAAGAGTGTGTGGTGGAAGATCCATAAGATGAACATGGCGATTAAGGTGGTCCCACAGGTGCACAATGGGGTTCAAGTATGGGGAATTTGGAGGTCAGGGGAGTACTTGGAAGTGTTTGGCGCTCTCCTCCAACTACTCCTGCACTTGTCTGGCCATATGAAATGTTGCATTGTTCTGCTGGAAGAACCCATTTGCTTCAGGGAAGACAGTCAACATATATGGTTGTGCTTGATCCGCATGGATGAATACATAACCCAATCAGTTGAGAATGCCTTCCAGAGATATGAGTGAACCCAGACAATCAGAAGAAAACATTTCCCAGACCATAACACTGCTGCCACCATCGTGTGCTCCTCCAACAATGATTGCAGAGTGTTTGTTCTCTGAGGTTTCGTGCCTGGCAAGCCACTGTCCGTCCAGTTGATGGAGCAGAAAATGTGGCTCATCAGAGAAGGCTTTGACAACCAGAAGAGGTCCAATTTCAGTATCATTGTTCAAATTGATGCTGTTTCTGACGATGAACCCTCGTCAGCATGGGTGTAGTGACCAGCTGTTCGCTTTGGAGCCCCATACGTAAAAGGGTTCTCTATACTGTTGTTTCTGACACACGTCTGGTAGCCCCCTGGTTTGGTTGGGCAGTGAGCCACTTAACTGTAGCATGTCAGTTGGCTCTCATACACCTTCAACGTTCACAATGTTTTGACTAGGTTCCATCTTTATGATTCCTGGAGAACATTCCATCCACAGGAAATAGATTTTACATTCCTTTCTCATAGATATGGGACTTATATCAGAATAGACTTTTTTTTTGGTTAACCAAGACATTTTAAATAGAGTTGTTTCCTCTGATATTGCCTCAATAACATGGTTGGACCATGGTATGATATCTATGTCTTTTACATTGGCAATAAATTATGCAGTTTGACCGCCATGGAAATTAAATCAAACCCTTTTACATCACCAAAAATTAAAAGAAAATGTAAAATGTGAAGGGACTACATTTTTTTAAATTAATAATCCTTCGGTCCTATTCAAAACTACAGTATGGATGGCCCATAAAACAGCTATTAGAGGTATTTTTATTAGCTGGCAGCATAGCCATGAGAAACAAAGAGGACGTCTGTTGAAAGACCTATATATAGAACTTGCAAATTTGGACAGGGAGATTAAGGCTCAGTTTGATTTGAATAGACAAAAGCAAATAGGGGAAATTCGGCTACAAATGAAAAAAATTACAATTACAACAACTACTAACAGACAACTCCTTGTGGGCATTCCAACAACGGCTATATAACTGTGGTAACAAAGTAGGTAAACATCTTGCCAAAAAACTAAAGGGTTATAAAATAAATAAAAGAATAGACTGTATAAAATGTAAGGATGAGATCCTAACAAATCCGAAATATATAGCCAAAGGATTTGGATCATATTATATAATTAATGTATAATTTAAAAAATGATAGAAATTGTGTAAAGCCCTCGGTATCAGCGATAAGGTCAATCTACCGAAAATTTTGGACATGGAGCTAGAATCCTTAAATAAATAATTAACTGATATTGAAATTACAGAGGCGATCACCAACCTTAAGAATTTTTGTACCTCGGGACCAGATGGTTTAAGAAACCAGTATTATAAAATTTGCAATTTGGAACTTTTAGGACAACTTAAAGACACCTTAAATTAAATCAGAAGGTTATGCCCCAGAGGAAATGCTTGAGGCTTCAGTAATTACTATCCCAAAAACAGTCTTGCCATATCCCAAATGTAATAACATTTTGGCCAATATCGTTTTTAAATACCGATCTTAAGATATATGATAAAATTTTGGCAGATAGACCTAATTGTGATTATTGGAAGATTAACCTCCCAGTAGACAGGGCACCGATAACCCCAAAAGATTAATTGATCTAATTGCATATGTCAAAGCGGAATATATCCCTTCACTATTCCTATGTCGACGCAAAAAGTGTTTGATAGGGTAGGCTGGGATTTTATGGACCTGACCCTAGCTAGATATGGTTTAGGATCCTTTGCCTTGAAGGCCATTCATGTTCTTTATACCTCACCAATAGCCTCAGTCACTGGTGTCAGCTAAAGTTCACATAAATGTAAGATCTCAAATGGCACAAGGCAAGGGGGTCCTTTGTCTCCTATATTTTTGTGTGCTTTTAATAGAACCACTTATTCATTTGATAAAATAGGCCAGAAAGAACATAGACTTTCTGCATTTGCGGATGGTATTATGATATCAGTAGAGAACCCTAATACCTCATTAAGTAGTTTGTTTAATTTGATAAATCAATATAGTAAAGTTTCTAACTTTGATATTAATAGTAATAGCTTCTGATTTGGGCATATTAAGTTTAAACGTGAAGACTTACAACAACTGAAACAAATACTCTGTTAACTGGCAAGCATCTGTGAAACATCTGGGTATTATTCTGGAAAATGATTTAAGACATACAATTAGAAGTAATTATAAACCTGTATACAAGGATGTCGCAGACACGATTAATTCTTGGAAGGGATAAAATATCTTGGTCTGGAAGATTAATGGCTACAAAAATGACATTACTCCCCAAAATTAGTTACATATTAAGATGCATTCCCTTCCAAATCCTTACATATTTTTTACATAATCTACAAAATATAATAGATAAATAAATCCCTAACTATAAAAGAACTAGAATTAAAAAAAATTGTGGATTGAAAGGAAAAATTCAAGGAAGGAGGGATGGCTTACCCCTCAATTAAAAAATACAGATCATTGAAACAAAGTTGTATAATTGTGAGTTAAACGATTATACAAATGGAAATATTGGAACTTAATCCACCATTGGCAATATAAAAGAATATGGAAATCACATATAGTAGTGAGCTGGATGTGAAGCAAAACTGAAACAAAGTTGCTAAAACCAAGTTTAGTAAAACACTGTGTAAATCTGAAACAAGTAAAAAAAACATAAAATCACACTGGCTGACTGGGTGCTTAGCAATGGATGAATGGAATTAGTAAAGTAAGCAGGAGAACTCTCTGGAGTGCTCACTAATCATTACTCTGCAGGGGAGATAATTCTATTAATACATCTGCACATGGCAACAGCGCTATTACCCTTGCGTTGAACAGATAGTAGGGCGGAGCTAGTACAGGCTCAAGATGACTGAAATGAGGCTGATACTAGAAGTACATAATCACTATATGTGAACTCACTCCAATTATATAAAAATGGAGAGAAAAAATACTTCCCTAGATGATGCAGAATGGTAGCTCAAAATTGATGAATATGGGTGTCTTATAAGTCTAGCTATTGTCACACTGCACTTAATAATGTTCAGATACAGGGGTAACATAGCAAAGTAAAGCAGTATAATGTGCAGAGGAGTAGTATGGGGAGGGTGATTAATGTATCACAATATCTGTGCTGACGTTGCAGTCTGAATAGCAGATGGATGGATACTGAGTGAAAATTACAAATAATTCTAAATTGCACAATATAGTGAATCACCCTCTGCACCGTAAAAGCACATATACATAGTAAACGCTAATATAGACAATTCATCTCCTGTGGTAGTAGTGATAACCATCAGCTATTTGAAAAACAAAAGATAGGGGAGATCTGGTACAGTAATCTAAATCCGCATACAAAAATCACACACTTAGGAGTCTAGAGAAAGAACCCAATTTACTCACCATACCTGCTGGATCTGATGCCTAGTATCTGTTCAACACAATAGTAATAGCGCCGTTGCCTTGTGCAGAGGTATTAATATGATTATTATTATCTCCCCTGCAGAGTAATCATTAGTGAGCACTCCAGAGAGAGTTCCCCTGCTTACTTTACTAATTCCATTCACCCATTGCTAAGCACCCAGTGTGATTTTGTCTGTGTTTTTCAATTTTATATATTTATTCATTAAAATTTATGTTTTACTAAACTTGGTTTCAGCATCTTTGATTCAGTTTTGCTTCACATCCAGCTCACTACTATATGTGATTTCCATATTCTTCAATAAAAAAAAATATCTTAATAGCATGACAAATAACATGACAAAATGGCTTGATCCAAAATAAGAAAATAGTGGTCTTCAAATTGGAAATGCTCTAATGGGTTCAATTAATATATTTTTTTTAATATTCCAAAACAAACCAACATTTTTTGCTACATCTGATTGTACTAAAATGATTAGAAAAAAGGTACGGTTATGGAATAACTTAACCATTAAATATCATTTAACTCCATTTCTAAGCACAATTACCCCATTAGTTGGCTTAGCTAAATATCTCAAATCACCATTATTGTTGAGATTAACTAGGGGAGGTATGAAATATCTTAGTGAATTATTTGTACAGAATAGATTTATTCCGCTTGATGAACTAAAACAGAATATCCCATTTCTGGACAATATATGGTTGGATTATATTTCCTTGAGAAATAAATTAAAGGATAGCGGTTTCTATTTAAGTGAATCTAGGAACTTGACAGAATATGAGAAAATAATTTCACTAACGGAAGGAAAATGTGTGATCTCCAAATGCTATTACAGTTTAAGATCTATACAAAAATAAATGAAAATGAATTGCATGGTAAGATGGAAAAAGGAATTAAATATGACTTAGTCCGTAGACATCTGGTATAATGCATTTGCGTTGACAAACAGATTTATAAAGAATTCAGCTCATAGAGACTTGTATCTCAAAATATGTAATAGATGGCACCTTACTCCATTGAAAATTTCACAGATAACCAAACAGGAACATTTGAAATACTGCTGGAGAGACTGTGGACAATTTGGAACTACACTCATATCTTATGGTTTTGTCCATTGATTCAAAAATTCTGGCTTCAAATTTAATTAAGTTTGAAATTTGGCAAAAAAGTTTAAGTAAAACCTTCACCGGAAATTATATTATTTCACATCTTTCTGCCAATTTTGCCCCTAAACATTAGGGCCCTCATTCAATTGCAATTTGGCCAATTGAATAGGGCTCTAAATAAGCACAGAGCATATTTTTTTTAAAGAAGTTTTTAGTTAGTAAGCATCTATCCAAAAGTAAGGTTTTCACTAACTTAAAACATCTTTAAAAAAAATATGCTCTGTGCTTATTTAGCTCCCTATTCAATTGACCAAATCGCAATTGAATGAGGCCCTAGGACTTTACTACTTCAGGCCATGGTACCAGCTAAATCCCTTATAGTTGCAAAATGGAAACAGAAACTCTTACCGTTATGCGAGGAGGTTTTGTTGAAATTAAATAAAAAACGTTTAATGGAAAGTAATCTCATAGAATTGAGTATTAGAACTCAACAAAATAAGAAAATGGAAACTTTGGGACAAGTATAATTGCTCCGCTATTTTCTAATCTCTTTTATGTTGACGGGGAAATTAGGCTTGATGTCGAAGTCGTAGATTCATTCCTTCAAAAAAAAAAAAAAACTCTTGTCCTTGTTTATTTCCTCCACCAAGCCTATGCTCCGTCAGGCCCCGTCGCACGTCTCCCAAAACCGGTACCCTCAAGATCAAGAAGGAGTATGAATGTGGTATGAATGGGTTGAGCTTTCCGTTGTCTTACCCCAAATTTTTTAGAGGCACACACCAGATGGTGGTTATTGATGGATAGGATAATAAAATGCCCTGTCTCATAAAAGCATGAATATATCAATGGATGATAAATATATAAAAGTTTTTTTTTAAGCAGATAAAGATTGTATAGGAGTACGTATTGTTTTTGTGTGTAATAGGTCATTGAAATATGTATTTTGTATTAAGATTTTATATGATGTTAAAA
Source organism: Discoglossus pictus (assembly GCA_027410445.1). Lineage (NCBI taxonomy): Eukaryota > Metazoa > Chordata > Amphibia > Anura > Alytidae > Discoglossus > Discoglossus pictus. The sequence goes on from CM050165.1 coordinate 309,934,146, forward strand.
ATGAGAAACTTTCAATAAAAAAAAAGCGTATTTATACATACAAACATCATGATATCTGCAGGGTATTTGTCCACCACATCCCCCCGCCTCCACAATTTCATACACCAATGTGTGTGTTGTGATGGGATACTCACTTTGCATTGTTGTAGGCACACCCATATCCACCTGTCCAGGTAGGCCAACCATTGCCGCTGGCTAAATCCAGTCGCTTAGGGTCTGCTCCCATGGGCAGTATGTAATATTTGCTGGAGGCCCACCTCCGGTTTCACGTGCTGAGCTAGCCTCCTCTGCCATCTTTCTCTTCACCTTCTGCTGGCTGTCGTCATATCTGTGTCGAACAGACTTTACATCCCTATTAGCGAAACCTTAGACCGCAACAGCTGTAGCAATCTCCTCCATCTTTACTGCTGCTTTTCCAGTCTCTCTTGTTGGCTTTTACCCTTTTGTAGCACCATTCCTGCCGCTGCCACCCGTTTGTGAAGAGGGCGTTTGTGTATTGTGCTGTTGCCTTCTAGGACTTCAGTATTAATCAAATGTGACTTCGTGTTAGCTTGGTGTAAGTGTTTAATTGTGTGAACAGGTATTTGTAATGGACTTTATAATTTAGTTGATTGTTCTTGAGTATTGTTCTATAGGACTGTGTTAACCACTAGGAAGTATTTTTTGTGCTTTAGGATGTGATGTGTATTTTTTCTTCTACTGGGACACGCATAGCTCTTAAAGTGTCTTGTAAGGGTTTTAGTTGAATTTGCAGGAGGCTGAGTTTACACTTAAGATTTGTCCCCCTGTGAGCACTTGCAGAGCCTTACAAGAACACGTAAGATGGGAGCCATGTAATAGTACTAAGTAAAACGTTCCTTAGCAGCAGTTCATACTTAGTGATAAGAGTTTACTTGTAAGGGTTTGCCACTGGAAGAATGTAATAACTAATTAAGCTCCCAGAAAAATCCACGTGCATGATTTCTTATTGGAGTCATGTAAGCCCTAAGTTAGTGTTTTTATTCCTTTGTTTGATGTGCCTCATATTACTTTCTCTATTTTTCTTAGTAATTTCATGATTCTTTTTATATCCTTGCATCCCACATTCTATTTGTTTCTTATTGTTGAATTGCTTGATAGAATGTGTCCCTAACACCTCTGGAAATATACTCCATGAATCTCGCAAAGAGTTTTCTAACCTGCACTCTTGTTTTTACATATCAAGTGGGGTTGGGAAAGAGACAAGGAGAGAGAATAGAGACAAGGGGATAGAGACAAGGGGGAAAGAGAAGTAGGGGTGATAGAAGGGGAGACAAGGGGGGGAGAAAGGAGGGAGAGAGAGAGGAAGGGAGAAGGAGTGAGTGAAAGTAGAAGGGAGTGTGAGAAAGAGAGAAGGGAAGAGAGAGTGAGAGGAAGGAGGAAATGTGACAGATAGTAAAGGGAAAAAGAGAGTGGAGAGTCCCCCTCTAGTGCCCACATCATACATACATATCATCACTGCGCAAAACACTGCCAACCGCATAGCACTTTCACACAGGAACGTACAAAATACACTACTACAAAGGACGCAAAATACTTGAACCGCTTTGCACATACACAAATGACGCTACTTTACACGGGCAAGTGGCTAGTGTATAATATATATATATATATATATATATATATATATATATATATATATATATATATATATATATATATATATATATACACACACACACACACATATATACATTAGGATCTTACAGGCACTAAGATGCACACCACTTGGCGAGGCGAGCTATTAAGGCACTACAACTCACAGCACTTGGCCGATGAGCGCCAAAGGCGCTCATTGCCAGACTTATTAAATTGCCATTCTCCCAATTGAATAGGGCTCTATATAAGCACATAGCATATTTAAAAAAAAACATGTTTTTAGTTACTGAAGACCTTGCTTTTGCATATAAGTTCACTAGCTAAATACTTATGTAAAAAAAAAAATACATCACACACAGCACGGGGGAACAACCAGGACATCTGTAAGGGAGGTGGAACGCAAATATAAGTTGATTTTAAAGAGATTCAGCACTCGAAAATCGGCTAAGTGAGAAAAAAAAATGGCGGCCCAAAAAAAATGAAAACGAGGCTACACAACCCTGGACCTTGCAACACACCACCAACCGCGTACCACTTTCACACAGGAACGTACGAGGTACAAAATACACTACTACAAAAGACGCAAAATACTTGCGAACCGCTTAGCACATACACAAACACTCACATTACGCATCTACAGTAGCGCTTACACAAAGAAACCAATGGTTTGCCCTCGCGCACACAGCCTAGTACACAGTCTAATGCACAGTTGGGACATTCATAAAAATATCTCCACAGGCCAGCAACAGTCCAACTGGACATTATATCCTGCGGGAAAATGAAAAAAAGATTGTTAGCTCTTCAGCCTATTGATTGATGGCTATATTAAAAAAGGATGGGGCAATACAATTTGAAGCGATGGGAATGCTGTTTGACACAAAATGTAAACCGTTTTGTACTCTGAGGACCTTCAGCGCTCATTGCAAGCCTTGCGCTGACTGCCTCTCCTGTCGTGTACTTTTGTTCCTCTGGGCACCTTCATCAGTCATGATAAAGAGAGATATATATTTTCATTTATATGTAGTTAAGTAAGAATTAATTATTTATTGAATCAATTAATATACTTTAAGTATTTATAATTAATATATGCAGCCAGCAATAGCCTGAAGTGCTAACAATCTGTTTGTATTTTCCAACAGCATAGAATATATAGTTTGAGTGTTGATGCCCTGATGCTAAAGTGTAATGCATGTTCCAAGAGTGCATTATAAATAGGCTGCGTGTGCGAGGTAAAGCCGTTGGTTTATTGTGTAAAGAGGCATTGTATATTCGTAAGGTTATTAATGTGTTATGCGGCTTGTGAGCATTTTCCGGCTTTTGTAATAGTGTATTTTTTAGTTCGTAGTGTGATATGTAAAGTGCCATGCATTTGGCTGTGTTTTGCGTGGTCCGTGGTCGTGAAGCCTCGTTTTCATTTTTTTCGGCTGCCTTTTTTTTCCTCACTTAGGCTATTTTTTGAGTGGCGAAAATCGTCTAAATTTGCTTAAATTCTCATTCCACCTCACTCCCAGACGTTCTGGCTGTTGCCTCGTGCTGTTTTGTTTCTGCAGTTCGTCTCGTATCTTTTTTTTTCTAAGTCCCGCATCTTGTGATTTTTTTTTTATCTAAGTCCTGCGTCTGTCAACCGCTTTTTTTTGTGTATATGTAGTTTTTCATGATAATGAAATCAAAAAATTAATATACTTTACCTATTTGTAATTAATATATGCAGCAAGCAATGTGCTGAAGAGCTAACAATCTGTTTTGATGTTCGTGCAGCATACAATGTAGATTTGAACTGTTGAGCTGAGGTGTAAGTGTCAGCAATGTGTGCAGTGTGTAGTGTAAATAGGCTGCGTGCGCGAGGGGAAGCCGTTAGGGTAGCTGTGTACTTCCTCATTGTGTAAGTTAGTTGTAAAATGGCGTTGAAAGTGTATGCGGTATGCAGGTCTGGATGATTTAGCGTCCTTGCTAAAAGTGTATGTTGTACCTCGTACAGCTTTTTGTAAAAGTCATATGTGCTTGGTGGTGTTTTGCAGCTTTAGGGGTCGTGTAGCCTCGTTTTTGTTTTTTTTCGGCTTAGGGGATTGTCGAGTGTCTAAACTCTATAAATTGGACTTAAATGTGCATGCAAACGGACTCCCTGAAGTCCTGGCTGTCCCCCCTTGCTGTGTGTAATGTTTTTTGTGTGTGTATTTAGGGCCTCATTCTATTAGCGGCCGCAAGCTATTCGGCTATTCTATTCCCTTACGGCCGGAGGCTCCGGCAGGCTTGCGGCCGGTGCCTTGCTATCTCTTGCGGCCGCTCGCGCCAGAGGAAAGCCTTTGATCTAAAACGGCCGCAAGAGTTTTGCAATTCAATTGCTCCGGAAAACCTCTCTGCAAGGCTAAAAGCGAGCCGCAGCTTACTTGCAGGAAAGAGGCCTCGCTAGCACCAATTAAGCACATAAAATAGCTCAAATAAAGCCATCCTGCACTTTGCGAAGACTATAAAGGGATTTTAGGTGTTAGAAAAAATAGCACATAATTATCCTGTACTCAAATCCGTAAAATATTTTATTTTTAATATCCGTAAAATATCCATGTAAAAAGTCCAGAGTGCTTGGAGCACCTCAGACACACCCACGCCGCAGCCGGAAAATAAACAGTTAATTTGAATTCGGGTTTGGGCAGATGTGCAAGCTTGAGAGTGGGTTCCTTTTAATCCTCATGTCCCCCAATATGATCCCTAGCATTTACAGAGCTGTACAGTGCAGGCTTGAATTTATTTTTGAGTTTTTATATTTCTGAGATTACGGCCGGTTCCAAGATATGCGGCCGGCCGTAAAAGGAGATCCTTGCGGGGCCGTATAATAGAATCGCGAGTTAACTGAACCCCCGCAAGGAATCGCAGCCTTACGGCCGATTTACGGCCGCTAATAGAATGAGGCCCTTAGTGTTTATTTTTATATTTTTCGGTGTGCTCGGGTCGGCCGTTAAGGTTGTATTTTTGCGAGTTTGTAATATTTTTTTTCTAAGTCCCTCGTATATTTTTGTGCAAGTGCTTATTTAGTCATTGCGTGTTAGAGTTTTTTTTCAGTTTTTTTTTTCGTTTCTGTGGCTGTTGTATCCGTTTGTGAGGCGCCGTAGAGACTCCACCTCCGCAAATGCTCATTGCAGGCCGCATTTGCGGAGGTGGAGTCTCTACGGCGCCTCACAAACGGTTACAACAGCCAACACTCTAATCATAATATGTCATCAATCCGCCCACTATGCCCATCCTGATTACCTTCCACCACTCTCATCCCTGCTTTGACGCAGTACATCTATTCCTTGACTTGTTGCTAACTCTTATCCACCTTTACTTTGACAAAATATATACATTTTTTGTAGAATTGTATTTTATAATTCCCCTTCTGGATGGCTACCTTGTCATGGTAAAGGGGCTTGTGTACCTCAATGAAGCTGTGAGCTAGAACACATAGGGTTAGCCAAGATGGGCAGGTCATTGCAGAGAGGTCAGACAAATTATGGTCCACTGGAGAAGGTGGACGATGAGCACAACCAAATACAAGATGGGCCTGGCGTGCAGCGCGCCATAGGGTCATAGAGAGTAGGACACTACTGAACGCCTAAACAAAATTATATAATTGCTGTATATTTTTTAATTTTTAATATAAGCAATTGCATAGTTTTTGTAGTTTTGCACCACCTATTGAGTTAAGCCCTTGGTTTTCTTCAGTATGTATCTTGTGAGCAGCAATCTTAGACTACACAGCCTTCGGATAAAATCACCAAGTGTCCCAGACTGCTGCTCCCTTCCTGCTCCTCTTGTATCTGTAGATTTTTATGCCTGTTTTGTAATAGACCCATCTGCCAATGCTGTCATAAAACTGGAAACTGTTCTCATAAACTGGATAAAAGCACTATATTTATGTGAGTAAATGATATAAATAAACATGTTTTTATTGGACAACATTTTTATCCAGAGTGACAAACATTTTATTTGAAGTGACAAAGAAAGCATGTCAGTGCAAATAAAATGTCAGCAGCAATAGCAAAAAGAATTTAAGCATAGTGTTATATTTTGTATGTGAAAAGGCTTGTTATTGTATGTAGCGTGGACCTTTCTGTGTTTGCTCCAGTGATTCACTGCGTGGTTTGCATGGCCAGATATCTCTCTGCCCCTCCTTCTGCAATGAAGGCTGAATGCTAGGAGTTTCGTTTCTCTTTCCATGGCCAGATATCTCTCAGCCTCTGCCCCTCCTTCTACACTGAATGCTAGGAGTTTTGTTTCTCTTTCCATGGCCAGATATCTCTCTGCGTCTGCCCCTACTTCTACACTGAAGGCTGAATACTTGGAGTTTCCTTTCTTTTGAACTGGCAGCATCCTTGTTTTGGTGATTTCTAGACACAGGGCAAAGGTCAGTCTCACAAGACTGTTCATTAAAAGTCCAAACAGAGGATGAATGGGCAGAAAATGGATGAAGCTGTGTGGAGAAGAGCATTTGACAGTGAGATAGAGGAGCTTGGCGTTCACGATGAATGGAACTTTTCTATGGATAGAAACCTCCAACAACAGCAGCGTGATTGGCTGCAATATACACAATGCACCTTTGCCAGGTAATACAGACAGTGCCAAAACAGCATCTCTCTCTTTCTCTCTCTATATATTTTGACTAGCGACTTGCCCATCAAAAAATGACGGTCAATAAAATTTGAAGACAAGGGAATGCTGTTTGAGACATAATTGAAACAGTTTTATACTGTGAGGACCTTCGGCGCTCATTGCCTCGCAAGTGCTACAGGTTTAACGGCTCGCCTCGCTCATCGCTAAGTCGTACGGACGATAGTTAGACAATTACAATATGTGATAAATATTAAGTTTCATTTTTTTTAGATTTATAAAAGAACACTATTTTCATATTTAGAGAAACACAGTACTGGTACTTCCCGATTTATCAGCTTACAGTACCACTACTTTCATTTTAATCAGTTTATCATTATTATTATTATTATTATTAGTACTAGCGACTTGTTCGTCAAAAATGACGGGGCAATACAATTTGAAGCCATGGGAATGCTGTTTCAGACATAATTGAAACAGTTTTGTACTGTGAGGACCTTCGGCGCTCATTGCGAGGCTTGCTCTGAGTGCCTTTGGTGCTCACTGCATGCCTCGCAATGAGCACCTTCGGCGCTCGTTGCGAGCCTCTCCTATTGTGTACTTTTGGTCCTCTGCAAGAGATATATATTTCTATGTATATGTAGTTAAGTAATAATTCATGATTTATTTAATAAATTAATATACTTTAATTATTTATAATTGATATATGCAGCGAGCAATAGGCTGAAGAGCTAACAATCTGTTTGTATTTTGCGTCTGCATAGAATATACATTGTGAGTGTTAGTGCCCTGCTTATAAAGTGTAATGAATGTTCCAGGTGTGCATTCTAAATAGGCTGCGTGCGCGAGGTAAAGCCGTTGGTTTATTGTGTAAAGTGGCATTGTATAGTTGTAATGTTATTAATGTGGTACGCAACTCGTGAGCATTTTCGGCTTTAGTAATAGTGTATTTTATAGGTCGTAGTGGGATGTGTAAAGTGCTACGCTTTTTGCAGTGTTTTGCGCGGTCCGCGGTCCTGTAGCCTCGTTTCCATTTTTTTCCTCGCTTAAATCAAGTTAAATTTGAGTTCCACCTCACTCACAGACGTCATGGCTGTTGCCCCATGTTGTCTGTGATGTTTTTGTAAATTTTTTGGGTGTATTTAGTGTGTTTTTCGGGTTTTTTGTTCGGCTGCTAATCTCGTAAATTTTTGCGTCTCGTAACGTATTTTAAAGGCTCGCCTCGCTTTGCAAGGCTCGCATCGGCTAATTGCTACGGTTTAAATGCTCGCTTCGCGAGGCTCGCAAAGCGTGATGACGTCTCGCAGTTTGACAACTATTATATGTGATTCTTTATTTGTAACGCGCCAACAAATTCCATAGCGCTATACAGGGGTTAGGTACAAGTATAAACAATTTCCCCAGAATTAAAATAATGGAAGACCCTGTTATTGAGCTTTCAAATCAGATATACACAGTGCTTTCCCTAAAGCACCTCACAAGATTGAAAACTTGCAAACTTACACTCTAAAGGGTGTGGGTATAGCTTACAATGCCACTACTTCCATATTTGTCAGCCCACAGCTCCCCTGTTTTTATCTTTATCATCCCACAATGACACTATCTTTATCAGTACACTGTACTATTACTTCCATAAGCTTTTTTATATCACCATGCATTATAATAACTTTTGAACAACGTTATATTTTCCATGCAGAACTTAGAATATATAAATGGGTTGACTAACTTCGATTTATATATCTGGGCAGCCATGGTGTTCCCAACACATATTTGTGTGTCACAAAGCACATATTTCTAAATTGCAGAAAATGTAGGCATTCTCTTCCTCTCACTCCCTCTCTCTTACTAACTATTTGTGTTCACATTTGGATGTTTATTATAAGTTAAAAATGTGTTTCCTGTTCAGAATTTGACTAATACAGTTATTGCACTGCAATCTGGGAAAGTGGTCATGGACATACAAACGAGTACACAATGTATTTTCACTCTTTTATCCAATACTACTTTAAACATGGCTCCTTTTAGGATATGCTTCCTGGATAACACACTTTGAAGCATTGTATAGGATGTATTATGCACAAGTTAGGACACCTACCCTCATATAATGCCTGTACAAATATTATTTGCTATAAATATTGTGACATTTGTAATATTTCTTAAATTAAACTAAGCTTTAATAGCAGATGTGGAATGACGTTTTTCCGTTAGACAGTAGCCATGACTTCCTTCAGTACTGCACAGCCCACCCAATGCTTTGATTGACATAATATATATTACAAATATGTTTCTCTACACATATCATACTTCGTCCTGTAGCTTAATCTTGGATCCCAAAAAACAGCCCTGCCAAAATGACTTCGGTTAGCCTATTGACTTGTTAAAAGTGTGTAATTGTTATTAAATAAACCTAGCTGAAAATGTATATAACGTTTGGTAAAAATATTGAAAATGAATAACACCTTGGGGGGAGGGGGGAGCCTAGCAATGTGTGGCAAACACCAATGCCAGGCTTCAAATTTTATTGCCATCATTTTTGAGGCGCTCATTGCGAGGCCTGTAAAGTAGACGGGGGAGAGGTTCACAATAAGCGCCAATGGTGCTCATTGCAGCCACACAATGAGTGCTGAAGGCGCTCAGCTCACGATGAGCGCTGAGGGTGCTCAGATTGTGTGGCAAACAGCATTGCCAGGCTTAAATTTTATTGCTGTAATTTTTGACGGGCAATTTGCTAGATATATATATATATATATATATATATATATATATATATATATATATATATATCTCAGGTTAAACATTTTAAATAAATGCCCAAACTACAATGTCTCTAGCTTCATCAATTTAGCAGCACGCAAATGGTGACTTCAGTGGCACTTCAAGTCTATCTTTAGTTCTTTATTTCTCCAGATGCGATGTCAGAAGTATAACTTTAAAATTATTTACTGATGACACCTGATCTCCCATGACTGATGACACATGTCACTTTTGAAGGGTCACTTTTTTTTGCTGGCTCATAAAAGGGCCTTTGTGACTGTAGTTTGAAAGTTGAAGACATTTCCAGAGACTGAAGGGCTAAGTCTAATATTTTAGTACTATACATGAATGTCAGAACTATTTTATGCCATTTGTATAATGCAGGTTCACTTGCTCACATTGTGGACGTTGGTGGAACTCAGCTGAAGTTCATGTCTTGTTCTTCTTCAAATTGGACAGACAAATGAGTTGTGGAACTGTGAAAATGAGGATCTTTAGACAGGAGTGTAAGAGGTGCAACTCTGCTGTGATGGAGAACCCTGAGATATCCCATGAGAACATCAAAAGAGTCCTCAGCAATATGGTCAAACGAATCCAGAGCAAATTCTACAGGCAGGATAGTGAACACCAAGATATGAAGTCTGTCATCTACAGTAATAAAATGGAAGGCCCCCATGACCAGGCACATTGCGAGGCATGTAAGCAGAAAGTCTGTCAGTGGCAAATGTTAAATAATGAGCCAAAAAAAGCAAATGATCAACAGGAACCATCAGCTGATGCAACATGGCAAAGACCTCCATTAATAATTCCATTACCCCCACCACCTCAAGTAATTCCATTACCTTTGCCAGTTCAGCTACCTAAAGTAATTCCATTGCCCCCTCCTCCTCAGCCACCTAAAGTAATTCCATTACCCCCTCCACCTCAGCTCCCTAAAGTAATTCCATTACCCCCTCCTCCTCCTCAGACACCTACAATGATTCCACTGTCCCCTCCATTTCAGCTACCTAAAGTAATTCCATTACCCCCGCCACCTCAGCCACCTAAAGTAATACCATTACCCCCACCACCACAGCTCTCTCAAGTAATTCCATCACCTCCACCAACAGAGCCATCTCATGCAACTACATTATGCCCTCCACCTCATTCAACCCCAGCACAACAAGAACATAGAATATCTGAATGTGTCTCTGCTCTTGCTGTAGAAACTGAAGGTTTACATATTTAACATTGAATAAAGAACTTTTTTGAAAACGTGTTTTTATAAATTGAAGTTTTTTTACTTGCCCATACACTGTCAATTACATTATAACCTATATTTAATTGTCAGTTAAATAGTGTTGTTTTTAAATATAATGAATTGATTATGTTTAATAGAATACTCCAGTTATGCATCCAAGTACAATATTTATATACTATTTAATTATTCCTGTTAGTGTTAAAACATTATAGAGGAAGTGGAGTTGCAATTATATTCATTTATTTACACCTGGGTTTTTTCAAGTTCGGTAAGAGATAAAAAATTTAAATTGGATGTAGAGTAATGATGGTAAAAAATGTAAACCTTATTTGTGTACCCTCCTCCAAAAAAGTTCTAAATGTTTTACTAAAATGTTGTTGTTCAATTTCTCCCCTCCAGTGAACAGCTCTCTTATCCTGCAGCACACCGTGCAAATAGGCATGAGGAACTTTAGGTGCCCATCATTACTATGTAACTATGAAACTATTATACAGTACTGCTAGAACAAAAAGAGATGTGCCTTCCCCAGAAGTAAATAAGGCAGCATATCATGACACCCTAGGAAGGGGGGGAATTAAACAGACTTAGACACTGTTAATGGATTAACCCTAAAGGTGAACAATAAAAAAAAAGAGTTAAATCTTTACACCATTTATGGGTGGATTTCCATTTTTACTATCTTACTGAATTTTACATTCAGGTTGTACAGGGTTTCTAGCTAATGTTTGTTTGTTGAGCATCAACTATTAAAAACAGTATTCAGTTAAGAATAAATAAAAGGTAATGTTTTTTACTTACTTTTGAAATTGTTAGTTTTCCCCCTCAAGCAGATCTGCTTCTCTACTATACATGTGTTTCTCAGGGGGTGTAGCCAACTCTAACTGGAGCCTGAACTAAAAAGAAATCATGACCAGTCTAAGTTCCAGTTCAGACTGAGCAAGCTCAGTAAATCAGCTCTGCTTAAGGTTAAAACAAATAATTTAAAAAGTAAAAAATGTATAAGCTTGTATTTGTTTTAAACTGCATATTATGTTTAGTAGTTGCTGCCCAACAAACTGACATGTGACCTTTACTTCTTAAACACATTACAGTGACCATTAAAGTACCTATATAAAAATGGTACCCACTGCTTCAGTTCAGAAGTCTGTGCTTTATGTCACTTACTTAATAAAAACTGTCAGTCCCTTGTGCAACATAACTTGGCCAGGTGTAATGCCCCTGCAAGGTTTAACATCACATGTCAGTTAATGGCCTATAGGAGGCAGTTTAGTTGACTTGTTATACAGTAGTTCTTTAAGTGCTTTATGGAAGTGGTTTTCAACAGATCATCCTAAAACATGTTTTAAACTTACTTGCCAGTCCTCAGGGTCAAAGAGTGACGAGGACAGACAAACAATTTATATGTCACATTACTATTAGTCATAGTTGTAGACCGACTAAGACTCTGATGCTGGAAAAGACTTACAGCACACGAAAAAGGGGACAGCAGAGGTGGAGATGGATACAAGATGTAATTGAAGTAATGAATATGAGCTTGTTCATGACTGAACAACTAAACAAACAGACAGACTACTGAGGAACTTTTAAAATAAATGCAAAACTAAATGAAAATTGAATGTAGAACATTTATTATCACCCTGCTCAAAATGTTCTCAATGTTAAAGATGGTCTACATGAGCATTGGAAGGTAACCAGCTGGTCCCCAGGGTAAAAAAGGCTGAGACCCACTACTCTACTTAAGAATCATATTTACTGTATAGTTTGCTCATATGAAGAATCTAATTTGATAAATTGTAAAAATGTTTTTACAGAGTTTTTTTTTTTACTTTCCATCTTTTGTATTCAATTTTGGTTTAATGCTAGCTCAGATGTTGCATTTATTCCTAATGGGATTAGAAATCTGTATTGAATGGGAGAAGCCACAGATTCTTTATTTAATCACATTTAATGTTAAATCTTTTATAAGAAAAAAACAAATATGGCCCACAATACATTATGTTTATGTTATTATTTTCTCTCTTCATAAATATATATATATATATATATATATATATATATATATATATATATATATATATATATATATATAATAAATGTCATTAAGAGGTCAGTCAGTCATTCCCGGGTTAAATTCCAAAAGAAACACATCAAAGGGCTGAGAAAAACACATACCGTATATACCCGAGTATAAGCCGACCAGAGTATAAGCGGAGGCACCTATTTTACCACAAAATACTGGGAAAAATGAGTGACTCGACTATAAGCCGAGGGTGGGAAATGTGCTGCCCCCTGTGCCCCTCTTGAGCCCTATGTGTCCCCCTCTTGTGTGCCGTTTTCTTGTGTCCCCCCTCTCTCTCCCCTGTGTCTCTTCTCCCCTCTCCCTCCCCTATGTCTCTTCCCCCACTCCCTTATCACCCTCCTCAACCCCCCTCCTCATTCTCAACCTCCCTCCTCAACCCCCCTCCTCATCCTCAACAACCCCTCCTCAACCCCCCTCCTCATCCTCAACCCCCCCTCCTCATCCTCAACCCCCCCTCCTCATCCTCAACCCCCCCTCCTCATCCTCAACCCCCCCTCCTTAACCTCCCTCCTCAACCCCAACCCCCCATTCTCATCCTCAACCTCCTCCTCAACCTCCCTCCTCAACCCCAACCCCCCATTCTCATCCTCAACCTCCTCCTCATCCTCAATCCCGCTCCTCATCCTCAATCCCGCTCCTCATCCTCAATCCCGCTCCTCATCCTCAATCCCGCTCTTCATTCTAAACCCCCCTCCTCATTCTAAACCCCCCTCCTCATTCTAAACCCCCCTCCTCACTTTACCCCTCTAAATACCTCCCCATCTCCCTTTCCCCTCACTTAGCTCCATCTGCAGCTTCTGCTCCGGCCTCCGCTCCTTCCGGCGTCTTGACCCAGCCAATGCTAATGACATGGCACGCATGTGACGTCACGTCATTAGCATGTGCCGGGGGTGAGGATGAGGAGGGAAAGAGACACAGGGGGGGGGGGGTTAGAGAGACACGGGGGGGTAAGAGAGACAGGGGGGGGGGAGAGACACGGGGGGGGGGGGGAGAGTGACTCGAGTGTAAGCTGAGGGGGCCCTTTTTAGCCTTAAAAAAAGGGCTGAAAAACTAGGCTTATACTCAAATATATACATATATACGGTAATTGCAATTCTCACATCTATCATATAGACAAGATATATGGGGTCTATTCACATAAATACAGGGCACCACCCATGGAGAAGATAATCAATGATAATGGCAATTGTTTTAGTACAGTTGACCAACAAGATCTATTGATTAAGATTGCGAGAAAGTCAGCAGAGGCTGCTCTGTCAACAGATCCAATTAAGATAGAGGGGGGAAGACAGCCCAAATATATAAAAAAAACGGCTTAAATTCACAATGGCAGAAGGAGAGGGGACATAGAGATCCCACACAGAGAGGGTCTGAGGTGACCGGTAGACCGTAGGTGGTAACTATAGCCCTTAATATTTTTTAACTACCCCGGGTAATTATATTGCATGTCTGATTGGTGACTAAGGCCCTCATTCTATTATCGGCCGCAAGGCTGCGATTCCTTGCGGGGCTCCCGTTACCTTGCAATTCAATTATACGGCACCGCAAGGCTATCCCCTTACGGCCGGCCGTATATCTTGCAATCGGCCATAAGCTCAGAAATCTTTAAATGCAAAAATAAATTCAAGACGGCACTGTAAAGCTCTGTAAATGCTAGGGATCATAATGGGGGACATGAGGATTAATAGCAACCCCCTCTCAAGCTTGCACATCAGCCCAAATCCGAGATTATATTAACTGTTTATTTTCCGGCCGCAGCGTGGGTGGGTCTGGGGTGCTCCAAGCCCTCTGGACTTTTTACATGGATATTTTTTAAAATAAAACTTATTTACGGATTTGAGTGTAGGGGAATGTTGTGCTATTAATGCTAACACCTACAATCACTTTATAGTCTCCTCAGAGTGCAGGATGGCTTTATTATGGCTTTATAATGTGCTTAATTGTGTGCCTGCGGGACCTTTTTGCTGCAAGTAAGCTGCGGCTCGGTTTTAGCCTTGCAGAGAGGGTTCCCGGAGCAGATGAATAGCAACCAGGATTTTCTTGCGGCCGAATCTCTTGCGGCCGTTTAAGATCAAAGGCTTTCCTCCGGCGCCTGCGGCCGCAAGGGATAGCAAGGCGCCGGCCTCAAGCCTGCCGGAATCCCCGGCCGGAAGGGAATAGAATAGGCAAATAGCTTGCGGCCGGTCCTTGTGGACCCGCATCTCCTACGGCCGATAATAGAATGAGGCCCTAATTGTTTTTCTTTCTCCCTATATACTGATGATATATATATTGGGGTAAAAATATTAATTACTGTTTTCTTTCTTGCTGTATAACGATGATATGTGGATGTATATTAATTAATGTTTTTGTTCTTTCTGGATACTGGGGAAATGTTTGTTGTTTTTCTTTCCTCTTGAAGGGTTAAAAATAATTTAGGTGTTTTCTTTTTGTAGGAGCCAGCCATTAAATACCAACTAATTGTGCATGTATATATATATATATATATATATATATATATATATATATATATATATATATATATATATATATATATATATATATATATATATATATATATATAATGTTATATTTTGTTTACATCTATTATTTCATAAAACTTTACATTTGTGATTTTTTTTTTTTACTTTGTTTTCCCACATGTTCTTGTATGATTATTTGTTTTTGTGAACACAGAAATATATAAATATATGTTAATTCATAAATCTTATTTGTGTGTTTTATTTGTCAATCATTCTCAAAAGAAAAGAATCTCTAGAAATTACACTTTAATTTCTTACACTTTGTTTTAGTTCACCATTAATTAACATTAAAAATACACATGCAAATGACAGCAAAGCTATAGCCAGAAAATATAATTTAAAACCATTAAATAGGCAGATCTGGTAACCTGAATCATGTTCTGTAGGATAAGGAGTTATAGTTACATATCCAATGAAACATACACCAGGTTACCATATCTGTCTAATTAAATGTATCTCATTTTACAGTAAAATGTTTGTTCTTCTTTTCAGTAGCTCAGGACAACAATAGAGTTAGCGGTGCAACAGTGGCCAATAACAAAGTTAGCGGTACTTGTACATTATATTTTCTAACTAAAAATTTTATTTGCTGTGTTTTTACATACGGTATATTTTTAATGTTATTGGTCAACTAAATGAGATTTAGCACAAAAAAAAGAGCTCACACTGACCCTTTAAGATAAGAGTAAAACTGTATATTGCACCTTGATAATAGAAGTATGTGAAAATGTAATCCTCAGTAGGATAACCTTCCCCCTTAGGCTACAGGTGAACTAGCAGTCCAAGATAGAATACCCAATGACGCAAGCATAGTCAGCTAAGTGTAAAACTTATTTATGCTCTAGGCATGAACATATTTAGGTTTTTTGCTGCAGCTGGACAATCAGATTTGTGTGCTCCCACACTCCCCACTTGCAGCTCCTCCCTTCTCTTTTCTATATCTCAAATCATAAGTTTATGTGTTCATGTATACATATGGTATGTCAGACAGTTTCAAGCACACTTACATACAGAGATATCACTGCATATAGACATTCTGTGCATAAATAAACATATTTCAATGCACCGATGTCCCCTAAGGCCTGGGCCTCGTGGGCCGACAGAAACACACCCCTTGGTCATGGCTTACATAGCCACTAATCTTGTTTGTTTGTTACAGGAGATATTTTTCCATAATATAGGGCACTTTCAATCCTCTCTCTAAGGCAGGTACATCAGTCTTTCTCTATTTCTCTAACTATCTCTACCTATCTCTCTATGTTATCCCCTTCTTTACTTTTCAATAATTGAAGATAATTCACCGTAATGTCTGTAGTTGATGTATTGGGATAAACATCTCAACTATAATAATTCTGGAAAGTGTGTAATGCTCCATGGCAGCGTACACACTTACCACTACTTCCTAAGTCTGGACAGAGCTGCAGGCATGCAGAAGAAGACACTGGGGGGAGGGGAAAGGAAGACACAGAGGGAAGGGGAGAAAGACACGGGGGAGGAAGAGACACATCAAAAATGATCCCATCATTTACGACAGGCAATTGACTAGTAATCATATATTCATTGCAGTTACTTAAAAAATGCAATGCTGTTGTCCTCTTGTTAGATAAACAAACTTAAGATGCCTTGTTGGTATGTATTGCTAGAATCTTAATTTGATGTAGTCTAGGTAAAAGTCATTCATTTCATACACAAAGAAGAAGGTAGGGAGGTGATAGGAGGCAAATGAGACTTTGAAACTGATTAAAGAATGAACCAAGTTTCCCTGAGATGAATGACGGTGCTATAACTGGTTTTCAATATAGGCATTACAGTCTTCGAGAACTTGTTTGCAGTCTGAGAATCTTAGTGGACCTGGTCTATGATGATAGTCTTTATACATTGTAATCATCCTATCACATATATAGTTGTGAGCAAGCGGGCTGTTGCTAATGCTTGAAGGCTAGCGCAGCGAGCCTGTGGCCCTCGCGAAGGCGCTCACTGCCAGCAACTGCGGACCTCACAAAATTTACGTAGTTACGAAAGCAAAATACGAGACGCGTTACGACCCATTACGACCTCGCAAAAATCATCCGAAACCCACGCACATGAAAAACACAATAAATACACACAACACATACATAAAAAGCTTACCTACAGCAAGGGGGGGGGGGGGCACCCAGGACCTCGAAAACTGAAGTTACACCTCAATTTAACTCCAAATAAAAGAGTTTGGACACTAAAAAAATCCCCTAATCGAGAGAAAAAATGGCCGCCGAAAAAAAGGAAAACGAGGCTACAGCACTCTAAAGACGCAAAACACCACAAAACACCTACGGATTTCCCAAAAAAGACGTACGAGATTCGAAAACAAGGACGCAACCCCCACGACCCCAAAAACATTACAAACACAATAAATACACACAACAAACACATAAAAAGGTTACCCACAGCAAGGTGGTGCACCCAGGACCTCTGCAAGTGAAGTTACATCTCGATTTAATTCCAAATTTCGGAGTTTAGACACCCAAAAATCCCCTAAGCGAAAGAAAAAATGGCCGCCGAACAAAATGAAAACGAGGCTAAAGGACCCTAAACACGCAAAACACCACCAAACAGCTACGGATATTCCCAAAAAGTCGGACGACATCCGAAACGAAGGACGCTAAATCAGCCACAGCCGCATACCACACAGCCGGCATTTTAGAACAATAACTTATACAATCCGGAAGTACACAGCTACCCTAACGGATTTGCCTCGCTCAAGCACACTATTACACTGCACACATTCATGACACTTACACAGCAGCTCCACAGCACTGAAAACCCACATTGTATGCTGCAGCAACATCAAAACAGATTGCCAGCTCTTCAACACAATGCTTCCTGCATATATTACTTGAAAATAGGTAAAGTATATTACTTTATTAATGTATTATTTATTTGATTACCATACACCAAACAGCATTAGCTCACTTACAATTTCATTGCCGTCATTTTTTGACGGTCAATTTTCTAGTTTATATAATAATCCACATCATCTCAGACACATCTTTTGATAGTGTTGTTATTTCCATTACTTTACATAATGACTTATTGCTTCTATTTCTTTAAAATGGTATTCATGCTTTACTTGTGGCTTATTGTGCTAAATTGGGAAAAAGTAAAAATTCCATCATGGAATGAGATAAAAGTCTTGATGAATAGAAATAGAGAGATTGAGATAGATTATGGACATGTAGACAAAAGATGGTGGAAAAAGATCAACATTAAATGGTCTCTTTGGTATAAAGCTTGTACTAATTTGATTTAATTGTTGAGTTATGCTCTCTTTTGCTCCAGATCCATTATAAAAAATTGTATGTATTTGTGATTTATGACTGTATTTTGTTTTACTTTTTTATGTTGATGTCATCTGTTTTGTAAGAATATTGAAGACTTTAAATAACATTTTTTAAAAAATAACCAAAAAATAAACCTATTTGCTACTGGATATAGGCATGTTTACTTCTAGGCCTTTACACCCTTGATGCCCTCCTCTCATGGCTCATTGCTTACATGGCCACTAATCTTGTTAGTTTGTTAAATTTTGTCATAATACAGGACACTTTAAATCTCTCTAAGACAGGTAAATTAGTGTAAAATCAGAGTCTCTCTCTATTTCACTCTCAGACCTATTATGATAGTCTTTAAGCAATTAAATTACTCTATTCATTTAATTATATTCAGATAATAAATCACACCATCTCAGACACATCTTTTATAGTTTATTAAATAAATAGCTTAGTCTTAATTTCTAGGTAAGTGGTCCAACTAATGGTATTGTGATTGTTACTTTGATCTTCAGTACTTAAAGGGCCAGTTACAGAGCTTCCCCTAGCACAAGTTGCTGAAGCCAAGCTCTCAGGATCTTGTCAATCATCCCATGTGACCAATGAGCAGTGCATGTGTATGTGCTCAGTGTGTGCCATGTGCCATTTATAGGCTCTTTGGCGCTGTCTGCGCCATTATGGCCACAGCTAGCCATGTGTGAGGAGAACCACCCACCCATCCATATATTTTTTTTTATAAATAAATAAATAAGAGATCAATAAAATAAATGTACAATAAAAAAAAAGACCATATGGGATGCATTTTATCTTGTGGATTGTATTAAATAGTTATTTGTTCTGGGTATATATTTAAGTCTGTAATATATGTTAACAGATACGGTATTTTGTTGTACTCATAGTGGTGGATGGTGAGGGGAGTCGCCGGGACAGTGATAAAGTGGGCAAGATCCTGGACGAGGGTTCAGGGCATAGAGTGTACGATCTCTGGCCAGGTTCCTCCCCTCACGTGGTCATTGTTAATTTGTTATTGTTATGGTTATTACGTTATTTGTGTTTACCAATAAATGCTGTGGCCTGGTTTCCCTCTAGTAAGTGGTCTGTGTGTAATCATTATATTCAATATGTGATTTAAGTCTAAGCTTTATAGGTACATGCCAGCTAAGCCTTGCTTAGGTCATGTGTGTGCGTGCATGAGTTCTTTGTGTGCCAGTGTGTGTGCATGCGATCTGTGTGAGAAAGCAACACTACAGTACAAGTGAATCAATGCTGGGTGTACCCTGTGCTCTATATCATACCCCTGGAGTAATGGGCAGAAATATAAGAAAATGCACACATTTAATTAATTATTAATATATAGCAGTATCAGTAAATCCGTCTATCTATTTTGTGTGTATTCATATACTGTATTTACGCAAACCTAGTGCGCCATCACATCTAATGCGCACTCCTAATTTGGAACCCATGAATCAAAAAAAGTTTTTGCAGGCGAATGTAATGCTTTCTCTGGGTGCCAGGTTCTGGGTGCCACTGTGCTGGGGCTCTCTGGGTGCCAGGCCCTGTGTGCCAATGTACTGGGCTCTCAGTCTCTAAGTGTCTTTGAGGAGCCACTTCCACCAATAACAAACCCCCTGCCTTGACTGCTCATCTGAGAGACCTTTTGGTATTGGAGCCTCATTTAAATCCTGGCCGTAGGAGCTGCGAGGGCTCCGACCGGCTTGTGGTCGGCACCCTGCATTCTCTTGCGGCCTCCCCAATCGCAGCTTACTGCAGGGAAAGCCTTTGATCTCACGCAGCCGCATGGAACCACCCATCCCTATTCAAATCCTACAATCACCCTCCCGTCAAGCCCGTAAAACACCAAAAAATAGCAGCAGCTTACTTGCACCCTGGAGCTGTCTCATGGGCTGTGAAGCCCTTGTGTAACCCTCCAATTAAGCCCCCCGCTGGCTGGCTGCAGGGGTCCAGATCGTGACCCTATTGGGACCCCAGCAGTGTCTCTACAATAACCCTATAATGAACCGGACCCTGCAGGTTGCACACATTAACCCAATAATGCAGGGGTCCCCATTGTGACCCCTGCGATGTGCACGCATTAACCCTTGCTGCAGTGGTCCAATAGAGAACCCTGCAGGCTCCCCACATTAATCCTTTGCTGCAGAGGGTCCCGATTGTCACAGATCGGGACCCCCGCAGCATCTACGGAATTTGTATTTCCCGCTGCAGGTCAGAGTCCGTGGGCTTGAATTCAAAATTCAAGCCTGGGGAATTCCGGGGGTTTGAATGTCTCACCGCGGGTCCTTAAAGGGCCCGCGGCACACTAATGGTTACCCCCAAGCCGCGGGGGTAGTATAAGTACCCCCCCGGCACCTAAAATTAACACTATCACTCATGTGGGTCAATATAGACCCCCATGGGACTAAAATTAACCTGCTCAGTCCAATAGGGGTCTATATAGACCCCTATAGTACACTATTAACCCCTAGATTAACCCTACAAGTGCCATGAGGGTCCTCCAGAACCCTCATGATACAAAGTCTAAGAGCTACACTATGAACCCTAACCATATCCCATTAACCCTAACTGTGCCTATTTAACCCATCTAGCCTATCTAAAACATCTAGCATATCTAAAACCTCGCTAACCCCATCTAAGCCCTATCTAACCCCATCTAAGCCCTAGCTAACCCCATCTAAGCCCTAGCTAACCCCATCTAAGCCCTAGCTAACCCCATCTAAGCCCTAGCTATCCCCATCTAAGCCCTAGCTATCCCCATCTAAGCCCTAGCTATCCCCATCTAGCCTAGCTAACGCCATCTAGCCTAGTTAACCCCTTATATGCCTATTTAACACCATCTAAGCCTATTTAAACCCATCTAAGCCTATTTAAACCCATCTAAGCCTATCTAACCCTTGTGACAAGGATGGCCACACTGGCCTGTTCATCAATAATATTCTGGACACCAGGGTGACCTAATCGCGTTCGGCAATCCCTACTCCCATAGGGAAACGACAGAGACTTCTGGGCTCTGGTTTACATATTATGCAGACTAAATATAAATGAAAATAGCTTTATGCAACACAAAATAAATATCTACATAAACGGACTAGCTCACAGCTTAGTTCCCTCACTAGACCTGAAAACCGCTTTTCAGGTAAAACAGTCCTTTTTATTACTCACATGGAAGGGTGGGGTCCTGGCCCACCCACTCTCCAGGTACCCCAGCCTCCAGGGACCCCTGATATGCTGTTTTAGTGGAGTTTATAAAGTCTTAACTTTGCAGACTTCTCCCTAGGGTATATGCAATTTCACTCTCAAGGCTTTTCTCCAAACTCTGGTGTGGTGCAGTCTTTGCAGGAGCTCATCACAAATAACACTTACTGTGTTGTAGTCTCTCTCGCTCACAGGCTTTCTGGTATCAGACAGGACCTGTCACTTGTAGCTCCAGGAAACAGTAGTGCAGCACTCCATACACAGCTGACAACTCTCTCTGCTAGCTGTACTTTCCAGGCTCCTTACAGATTGTGCCCTTGGCTAGGCCTCAGAGCCTCTGGCTGCAGCTTCCACACTCTGCTCACACTACTTAGGCCAGAGCCTAATCAACCTCACTTTCCCTGTGTGTGTGTTTTAAAAAGGCTTATAACACCTGCAGCTCAATTAGCACAGCTCCAGGGATTAACTCCAAGTTATCTGGAGAGGATTTCCAGACCCCATAAGCCTCCATCTAACCTCATCACTTATGGGGATCATACAGACCCCCATAAGCCTCTATGTAACCCCATAAGAGTCTATGAAGGCCCTCATGGGACAATTAGAACCCTAGTATTAACCCCATAGGTGCCATGAGGGTCCTCCAGGACCCTCATGACACTAAGTACAAACACGACACTACCCCCCCCAATAAACCACTAAATCTAAATTAACCCTCCTCTACCCTAACCTATTAACCCCTACCTACCTAACACTTACCCTAACCTATTAACATGTATAGTACCTACCTAACCCCCTATTAAACCCACCACCCACTAACTACACAAAATAAAAAAAGCTAAGTTACAAACAATAAAAAGAGAACATTATACTCCCACTACAAAAAAATTACGCACACACAAATATACATAACATTACAGTTCATCAATAAATACAGTACAAATATACGCCTAACTACATACTATTAACCCCCTGACTACAATACATTTCCCCTATCTACATTATAGATCCCCTGACTACAATACATTACCCCCTGACTGCAATACATTACCCATATCTATAAAACATTACCCCGTATCTACAATACATTAAACCCTAACTACATTACATTTACCCCAATCTTTAAAACATTACCCCCTAACTACAACACATTAAACCCTAACTACAATACATTACCCCACCTATAAAACATTACCCCCATCTACAATACAATAAACCCTAACTACAATACATTTACCCCTATCTATAAAACATTACCCCCTAACTACCCCCATTTAACCCTATCTATAATACATTAACCCTATCTACAATGCATGAACCCTATCTACTATACATTAATGCTATCTACAGTGCATTAACCCTATCTACAATACATTAACCTTATCTACAATGGCATTAACTCTATCTACATTACATTAATCCCTAACTACATACATTAAAATCCCGGAATCTAACCTAAACTAGAATAAATAAGACCACTTACCTTGCCTAGATGTCCCTTCAGCGATGATGGGTTTCATGGTGCAAGTTGTACCCCTAGGAAAAATAGAAACATACAATTAGTACAATATTAAACACTACATAGAAAAAAATAAACATACCTTTTCGCCATGTCCCCGTCCTTCTTCTTGTCTTCTCCGGCTGGGCCCCTGTAATAAAATAAACATTACATTAGTACACAATTAAACATAATATAAGATACAATAAGCACATTCTACATGTAAAACTTACCTGTCCGCGATGTCCCTGTCTTCCTCCTCTCCTGCCTCCGGCTGGGCCCTTGAAAAAATCTGCCACTCTAAAAAAATTAAAAAAACTAACGGAGCTCCTCCCTGGATAGGGTTAAATGTATTTTAAATAGGGTTTCATGTATTGTAGATAAGGATGTGTTGTAGTTAGGGGGTATTTTTTTACAGTTAGGGAGTAATGTATTGTAGTTAGGGTTTAATGTATTGTAGTTTAGGGTAAGATTTGGGGTAACTGTGGAGATCTGCTTTCTTCAGTCGGGCTTGATAAGGCAGTTATGGCCAAACCTACCCAGCAGATACACCAGGTTCTTTATATCTCTTCACTAAGACTGCAGATGTCTCTAAAATGTCCTTCTCTGATGCAGTATTTAAAAATGTGGACTCCGGCTCAGAGTTAGAAAAATATCAGAAACTGTTTTTATTTCTGTGGAAACTTCATAGACTACATTCAGACACCAACTCTGAATCTTAACTGAATCTCAACTGCCAAAATGCTTAACTCTGACAGTTACAGCCTGACAACAAAACATTCTAAAATATTTAACACTTAATGAACCAAAATGGCATCATACAGAATCACACATCACAAATCAATCACACATAGGCAAGCAACATAACATACAGTAATTAGCATAACAATAACATAATATACAGTAATTAACATTACATAACATAACATAACATAATATAGCTATAACAGACCACACCACCAGATCACATGAGTCCCAATAATGGTGGTCAGGAGGATCATGACAGTAACCATTATTGTACTGTGGTCTCTTTAATGAGCCTCGGCTGACTCGTCAGTCTTGGGTATCTTTAGAGTTAAATATATATTCAATGCAGCACTGTACAGCACTGTAATTGATGGGGGGGGGCATGAGGATGACATGTATTACATTGGTTAGCTGGCACATCGCAGCTAGTCAACACTGTCATTTGTGGCCACAAGTCCGTCAGGCTTGGAGAACGGGTTACTGCCTTGGGGGTCATTCAAACCCGGATTCCCGGGCTTCGATAACCTCAAGGCAGCAACTTGATGTGCCAGCTAGCCAATGTAGTACATGTCATCATCATGGCCCCCATCATTTATAGTGCTGCACAGTGCTTACCTGAATTTATATCAGACTTTTTAGTTTGGCGGGCTTGCAGCCTGATCCGTGGGCTAACCCCAACGATCAGGTACAAGCCCGACCAAAGCTAACGGCCGATTGTGAGTGTGATCAGCCATAGGAAGGGATGGCTTGCGGCCCCTTTCCTTTGCATACCAACGGAGCCAAGGGGCCGTAGCACCTAGTAAGGTATCGCAGAGATACAGCCGTTTTGCGGCCATTATTTAAATGAGGCACTTAATGTGGAGCAGGAAGGCTGATCTAAAGTGTTCCATAAATTATGCTCAGCTGCTGCTTATTTTCCTTTGCCAAACACAGATAGGAAAAAACAGTAGCAGTAGTAGTTGATATACAGAATGGACCACCAACAGAAGTGGTAATCATCCAATTATTCTCAGCTGCTGCTTAGTTTCCTTTCCAAACAGACATAGTAAAGAAACAGTAGCATTGGTTGATACACAGAATGGACTACCAGTTGAAGGGGTAATCAAGTGTAAAAAGTGCTGCACACAGAAACTCATACATTTTTTAAGATTAGATATCTTCATCAAGAAGGCACATACTTCAAAAATGCAAAAAGCATTTCAACTTGCCTTAGTGAGATCTTTCCACTTGTGTCCTCCAAATTGTGCTAAATCAACTGGCCCTTTAAATAATATAATATCAATTGTAATGCATTAGGATCATTCCAAAAAGCGAGTGTACACCAAATATTACAACATAAGCAAACCAGAGAAAAGACACTCAAAATTGCTTTTAGGAAATCTCACCAAAGAGAACTAATGTAAGTTAAATAAAAAAAGTCACAGACTATTGCATATATATATATATATATATATATATATATATATATATATATATATATATATATATATATATATATATATAAATAAAACGTAACTTTTATTTAAATCATTATTTAAAAACAGAGGCAAAATAAAATTTTAATTAAAATAAATTAAGAAAATAAACTGTCCCACTATAATGAAGTTGAAAAATTATGTCCGGCTCCCACTGCCCACAGTTACTTTTTATCAAACAGTATCAGATAATTGATAAATATAGAGAATTTTCATCAAACATAAATTAGAGTAAAATTTGATTAATGATGTACAAATAGATATTATTTATTTTAGGCCTTGTGTGTGACTGTGCACCTGATTTACTCAGACAAGTAAAGTGTGTTATTTCCTGTGTGCAGTGATTTGATGCAGGTGAGAGGGGAGTGTTTTTACCTGGGTTAAACTTGCATATAAGTTTGGGCCTAGTGTGTGACTGTTTGCATCTCATTTGCTCATACTGTACAAGTAAAGTGTGTTTATTTTCTGCATGCAGTGATTTGGTACAGGTGAGATCGGAGTGTTTTTGCCTGGGTTAAACTTGCATATACAGTACGTTTGGGCCTAGTGTGTGACTGCATCTGATTTGCATTTGTATGCACTACTGGAACAGATGATCCAGAGTCCATACCACTGTGAGGGGCGTGAGCGTGTGGCCTCTCTGGAAGCTCAGATTGGAGAACTGGAGAGGATATTTGCAACACTTACTGCTACTCCACTGGAAAGTGGGTTGGTGCTCACTGAGCACAGTGTAGCTGGGCCTAGCATGGAGGGTGGTGCTGTGGCTAGGGAGGTTGTCCAGGGAGGTAGCTGGGTTACAGTTAGAAGGGGAAGCAGGGGGAACAGGAGCAGGAGGCAGGCCAATACTGAGTTGGCAAGCATTAACAGATTTGCCAGATTGAGTGATACTGTTGGGGATGTCCATTCACGAATGGCAATGCAAGATAGAGCTGTTGCCTCTAACAGCCGGGAGAACAGTTCTACTGGAGGAGTGAGAGGGCAGAATAGGCAGAGAAACAGACAGGTTTTGGTGGTAGGGGACTCCATTATTAGGAAGGTAGGAAGGGTGATTTGTCACCCAGATCCCAGCAATCGAACAGTTTGCTGTCTCCCGGGTGCTCGGGTTCGGCATGTTGTGAATTGGGTAGATTATTTGGAGGGGCTGGAAATGAACCGGCAGTCTTGGTACATATTGGTACCAATGAAAAAGTTAGGGGAAGATGAAGTGTCCTAAAGAATGATTTTAGGGAATAAGCTTAAGGGAAGGACCCCCAAGGTAGTATTTTCTGAGATACTACCAGTGCCACGTGCTAGCCCAGGGAGACAGAAGGAGCTTAGGGAGGTTAATGCATGGCTAAAGATGTGGTGCACTAAGGAGGGGTTTGAGTTTTTAGAGCACTGGGCTGACTTCTCACTTGGGTACAATCTCTACAGCAGCGATGGATTTCACCTTAGTGATGAGGGAGCTTTTGTGCTAGGGGATAGGATTTTAGAATGGCTGGGGGAGGTTTTAAACTAATAGGAGGAGGGAAGGAAGCAGATAGAAGTAATGGGTAGAGGGGATAAGGTAGGAATTAACTAATCATGGGTGAGGAGATGTTAGAAGAGGGTTAGTATAGTCAATAGAGAAGTATTACTAAATAGCTGAAGTACAGAGGCAGGCACCTCAAAACTACAAACTCATATCATAAGATGTATGCTTACTAATGCCAGAAGCTTTCCAGGAAAAATGGGAGAGTTAGAATTATTGGCAATTAACGAAACATGGTGGGATGAATCTCACAACTGGATTGTTAATCTGTATGGTTATAACCTATTTAGGAAAGATTGGGGCAATGGTAAAAGGGGAGGAGGGTTTTTTCTGTTTGTTAAGCCTTAATTTAAGCCTATAGTCAGAGAAGATATTTATGCTGGAATTAGCGGTAATGTTGAATGTTTGTGGGTAGAGTTAAATAGCGGAGCAGCAAATTCCAAAAGAATATTGGTTGGAGCATGCTATAAACCCCCAAATATAATTGAAAGTGAGGAAATACAATTATTGTTACAGATTGGAAATGCAGCTAAGCATGGCCAAGTTCTAATAATGGGAGATTTTAACTAGCCTTAAATAAACTGGATAAATGAGACCAGCAGTTCAGCTAAGGGGAGCAGGTTGTTGAGTACAATCAGGAATCATTATCTGGCCCACGTTATACAAGAGTTGCCATCTTGGATTTAGTCATCACAAATAATATTGATATGGTATCAAATGTTGAAATAGGGCAACCTTTGGGAAAGTGATCACAACACAGTCTCATTTGCGATTGAATTAAAAAAACAAAACTGTAAAGGGCCAACAAAAACTCTTAATTACAAAAGGGCAGAATTTTAAAGGGCAGCAATACAAACTATAGACTGGGACAGAGAACTGGCAAGTAAAGATACTGAACATAAATGGACAACATTTAAATCTGTACTAAATATACATACACATCGGCATCTACCATGTGGGAATACAAGTAAAAGGAGTAAATTACATGCAACGTGGCTTAACAATGATTTAAAGATCAAGATATGGAGTAAAAAACAGGCATTTAAAATGTACAAAAAAGAGGGGACATAGACTGCTTTACGGGAGTACAAGGAAATCAACAAGGCTTGCAAAAGGGCTATTAGACTGGCTAAAATAGAAAATAAAAAATTAGTTGCAAAAGGGAGTAAGACTAACCCTAAAATATTTTTTTAAGTATATAAATGGGAAGAGGGCCAGGATGGAAGCTACAGGAGCATTACAATGTGAAGCAGGCCGACAATTAGTGACCAGGAAAAGGCAGATCAGCTAAATAGGTTATTTTCTTCGGTAAACACAAGGGAGGTACCAGTGGTTGGGGCACTGCACCATAATGGCGCTACACTACCTTCACCAAACGCAGGAAGAAATCCAAAAGAGGTTGGGAAAAAATAAATGTCAATAAAACCCCGGGTCCTGATGGAATACATCCAAGGGTACTAAGGGAACTGGGTTCTGTAATAGCCAAACCATAATATCCAATTTTTCAAGATTCACTCAAAACTCGGTCACTACCAGATGACTGGAGAAAAGCGGAGGTGATACCTATATTTAAGAAGGTGGCAAGAGCAAATCTGGGGAATTTTAGACCTGTAAGCCTCACTTCTGTAGTGGGAAAACTTTTAGAAGGGTTAATAAGGGATAATATACAAGAGTATGTCTATTCAAACCGCATTATAAGTAGGAGCCAACATGGATTTATGAGGCATAGGTCATGTCAAACAAATCAAATTAGTTACTATGAGAAGGTTAGTAGGAACCTTTTTTTTTAGATTTTGCAAAGGCTTTTGATTCAGTGCCACATGGGAGACTATTGTGCAAACTAAGGGATACAGAAATTGCAGTAAATGTATGCACATGGAATGAGAGCTGGTTAAAAGACAGGAAACAAAGGGTTGTTGTAAATGGAACATACTTGGATTGGACTAATGTGGTAAGTGGGGTTCCTCAGGGCTCAATATTAGGTCCTCTGCTTTTTAACATGTTTATTAATGACTTAGAAGTAGGACCGGAAAGTAGTGTCTCCAAAGTTGTGCAAGGTAATTAAATCAGAATATGATGTATTTTCCTTCCAAAGGCATTTGCATAAATTAGAGAAATGGGCAATTAAATGGCAGATGAGATTTAATATGAATAAATGTAAAGTTATGCATCTGGGAAGGAAAAATAACCATGCAATCTATAAACTTAATGAAGCAAATATATGGGTATATGATATGGAAAGAGATTTAGGAGTGCTTGTTGACAACCACCTACATAACAGTTCTCAATGCCAAGCAGCAGCTGCCAAGGCACATATACTATTAGCATGTATTAAGAAGCAAGGAAGGCAGATATAAATCTACCACTATACAAATCTCTAGTACGCCCACATTTGGAATATGGAATACAGTTTGGGCACCAATTCCTAAAAATTACATTTTAGAACTGGAAAAAGTACAGCGAAGGGCTACAAAACTAATAAGGGGAATGGAG
This sequence comes from Discoglossus pictus, assembly GCA_027410445.1. NCBI lineage: Eukaryota > Metazoa > Chordata > Amphibia > Anura > Alytidae > Discoglossus > Discoglossus pictus. Next base: position 309,963,181 of record CM050165.1, read on the forward strand.
GGGCTAAGTTAAGAAGAAAGACTAACCAAATAAAACTTATTTTCTCTAGAAAAAAGGTGTCTAGAGGGGATATGATTACCCTTTATAAATACATCCAGGGTCAGTATAAAGATTTGTCAAGGGAGCTTTTTGTGCCAAGAGGTTGTCAACTGACAAGAGGACATCCTTTGAGGTTAGAAGTAAAACAATTTCACCTTAAAGAAAGAAAAGGGTTATTCACAGTAAGGGTGGTTAGTCTGTGGAATTCTCTACTAAGGGAGATGATGACTGCAGATAACTTTAAAAAGGGATTGGACATATTTTTAATTAAAAAGGGCATTTAGGGTTATCCTGGTTAATTAGAGAGGGAGTATTGATCCAGGGAGGAATCTGAGCGTTAGTGTCTGGGCTCAGGAAGGAATTAATTTTATTTTCCCTTTTGAGACAATTGGCAAAGTTTCACTGGTTTTTTTTGTTTGCCTTCCTCTGGATCAATTAACAACTAATCTGCATATTGCAGATCAGAGGTTGAACTTGATGGGCTAAAAGTCTTTTTTCAACCTCAATTACAATGTAACTATGTAATATGTGATGACAGTAAAGGGCAAGTGCCTATGATCTATAATCTCCCATCTACATCCAACAGATATTATTTGCCCTGACTTCCAATTGTGACAATGGATGCAACTAAATAATGAGTTAATTAAAGTGCAAAAAATGTTTTAGACGCATGTAAAATTGATTTTGGTGCTTGGTATATTACGTTTTATGCAATTGAGATACCATGAGTATATTTACATAATACAACAACAAAATTAGAGGTGCTCAATCTGAGAATGGACAATACCTGAAGTAGGCTTTTCCTATGGGGTCTGGTTACCTACTCAGAGGGCAACCTCTTAGAGGTCATTTCTGCCCTTCACAGGGAGAAATATCCTGTAGTATATCAGTCTGGTCTCACTTAAAAAGAGTGACCCAGTCCCGAAATTCCAGGCAATTCTACCCTGAACAGGAGAAACAGCAAACCCCAGATGCATTTCGGCCTCTGTAGGCCTCCTCGGTGAGGTGCAGCTTTACTCCCTAAGGCACAGTGAGCAAAGAGTCCATGTCTGGTTCCCACTATCACCCTCAGGGTGAGAAAAAAACCTAAGGGTCATTTGCATACACAACAAAATAAGAGGTGCTCAACCTGAGAACGGGCAATTCCTGAAGTAGGTTTGTCCTTCAGGTTTGGTTACCTACTCAGAGAGCAACCTCTTTTAGCTCACTTGTGCTCTTCACAGAAATATTTACATAATAGTAAGGTGCAAATTATATTATTAATGGTCTACATCACGTAGTGCATGAATACATTCCTAATATTGAGGTATACAAAGAAATAAAATAGAGTGCTAAAAAAGGTATTCTGTTGCAGCCTCTCCGGTATCTCTAGGCCTCAGTCTCTCCTCTCTCACTTTCTCTGGAACTACAATCAAATACACTGTCTGAAGCTGTTCTGAAGGTATCTTAAGACACTGTGGGGCCATTTCAACTTGTACTATATGTAATATTATCAATATTTGTATGAATGTTTCTGTGATATAATATCTGATGAGATAGAAACTGTTACTAAGCAAATCTATACCTATGCATCTGTCTGAAACCCCCCTTACCTTGCCTGCTCCCCCACCCCCAAAGCCTGGTTTTATTGCTTCTTATCTGTGAAATAACATTTGTCCATCCTTCTCATATTCTGTTGCAGCCTCTGTCTCTCCTCTCTCACTTTCTCTGGAACTACAAACACTTCCCTCCCTCCTGCCCCTTGTTTCTCTTGATTTATTGTGTCACTCAAATGTCCTACAGCTGATCAATTAGCAACACCTGCTAACTATACCTAATTAATCTATTACACAATGTTTCCTCATGCCTGTTCCTTCCTCATTACATCCTGTCTTTTCCTCAAGCTCCTCTTCTCAACTTTTCCACATCATGTCTCCAAAATAACCATCTCACCTTCCATGCTCTCCTCTCCTCTTTTATGCTCCCATGAGCTACTCTCATTCCTGCATTCACTATCTCCTCCCCCTTCTAAAGCTTATAAGCAGAAACACTTCTGCAAGTCCAAATCCCACCTCCTCTCCCTCTCTTTCTTTCTTCTGCTGGCTTCTTGGGACATACCTCCTAACACAGGCCCCTCACCTCCCACTCACAGATTATACTATCTGACCACTAGGGGCAGAAAACATTTTACATACTAGGAACACTTACCAAATTACTTTCTCAGATGCTTTCCTTTTTCCTTCTATATGAAAAAGCATTCTAACTTTGAATACCTTCCTACCTAATGAAACTTCACTTTCTTCCTGACCCTTGCTATTTCCTATCTGCCTCTTCCATCCACTTTAGATTGTAAGTAGAGAGTTTTCAATCTTGTAGAGTGCTTTGGAAAAAAAACACTTTCTACAAAGATTCTAAGCTTGAAACAGGGCCCTCCATTTTTTGCAGTTTGTTAAAATTATATTTGTCTTTGTTCTTTTCCCCTGTATAGCGCTACGGAATATGTTGGCGCATTACAAATAAAAGTAATAATAATAATAATAATAATAATAATAATAATAATAATAAAGTGTAACCGAATAATATATACTACTAGCGAATTGCCCGTCAAAATAATAATAATGAAATATATAATACATTAATAAATGAATATACTTTACCTATTTTAAAGCATTGTGTGGAAGAGCTGTGAATGTGTTTTGATGTTGCTGCAGCATTAGTGGTGTGGATCTGCTGTGTAAGCGTGCTGAATTTGTGCAGTGTAACACTGTGCGTGCGCGAGCCCAAACCGTTGTCGTGTACTTCCGCATTGGCGTCAAATGGCGAGTAATGTGTGTTATACGTTTGTATCGGAATATCCGTAGGTGTTTTGTGGTGTTTTGCGAGTTTCTTGTGGTGTTTTGCGAGTTTAGAGTGCTGTAGCCTCGTTTTCGTTTTGTTCGGCGGCCATTTTTTCTCTCGCTTCGTTTTTTTTTTAGTCTCTAAACTGTTTTATTTGAAGTAAAATCGAGGTGTAAGTTGTATTTTTGAGGTGCTGGGTGCTCCCTCTTGGTGTAGGTAAGTTTTTTATGTATGTGGTGTGTGTATGTATTGTGTTTTACATTTTGTAATGTTCGCGAGTTGCGTCCGAGTGTTGCGAGTCCGTAATGTGTGTGAACGTGTGTCGTATGTTGTTTGCGAGTGTCGTAATGTGTGTGTCGTACTGTTTGGGTTGCGACGTGAAGTTTGCGAGGGTCGCAGTTGCTGGCAAGGAGCGCCTTCGGCGCTCCATGCCAGCAACTGCGGCCCTCGCTTTGCGAGGTCCTCAGGTGCTGGCATGGAGCGCCTACGGCGCTCCATGCCAGCAACTGAGGCCCTCGCAAAGCGAGGGTCCTCAGTTGCTGGCATGGAGCGCCTTCGGCGCTCCATGCCAGCAACTGAGACCCTCGGGCAGTGCCCTCGCTTCGCGAGGGCCTCGGCTCGCTGCGCGAGCCGCGGCCCTCGCTACGCGAGCCCGCAGCGTTAGCAACAACTCGTACGCTCACAACTATATATGTGATACTATTTGACATCCAACCACAGTGTAACTGGAGTTGATTAAGCAAATAGCTCAATCAGAGCTGTGAGTAAAAAAGATCTTCTATCAAAACTGAAATGTACTGGATGTCAGGTTTCTGAGAGTATATTAACTAAATGAACTTTACAATAGCTGAGTTATTTGTAGTGCCTGCAAGAGCCCTAATTGAGCCCAAATTCAGCATGTGCCTGTAAGAAACCAAATCCAAGCCTGTGCCTGCAAGAGCCCAAGTTGAGGCCAAGTCCAGCCTGTGCCAACATCATGATTTCAAAGAAGGCTACCACTCAGCAGAAAAAATAGAGAATCACCATAGAACACAAAAAAGACAAGTATGATGGTGGTAGCCACGTCTGTGAATTCAAAACGCCATGAACAAAAATCGCTAGCATTCTTAAAATAAGGGAGTAAATGGGAGTAAATGTGGCTAGAGGTGTGATTACCATCACCAAGGTCCGGGATTGGCAATTAATTTGCCAAAGTGGCCACATGAGAAACTGGGACTGTCGTGGAGGGCCACCCTCCAGTGCCATATATGTACACATACATTCATCCCTCCAACCCACTCAGAAACAATATTCACCACTAAGGCCCTCCTCAGCAGCAATATTCACCCCCCCAGGCCCCCCTCCGCATTTATATTCACCCCAGGGCCCCCTCAGCAGCACCATTCACTCCTCCACCCAAAAAAATGCCCCCCTTCCCCTCGGAGCATTACTCAACCCCTCAAAACCCCCTGGGACACTTGTCGCACTATTCACCCCCTCAAGCCCCCTGCACTTCATTCACCCTCCTCCTCCTTCTTACTTGTGCAGGGCAGTCTCTGGCCCGGATCCCATTGCTCAGAGGCTGCATATCCTTCCCCTGCCGGAGCTTCATATTGCATGGTCACGTGACATCATTAGGAATTACCCTCCCCTGCAGTATGCTGTGAGCAATGGGATCCAGGACAGGGCTGACGGAGGCCAGGCAGGCCAAGTCTGGGGAGCTCTTCCCAGTCACCTCCTCCCGGGCTGTGCATCGGGTGCCATACTGCCATTGTAGCGTGCCAGACAGGGACACCCCGCGGGCTGGATTGGCCCGGGGGCCATGAAATGCCCAGGTCTGACCAAGGTTATTACATGAATCCCACCTAGCCTGGTGTTTTTAGTGGATTTTGTATTTTTTACCCTCTGGTTCTGACTTATTTAATAAAAAATTATATTCCGGCTTGTTAAAGGGTTAATAAAGCAAAAACAAAACAACAAAGTTCAGGGTAGAATTGCCTGATATTTTGTGGCTGGGTCACTCTAGTGAGTGGGACCAGACTGATATAATACAGGATATTTCTCCCTGTGAAGGGCACAAGTGAGCTCAAATAGGTTGCTCTCAGAGTGGGTTATCATGTCCATAGAACTAACCTATTCAGGTTAGTTCATTCTCTGTTTTTGTTTTATGTTAATAAAGCATACTATCAGATGGGTTTTGACTCTTATAGTTCTCAATTATATTTACCACATCTCAATGGTTTTAGTATGAATTTCCTTTATAAAGAGAGTGTTTTGCCTATTCCAGATGATATTTAAAGGGTTAATTAAAGTATTATATTGAATTGGTTTTGGTTCTTAAATATTGTTTTCAATAGTATTCAACACATCCCAGTGATATTGGCATTGACATATTTTATAATTGTCCCATTCCATTCCGCCTTTTACACAAACCCATATTTTGCTTTAAATATTTTGACACACCCACTTGAAATAAAAGCAGTCTGAAAGAAGCTTAAAACACACAGTTCTCCTGAAGATTACAGTAAACATCTTTCCATAGAAGCCATGGTGAATAATACATACTGGACACATGTCTTTCTTAAGAAAATGTTGGCAGTTAACCCATCAGATGAATGGACATTAAATATAGTAGATAACATTAATGTATATGAGAAGGGATGGAAAACTTACTATCAGAAGAATGCATATGGGAGGTGAGTGTCTACATATCTCTTGTTTCTAAAAAATAAATATATTTTAAGCAAGTCCTTGTTAATGTTTATATTTAATTTACAGATCAATTTGTGATTCTATATTGTTATTGAAAAATACCCAAAAGTATCAAGGAAAACAGTTACCTAGGAGGTATTATAATGTTTTTCCTTTGTTCTGCGGAGCTATTTCTTCCAGAAAAATGTAAACATAGGCAATTAGGAATAGCAGATAATTCATCAGATTGTAATTTTCTACATTTTCCTTATGTTCCTATTTGTTTTGTAATTCACCAGTAATCTGGTGTGTGTTCAAATTTACCTGCTGACTTAATTATTTTAAAGTTTAGAAATTATCCCTGAGTTTGTAATAATAATACGGTGAGTCTGTGTGTTCATGGTAATTCAGAAAAGATAATTCCTTCACAGACCCTGGCACGCTTAGTGATATTAGGAAAATGCTTTCTTTAGTCCTTAAAAATTAAAAAAAATTTTTTTTTTGCTAACCCCCCTCAAAAAACATTTAGACATTTAGGGCCCTATTAAATTCCAGCCTCGTAAATAAGAGGCTTCTACTTAAGCCCTACGTACTGCAAAGTTTCTCTAACTTACAATGCTATTAAATTAGCCCTGCTGCGAGCAACGTATGAGCTACGCAGCAGGCCCGTACGTATCTACACTGCGTAAATGTACATGAGGAGTGACAGCCTGCGAGATGATATCGCAGGCTCCCACTCCTCATCAAGTGCTGCGGGGGTCCTAAAAGGGACCTCCGCGGCAGTCCCCCACATAAGCCCTGCCGTGGGGGGTATTCCAAACCCCCCCCCCAGGCACCTAAAATGAACCCCCCCTCAATGCGGGGGTCCCTGTCGGGACCCCCGAAGTGTCCTCACATGAACACCTTGCTGCAGGGGTCCATAGGAACCCCCGCAGCCCCCACACATTAACACCTTGCAGCGGGGGTCCCCGATCGGCACCGATCAGGCCCCCGCTGCATTTAAAACTTTTAAATTCCCCGCCGCGGCTCCTTAAAGGGGCCGCGGCACACTATTACCCAATCCCGGCCGCGGCACTTAAAATTAACCCCCCTCTATGCTGGGGGTCCCCATCGGGACCCCCGAAGTGTCCCCATATAAACCCCCTGCAGCGGGGGGCCCCGATCGGCACCGATCGTGACCCTGCTGCAATTCAATTTTAAATTTCCCGCCTCGCGGGTCCTCAAAGGACCGTAAAGGTCCTGAAAGGACTCGCACTAAAAATATTAACCCCAGGCAACTATAATTACCCCATTAACTCATGATGGTCAATACAGACCACCATAAGGCTCTAATTAACCCATTAACTCATGGTCGTCAATACAGACCACCATAAGGCTCTATTTAACCCATTAACTCATGGTGGTCAATCCAGACCACCATAAGGCCTAAATTAACCCATTAACTCATGATGGTCAATACAGACCACCATAAGGCTCTAATTAACCCCATCAGTCCCATAAAGGTATATTATTACCATTATGGGCCTGTTACAACCCAACATTAACCACATAAGTGCCATGATGGTCCTCAAGGACCATCATGACACTAACTACAAACACTACACTATAACCCCCAATAAACCATTTAATCTAAACTAACCCCCCTCTACACTAATCTATTAACACTTACACTACCTACCTACACTACCTACCCCCTAATAAACCTCCCCAACACTCTAATTACAAAAAACAAAAAACCTACAGCACAGAAAACAAAAAACCTACAGTACAAAAAACAAAAAAACCTACAGTACAGAAAAAAAAAAACAATTACAACCCCACCCCCCACTACAGAAAACAAAAAAATTACACACCTGAAAAGGAAAGACAGATAAACACAATACAATACATACATATAATACATTACATACATTACATACAATACATGACATTACATATAATACATTACATATAATACATTACATATAATACATTACATACATTACATACAATACATGACATTACATACATTACATATAATGTATTACATATAATATATTAAATATAATATATTACATATAATATATTACATATAATACATTACATACATTACATACAATACATGACATTACATACATTACATATAATGTATTACATATAATATATTACATATAATATATTACATATAATACATTACATACATTACATACAATACATGACATTACATACATTACATATAATGTATTACATATAATATATTACATATAATATATTACATATAATATATTACATATAGTCCTAATCAAATACCCCCTATCTATCTAACATACAATCTATTTAATTTAAAATAAATCCTAACTATATCAAATACATCCCCCTATCTATCTAATATACAAAAAATCCTAACTACATACACAGACCCTTATTCTAAAATAAAATAAAATAATTACAGTCCTAACTACATACACAGACCCTAATTCTAAGCTAAAATCAATAAATTAAGACCACTTACCTTTAAGATGTTGCTTCAGATCACTAACCTATGGGTCAAACAAAAATAAAAATTAGTACAAAACATTAACATCAAATAAATAAACATTCTATACATTCTAAATATTCAACTCACCTTTACAGCATGTCCAGTCACTGTTTAGCTCTTCCGGCGCGGCCCTGTTAAAAAAAAAACACAATACATGAATACATGAATACAATATATAAACAATAAATAAAATACACAAATAAACATCTAAATATACATTTAACTTACCTCCCCGCGATGTCCCCGGCCTTCTCTCCTTCAGCCCCGGCTGGGCCGCGGAACCATTCGCGCTCTAAAAAAAAAAAAGAAAAAAAACTAACGGAGGTCTGCACTGGCAGACCTCCCCGACGCTACTGAACCTCCCGGAGTCGTTTCCGGGAGGAAATTGGCATTGTCGGCTTGTGATTGGCTGAAAAAGCTGTCAGCCAATCAAAAGTCGTCAATGTAGGAGCCAATCAGGATGCGCAGATGTCTTCTACCAATCACTCCGTGGGGGTGTATCCCATAGTGATTGGCTGAAGGCATCTGAGCGTTGTGATTGGTTCCCAGAAAGATAGACAAGTGTTTAAGCCAATCAGGGTGGGATATTGGGGTGTATCCCATCCTGATTGGCTCACACATTGACGACTTTTGATTGGCTGAAATTGATAGACAGCTTTTTCAGCCAATCACAAGCCGCCAATGCCAATTTCCTCCCGGAAACGACTCCGGGAGGTTCAGTAGCGTCGGGGAGGTCTGCCAGTGCAGACCTCCGTTAGTTTTTTTTCTTTTTTTTTTTTAGAGCGCGAATGGTTCCGCGGCCCAGCCGGGGCTGAAGGAGAGAAGGCCGGGGACATCGCGGGGAGGTAAGTTAAATGTATATTTAGATGTTTATTTGTGTATTTTATTTATTGTTTATATATTGTATTCATGTATTCATGTATTGTGTTTTTTTTTTTAACAGGGCCGCGCCGGAAGAGCTAAACAGTGACTGGACATGCTGTAAAGGTGAGTTGAATATTTAGAATGTATAGAATGTTTATTTATTTGATGTTAATGTTTTGTACTAATTTTTATTTTTTGTTTGACCCATAGGTTAGTGATCTGAAGCAACATCTTAAAGGTAAGTGGTCTTAATTTATTGATTTTAGCTTAGAATTAGGGTCTGTGTATGTAGTTAGGACTGTAATTATTTTATTTTAGTTTAGAATAAGGGTCTGTGTATGTTGTTAGGATTTTTTGTATATTAGATAGATAGGGGGATGTATTTGATATAGTTAGGATTTATTTTAAATTAAATAGATTGTATGTTAGATAGATAGGGGGTATTTGATTAGGACTATATGTAATATATTATATGTAATATATTATATTTAATATATTATATGTAATGTCATGTATTGTATGTAATGTATGTAATGTATTATATGTAATATATTATATGTAATATATTATATGTAATATATTATATGTAATGTCATGTATTGTATGTAATGTATGTAATGTATTATATGTAATATATTATATGTAATATATTATATGTAATGTCATGTATTGTATGTAATGTATGTAATGTATTATATGTATGTATTGTATTGTGTTTATCTGTCTTTCCTTTTCAGGTGTGTAATTTTTTTATTTTCTGTAGTGGGGGGTGGGGTTGTAATGTATTTTTTTGTTTTCTGTAGTGGGGGGTGGGGTTGTAATTGTTTTTTTTTTTCTGTACTGTAGGTTTTTTTGTTTTTTGTACTGTAGGTTTTTTGTTTTCTGTGCTGTAGGTTTTTTGTTTTTTGTAATTAGAGTGTTGGGGAGGTTTATTAGGGGGTAGGTAGTGTAGGTAGGTAGTGTAAGTGTTAATAGATTAGTGTAGAGGGGGGTTAGTTTAGATTAAATGGTTTATTGGGGGTTATAGTGTAGTGTTTGTAGTTAGTGTCATGATGGTCCTTGAGGACCATCATGGCACTTATGTGGTTAATGTTGGGTTGTAACAGGCCCATAATGGTAATAATATACCCTTATGGGACTGATGGGGTTAATTAGAGCCTTATGGTGGTCTGTATTGACCACCATGAGTTAATGGGTTAATTTAGGCCTTATGGTGGTCTGTATTGACCATCATGAGTTAATGGGTTAATTTAGGCCTTATGGTGGTCTGGATTGACCATCATAAGTTAATGGGGTAATTATAGTTGCCTGGGGTTAATATTTTTAGTGCGAGTCCTTTCAGGACCTTTACGGTCCTTTGAGGACCCACGAGGCGGGAAATTTAAAATTGAATTGCAGCAGGGTCACGATCGGTGCCGATCGGGGCCCCCCGCTGCAGGGGGTTTATATGGGGACACTTCGGGGGTCCGGATGGGGACCCACAGCATGGAGGGGGGTTAATTTTAAGTGCCGCGGCCGGGATTGGGTAATAGTGTGCCGCGGTCCCTTTAAGGAGCCGCGGCGGGGAATTTAAAAGTTTTAAATGCAGCGGGGGGCCTGATCTATGCAGATCGGGGCCCCCCCCCCCTGCAATGGGTTTATGTGGGGACACTTCGGGGGTCCCGAGGGGGACCCCCAGCATAGAGGGGGGTTAATTTTAAGTGCCGCGGCCGGGATTGGGTAATAGTGTGCCGCGGTCCCTTTAAGGAGCCGCGGCGGGGAATTTAAAAGTTTTAAATGCAGCGGGGGGCCTGATCTATGCAGATCGGGGACCCCCGCTGCAAGGGGTTAATGTGGGGGTGCTGCAGGGGTCCCGATAGAGACTCCTGCAGCATGGGGATGTGTATAGGGTGCAGGGGGGAGCCTCACACTGCTGTCTCGGGCTGTTCCGAGGCAGCACGTAGAGGCTTTCGGATCCCTTGCGTGGACTTTTTGTCCACGTAGGGATTCTTACGATATGCGAGACTCGTGCATAGATTTAAGGCTACGTAGCTCTCTCGGAGCCTATTCTCGGCCATTTTCTCGCAGTCATATCGTAAAGCAGGCTGCGAGAGATTCGGTTCTCGCAAACAGCAGGAAAACTGCCTTTTGCGAGCACCGAGAGAACTACGAGGGAGAATTTAATAGGGCCCTTAGAAAATAGTCACTTTATTTTGTTAATATTGATGGTCAATCCTTTAGGTTCCCACCGAGTGCTTAGAAAAATCTCAAATGTATTTTGTGAGAGTAAATGCTACTACAGCAGCCTGTCTTCACCAGTAAAAATGTTTAATTGTGTTGTTTAAAAAAATATTTGTGTTAAAACTTAGCAAAAACAATACCTGATATAAATGACCTATTTTAATAAAGTAACAAGCTTATATATGAAGCACCAATTTATATAAAATAGTTCCATTTTTTTTTACAACTTTATATACGGATAAATATTTTTATACAACTTTATATGTGAAACACCAATTTATAAAAAATAGATACATATTTATAATTCCTGAGACTTTGAAAGTGCGTGCAATTTTTACTATAATACATATTATAAATAAAATATCCTATTTATATCCCTTATATGGAAAAAAGGCTCTACTTAAATTAAAAAATAATTAAAACGTGCATAAAATTCAGTGGAGTGGTTGTGTACTAAAATTCACCATGAAATAGTAGCTCAACAAAAATGTAATATTTTTCTTTAAAAAAAATCAGTAATCTGCTAAGAGATATGAAATATTTTGACAAATCTTGTCTTCTCCGTCTAAAAAAAACATCTCCAGAATTCGTCACTATGTTACACAAGACACAACTAAAATCCTTATACACTCTCTCGACTAGACTACTGCAACTCGCTACTTGTTGGCCTACCCACCACCCGACTGTCTCCGCTTCAATCCATTATGAATGCCTCTGCTAGACTCATCTTTCGTACGCAACATTCAGTGCCGGCATCACCTCTCTGTCAATCACTCCACTGGCTTCCCTTAGCCTCAAGAATAAAATTTAAAATCATGACCCTAACTTACAAAGCCCTCAACATCTCTGCTCTCATCTCCAAATACTCCCCCACCTGCTCTCTTCGTTCTGCTAATGACCTTCTTCTTTCTGCAACTCTTGTCACAGCCTCTCACTCCTGCCTCCAGGACTTTTCTCGTGCTGCCCCTAGTCTCTGGAACTCCTTGCTCCCACCAGTTTATTCTCTTGCCTCAAAACATTTAAAACCTCACTTAAAAAGCATCTCTTTAAAGAAGCGTATCACCTTCCACCCAAACACGCTCATCACCTCTCTCTCCCTCTTTTACCACTCACTATACCTTAGATTGTAAGTCTGTGAGTTTCTATCCTAAGTACTTTGGGAATGCAACATGGACATTGGATTCCTAGGTCAAAGACAGGGCCTCCTTCCTTTGCTAAATGTTAATCTGTATTTATCTTTGTCTGAACCTAATATGTACTGCGCTACGGAATATGGAGGCGCGTTATAAATAAACTATAATAATAATAATAATAATTTTCGGAGGTAAACACACATTTCAAATGTTCTCTATTTGCATTATTTTTTTTATAAATAGTTGCTTTTCTTCTCAGAACATGATCAGCAAGGCAAATACAAAAAATCCTCTTTTTTATGTTTATTTATTTAATTTTTTTCTCTTTTTTAAATATTGATGGAGGGATCACAAAGAGCCATTTGGATGGCGAGCTAAGGACTATAGAGAGAATTCCCTAGGAGAGCACATGGAGACACCTCAGTAGGGGTGTCTCTTATAAGTAGATAGGTTGGTTTCTCACCTAATAAATGAAAGTATAAATAATATATACAATAAACTAATGCTCAATCAGATTTAACAGAACAAGAATGAAACAGTATAAAATTATTTTGTTTTTGTAAAGAAAACATGTATACTAAACATGTTTGTTTAATACATATTATATCAATTAAGCTACCAATCAAATGCTTTGCATTGACAGCTTTGTTTCATTTCTATTCAGTCACGGCTAATCCTGTTTATCCAGATTTTTATAAGCATAAAGGCTCACACTCCCAGTTCTGTACACAAAGTTATAAATAGATTTAACTGTCAGCCGGTGATTGCAAAATACCTCACTCCCTCATATTCTCTCGCTTTGATTACTCCAACTCTATCATTAATGGTTTTCCTATTAATCATCTATCCATAATGAATGCCTCTACAAGACTAAACCACATTACTCTCCACTCTTCCTCCTGAACAACATCACTTTCACTATCTTTCCAATGTTCATTCTTACCTACAAAGCCTTTAACATGTCAGCACCCCCTAAATATCTGCCTTCACCTCCAAGTAAACCTCCAAGTATAACCTGAACTACCCTCTGCTCCTGCTACTTTCTTCCTCTCTAATTACCTCCTTTCAGCCTTTTAAGATGTTGTATCCCTCATAGTGCTCACACCTACTGGTTCATTCTTTAATATAACATACAGTACAGCCACCTCCATTGGTTACTGATCTCCTCCACTCATTTTGTATCAGTTGCCCAACTAAATCCTTTAGGATGTAAGCTTTCAGGAGCAGTGACCTCTCCCTCTGTTGTATCAGCATGTGTTAGTCCAATAACCGACTCCCAATCCTCAGCCTTTTTAAATAGGATTTACTCGATTTGGCATTTATTTGGGCCTGTACTTTTACACATACAGATTTTTTTCTAAGATGCACAACTTTTCTATGTAATGAATATTAGTGCTGGAGGGAATTTTTTTTTACAAGTGCACTACTTAACTGAATGATCACTGGGCTGGAAATTAAAATAGACCAAGGACTTAGGGGCCAGATTCCAGAATGTGCTGTGTGTTTTTAAGTTCAGTCACTCTAGTGTGAACATGCACACATTGGACAGAGGAAAAGATAGATAAACATGGTCATGGAAATCCAGGTTTAGTAGGCAGGCTGCAAACAGAGATTGTCAGGATCAGGTTTAAAACAGAGTTCTGACTAAGATGCAGAGTTAAGCAAATACTTTTATTCAACAATATATTTAAAATTAGTTTCTCTTTTTTATAATAGTATATATTTTCTGAGTTATATTTGTAGTGCTGTTTGTGCTTCAGGGAGATAACACAATATTTAGGTGTGTTGGGTTATTCTGATATATGTTAGCACTTATATGATTTTGTCGCACTGCACAAATTGCATAAAGTACAATACATTATAACGGAATGAAACTGCATGATATTACTAATAATATTTCTTTGTGGAAAAATGCCAGTATAGCATTAATTCCTGACAACTTGCAGACTGTGGTTGATTGCCCTCCACATTTACTATCATTACTTAATTGGTTATATAGACAATGCCCATGATATGATTGAAGCTCTTCTTTTCTCAGGTTCCGATGTTCGAAGTGCCATCATTTCTGGGAATCGGTACATGTGGGTGTCCTGTTCCATATGAAGCTTGAATCAAATACCTGGGGCACAGTGAAGATGAGACAGTTAGGACAAATGTGCTTTAAGTGCAATAACTCAAATTTTGAGAAACCAAAGTTCACTGAGAATGTGATCAACAACATCCTGGAGAATCTGGTTAACAGCATACAACAAAAGTGCTATGGGAAAAATCGTTTTCACTATGAATATGATGTCTGTGATGGTCAGAGCATTCAAGGTCCTCACAAAAAATCACATTGTGAGGCATGTAAGTTAGGCATCTGTATGAACCCCACTGTCCATACTAGCCTCCAAAGCAAAAACACTACAAGAGAGAAGACATGTTTCAAATGCAGTTGTTGTTGCTGCTTCATTGTATTTTTTGCTCTAGCTTTATATGTATGCCTGGCAACCAAGTAAAGGATAGCGATCATCATAGTTATTTTGGGGTAAGAAGCTTAAATATATGCAATTCATGAATATATTTCACATCATACTGCTTTGAATTAAACCTGACTGTAAGTGGTTGACACTATCTGGTTCTATCAGCTAAATCTTTCTCCATACATTTTGTATACTATATTTGATGCATGTTCTAAAACTGCTGGAGTTTCTTTAAACATTTCATTAAAAATCTTAAAAATGTCAGCTTTTTCCTATACCTCTGTATGCAATAAACTCTCTCTCATCTTTATATAGAAACAAACATTCCTACATAAATTAAATTGCAATCTACAACCTACTTATTTATGTGTACAATATTTGGCCTCAGTACTCTCTCCAGCCTCATTTCTCAGTTGCCAATCTCACACTGATGAATCCCATATAAGGGCGCAACAGCTGTCTTTCTAGCACTGTAACCCAATGCAAGGCTACATTTGGGAGGCTGCCTGAAAGCAGCGCACATATAAATAATAGGGGGCTAGCGACAAAAAGATGGTATGTTTTGAGCCTCATTTGCATATCACTAACCAGAATTCTTTGATGGAGAGGAAATGCTGATCAGTGATTATTTATTAGGAAAATAGGTCTCTTGGTCTGCTTGTGACCAACATGTATGCTCAAAATGGCTTTTCTTTTCGCAATGTATATACAGTGGAGAGAATTAATCAGCTTTCTACCCCTCTTAAAATACTTTGTGATTACGCGTTCAAATGAAGCATGCTCCAGGTTTCAAAATCGGTTTCATTAAGTTTATTTTCTTTTAAATGTTTGTTCCTTATCTCAGTAGTGCTCAGGACAATGAGAGAGTTGGTTGGTACAGCATTAGCTAATAATGAAGTACACTGTGCTCTTAAATGATATTTTCCAGCTAAAGCTCTGATTTGCTACTGTGTTATGTGTATTTTTAATGTTAAAAGTGAACTAAAAATACTAAAAATTTAAAAACGCACTTATACCGACCATTTAAATTTAAGATAAGACTGCAATTGTATATTGCACCTTGATAAAATATTTATTTGAAAATGTAATGCTCAGTAGGATAACCTTCCTCTTTAAGCTACAGGTGGTATAACAGTCCAAGATAATCCCCATGACACAAGCATAGTCAGCTAAATTTAAAAACCTTTCATGATTTTATGCTCATGGCATGCACTAATTTAGGTTTATGCTGCCCTAGGGCTTTTAGATTTGTATGCCCCACACACCCCACTTGCAGCTCCTCCTTTATATTTTCTATATATCAAATTATAAGCTTATGTTATCATGTATACATACGGTATGCCAGACAGAGGCAAGTACACTTACTGACAGAAATATCACCGAATACAGACATTTCTGTGCATAAATAAACATATTTCAATGCACTGCATCTTCAGGCAGAGTGCTGTCCACTTAAATATGCTGTCCTTGGCCTGGGTCTCTGGGGTCAAGACAGAAACACACCCCTGGCGCATTGCTTACGTAGCCACTAATCTTGTTAGTTTGTTACATTTTTCTATAGTACAGGGCACTAAAAATTTTCTCTCAGACAGGTAGATCAGTGTAAAACCAGAGTCTGTCTCTATTTCACTCTCAGACTAATGTGCCTGGCCTATTATGATAGTCTTTTAACAATGCAATTATTCAATTCATATAATTATATTCATAAAATAATTCACACTATCTCAGACTCATCTTTTGATAGTGTTGCTATTTCCATTACTTTACATAATGACTTACTGCTTCTATTTCTACGTTTGTGTTTTGAAAAACTATATTTGCTACATGCTAGACATGTTTACTTCTAGGCCTCTGAGGCCTAGGGCAGGGCCAATTACGGGCTGGCAAGATTTTGCTAGCCTCAAGGGTTCACACCCACCCATACTGCCATGGCACAAGCTCACCCTTCTACACCCCAGTTCCCAATGACAACAGCTTGCATTCCAGCTCATCTGCCCACTTTTCATGACACCATGTGCACTCGCAAATTACACACCTACGTGCCTCTTTCCCTGTGCCCCTCATAACTCTTATTTATCCTGCCCTCTGCCTATTTTCTTTATGCCTCCTACCTGTCTCTTCTCCACAGCCATCCCTTTGTCTCTTTTATCCTCTGACAGCCCTTAATCTCTTTTCTTCCCTGCTCTCCCTCAGCCTCTTCTTCGCATACATATTTGCTATCTATGCCCCACCTCCTTGCTCAACTGCCCCATCTCTTCTCCCCAGCCTATTCGTCTAGCACAAATGTGCCCGCTTTCCCGAACATCACTGCCTCCCCATTCTTTCTTCTTTTTCCCTTCTCTCTCTCCTTCTGTCTATTCCCCTTCCCCATCACTACCTCACCTATTCTCTCTTCCATACCCCTCTCCCACACCTTCTCTTCCTCCACATTCTTGGTGGTGCAGCCTCGCTGTTCACTATCTGTTGAACTTGACTGGGTCCGGATATTTCTTACCTCATGTTGTCTTCTCCCCTGAATGAGAGAGCGTGACAGCAGCTACTGTGTCAAAACAATCCATGTCTCTTACCAGATGAAGACCTATACCTGTAAGATCCTTATGACTGTATCTAGACCTATGTTTCCTAGACCTATAGTACATAGAAGACTTTGATGACAGCTGGTTTGTCATGCCCAGGGGGACCTCTGGATTTTAGAACTGTTAAAATTTTATGCGCCTGAGGTTGTATAGCACTGTGTAATTTTTCCCATTATAAAGTAATGTGTCATTGCCACATGGACATTGGGACTGTTGCAGCCGTGATGGCATGAATGTGTTCAATGATACCCTATATTGCTATATTGTGACTGCATGCAATGGCAGGAAAGATGAGATGAAGATACATAAACCAGGAGTTGGAAAGGACATTTTGTTTGTGGTATTTGTGGTATACAGGTCTGCTCAGATTCTTTATATACTAAATCTACTGACATAACCAGCACACAAGGAGTTAAACTGACAGATTTGAAAACACTAACTGTTATGTGAGGTGTCTTTTTATATAAAGACTGGAGCAGTTGGTACCTGTGTATTATGTACAGTTTTACAACCATAGTGTGACATAGTCTGACCTTTTTGATGGTATAATATGTGCTGTGAAAAGATAAAAGCAGCGTTAAGTACCATAAATATCCTCCGTCAGATACCACAAAGAAAAATGTGTCTTTCATATACATTTACCATAAAGCAATGTATCTTTAAGATAGATATAAGAATGTTCTATGTTATTCTTTCAACTTCATTGGATATCAGCCAATCCTCTTGTAGGAAATACATTTCCCAGTAAAGGCTTAATATACTATTAGTGATAAAACAAAATAACAAAAATTGGAAAAACTGGGTGCATGGAAGGCACTTGTTATATAGATTTGTTTAAATCATCACATACCCATTTAATATCTATAGTAGTCCCTTTTTACTAAATTGAATTCCAAAAAAATGTTTTTCTTTATTTTCAAATTTACTTTACTTGTAACTTGCAGTTTGCTATTTACACATTGAGATTCTTTTAATTTGCCGATTCACTATGAGGAACAATTGGGACTGTTTCCTTTAACACACACTATAAAATATTAACCCACTAGGCATAGTTTGCTTTCAGACTAATGACCTATAGTTTACTGTTTCAACAGAACCCTTCAACGCATCAACATTTGATTCTTGGCGTAGGGGTTGATATTTTATCATTCCAGTCTTTTTCATAAGGATATATATTGCCTCTTCTGTAATACTGAAATATTGCTGTTCTTGAGAGGTGTCTTTTATAGCTTCTTAATAATCATTGTTATTACTAGCGACTTGACCATCAAAAATTACGGCAATAACATTTTAAGCCATGGCAATGCTGTTTGCCACACAATGCGAGGCTATGGCCCCTCTGTGCACCTTCGGCGTTCATTGAGAGCCCTGAGCCTCTCCCCGCGGGTAGTTTAGGGGCCTTTCAATGAGTGTTACTGACTTTGGTTAAGTGTTACTGCCTTGGGTTAAGTGTTACTGCCTTGAGTTAAGTATTACTTCCTTGAATTAACTGTAACTGTCTTGGGTTAAGTGTTACTGGCTTCAGGCTCTTTTTTACTGCCTTCGGCCTCATTTTCACCCTGTTACGTTTTTTCAGCCACCATTTTTTTTCTTAAGCGACTAAGTGTAAAATCCTTTAAAAACGCCAAATATGACTCAAATTAACTTGCAACCTCACTCACAGGCTCCCTGGCTCTCCCCCTGTGCTGTGTGTGAGTATGTAAGTTAATTTGAGGCATATTTGTGTTTTTTTGCAGGCTTTTCCAGTTCGCTGGTTCGACCGTTAAAGTCGTATTTTTGCTAGCCCCACAATCCGTCTACGTGCTTCGCATCCTATGTCATAAGGGCTGTAATCTTGCATCCGCTGCTAAGTCCAAGTCCTGCGTGACTCGGGATGAGAGCTAGCCTTCGGCTCTCATTGCAGCCTAAGTCCTGCGTGCCACAACTGCTCACCTTGCTTTACGAGGCTCACAGTGCAATGAGCACCTTCAGCGCTCATTGCAGCCTGAGTCCCGCATGCCTCAACTGCTCGCCTTGCTTTGCGAGACTTGCGGTCGACGGCTTGACTTGCTTTGCGAGGCTCGCAAAGCGTGACGACAACTCACAGTACGACAACTATATACAGTAGGTGATTATTATTTAGCTCAGTTAGAAATCCACCTCTAAGGGAGCCGGTATCTGGTGTCAGACACGGCCCTTCCTGACGAACGTTTCTTTTTCCAGAGAGGCTTTTTCAAAGGGGAAGGTTTGCGTGGTGCTGGAGCTGTTCACCTATTTATAGATTTTTAAGTTACCATAGTAACCTCTAAGATTGACAGTTCATTTAACTCTCTGTTGTCTGGATATTTCATAGTAGATACATTTCTAACTGAAAATATTCTATATTTTGCAGAATGAATGAACTCAAAGCAACCTTAATGTTGTTTGCATTATTATGGACTCATAAATAGATCCAATTCATGTTGAGAGAAAGAAGAATACGAATAAAAAAATAAGAATCTCATGCTACTTCAAGTTATTGTATGGTAATAGTGTATATCACTATAAAGTGATATATATTCTTGTGTACATTAACTATGATATGAGGTTATTACCATTTGTACACATATTTAAGGTAAGTATAGAATTATATGTGACAAAATAAGGGGCAAAAAAAATAAATAACCAAAGTATTTGTTATGATGTGAATTCTGTATACCATCTAAACACAGATATTATTGGATTTTTAATGGTAATCTGATATTCTATACAATTCAAGTATTATTAACTTACTGATGATAATATGATATTCTATATAGTTTACAGTGGATATAAAAAGTCTGCACATCACTGTTAAAATGTCAGGTTACTGTGCTGTAAAAAAATGAGACAAAGATAAATAATTTCAGAACTTTTTCCACCTTTAATGTGACCTATAAACTGTACAACTCAATTGAAAAACAAACTGAAGACTTTTAGGTGGAGGGAAGAAAAATAAAAAATAAAAATAATGTGGTTGCATAAGTCTGCACACCCTCTTATAACTGGGGATGTAGCTGTGTTCAGAATTAAGCAATCACATTCCAAATCATGTTAAATAGTAGTCAGCATACACCTGCCATCATTTAAAGTGCCTCTGATTAACCCCAAATAAAGTTCAGCTGCTCTAGTTGGTCTTTCCTGAAATTTTCTTAGTCGCATTCCCCAGCAAAAGCCATGGTCCACAGAGAGCTTCCAAAGCATCAGAGGGATCTCATTGTTAAAAGGTATCAGTCAGGAGAAGGGTACAAAAGAATTTCCAAGGCATTAGATATACCATGGAAGACAGTCATCATCAAGTGGAGAAAATATGGCACAACAGTGACATTACCAAAAACTGGAGCTCCCTCCAAAATTGATGAAAAGACGAGAAGAAAACTGGTCTGGGAGGCTACCAAGAGGCCTACAGCAACATTAAAGGAGCTGCAGGAATATCTGGCAAGTGCTGGCTGTGTGGAACAACACTCTCCCGTATTCTTCATATGTCTGGGCTATGGGGTAGAGTGGCAAGACAAAAGCCTTTTCTTATGAAGAAAAACATCCAAGCCAGGCTACATTTTGCAAAAACACATCTGAAGTCTCCCAAAAGCATGTGGAAAAGGTGTTATGGTCTGATTAAACCAAGGTTGAACTTTTTGGCCATAATTCCAAAAGATATGTTTGGCGCAAAAACAACACTGCACATCACCAAAAGAACACCATACCCACAGTGAAGCATGGTGGTGGCAGCATCATGCTTTGGGGATGTTTTTCTTCAGCTGGAACTGGGGCCTTAGTTAAGATAGAGGGAATTATGAACAGTTTCAAATACCAGTCAATATTGGCACAAAACCTTCAGGCTTCTGCTAGAAAGCTGAACATGAAGAGGAACTTCATCTATCAGCATGACCACGACCCAAAGCATACATCCAAATCAACAAAGGAATGGCTTCACCAGAAGAAGATTAAAGTTTTTGAATGGCCCAGCCAGAGCCCAGACCTGAATCCGATTGAAAATATGTGGGGTGATCTGAAAAGGTCTGTGCACAGGAGATGCCCTCGCAATCGGACAGATTTTGAGTGTTTTTGCAAAGAAGAGTGGGCAAATGTGTCATGCTGATAGACTCATACCCAAAAAGTGTGCTGTAATAAAATCAAAAGGTGCTTCAACAAAGTATTAGTTTAAAGATGTGCATACTTATGCAACCATATTATTTTATTTTTATATTGTTTCTTCCCTCTACCTAAAAGATTTCAGTTTGTTGTACAGTTTATAGGTCACATTAAAGGTGGAATTTATGTTTGTCTAATTTTTTTACAGCACAGAAACCTGACATTTTAACAGGGGTGTGTAGACTTTCTAGATCCACTGTAAGTCAACAAAAATAAAAAAATGACCTTACAGAAAATAAAAAAACCTAAGTCACCAAAAATAAAAAAATCTACATTCCAGAAAATAAAAAAAACACATTACAACCCCCCCACTACAGAAAAAAAAAAATACACACCTGAAAAGGAAAGACATACACAATACAATACATACATACAATACAATACAATACAATGCATTACAATACATACAATACAATACATTACAATATATACAACACATTACATACAATACATTACAATACATACAATACACATAAAATACAATACCCCCTATCTATCTAACACACAATCTATTTAATATACAATAAATCCTAACTATCTAAAATACATCCCCCTATCTATCTAATATACAATAAATCCTAACTACATACAGAAACCCTAATTCTAAGCTAAAATAAAATAATTAATTCCACTTACCTTTGTAGTTGTCCCTTCAGATCACCAATCTAGGGGTAAAACAAACAAAAAATGAGTGCAACAAATTAACATAAAATAAATAAACATTATGCACATTCTAAATATTCTACTCACCTTTCCAGCATGTCCCGTCCTTCTTTTCTTCTCCGGCGCGCCCCCTGTTAAAAAAAAAAACATTACATTAGTACAACATACAGACACAAAGTAAAATAAACATATAAACATATAAATATACATTCAACTTACCTCCCTGCGATGTCTCCGGCCTCCTCCTCTTCAGCCCCGGCTGGGACCTGGAACCATCTCTAAACCCCCCCCCCCCCAAAAAAAACAGAGGTCTGCACTCGCAGACCTCCCCGATGCTAATGAGCCTCCTAGGGCCTTTTCCGGAAATTGGCAATGATGGCTTCTGATTGGCTGAAAACGCTGTCTATCAAATTTCAGCCAATCAGAAGGCGTCAATGTGTGATCCAATCAGGATGGAATTCACCCCAAAATCCCACCCTGATTGGCTAACGCACTTGTCTATCTTTATTTAAACCAATCACAAGGCGCAGATGCCTTCAGCCAATCACAATAGGATACACCCCCACGGAGTGATTGGCTGAAGGCATTTACGCCTTCTGATTGGCTGTTGTCAATGTCAGTCAGTATTACAGCCAATCCAGGGGTTAATGTGGGGGGGTCCCTATGGACCCCTGCAGCAAGGGTTTAATGTGGGGACACTTTGGGGTTCCTGATGGGGACCCCCAGCATAGAGGGGGGTTAATTTTAGGTGCTGCGTCCGGGATTGTTAATAGTGTGCCTCAGGCCCTTTAAGGAGCCGCAGCGGGGAATTTAAAAGTTTTAAATGCAGGATGGCCTGATCGGTGCCGATTGGGGACCCCTGCTGCAAGAGGTTAATGTGGGGGGGCTACGGGGGGTCCCTATGGACCCCTGCAGCAAGGGGTTAATGTGTGTACACTTTGGGGGTCCCGATGGGGACCAACGCATAGAGCGGGGTTCATTTTAGGTGCCAAAGGGTAGTTGGAGTACCCCCCATGGCAGGGCTTATGTGGGGGACTGCCGCGGATGTCCCGTTTAGGACCCCTGCACTAATTGATGTGGTGTAGCAGCCTGCAAGATCATCTCGCAGGCTGTCACTCCTCATGTACATTTTCGCAGTGTTGACGCGGATGGCCCTGCTGCGTAGCTCACACATTGCTCGCAGCAGGGCTAATTTAATAGCGTTGTAACTTTAAGAAATTGTGAGTACGTAGGGTTTAAGTAGAAGCCTTTTATCTACGAGGCTGGAAATTAATAAGGCTGATAGTATCTTTATGAAACAGCAATTTCCTGGTTTTATGGGTCTGCAATAGTCGGGTTTCTAAACGTTCTTTATATATTTCACAGTTCCTGTTAAACTCAAGATCTATCTTTCCATGTAACTCGTAAGTCCAATCAAAGTTATATGTAGATCTGATTTTAGTCAGACCCTAGCTATATGTATCTTTGTATTTCTTTGTTCTATTCTAAAAAGTAGTTTGTTTCATAAACATTTATCTGGCTACGTAATGATTATGATATATAATTGATACTGATGGTTGGCACCATTGAATAACTAGTAGTTGTGGTATGTCTAATACCTCTCTTCTGTGATTTTTCTTTCTGAGTCTTCATAGGCATGGGAGCGATAGAAAATGAAGAGACAACAAATGGTTACTTCATTGACCAACTTACCTCGAAAAATGCAACTATACTGAACGGGGAATTTTGTCTGATTATACATGCTGTTTACAAGTGGATTTACCTTAAAAAGTAAAGGCTGAGGAACTGCAGAGTGCACTAATTGTGCCCAGGTGAGAGGGGTGTGGCTTGACTGTTAAACTTGTATAAAAGGTTTGTGAGCTGGTTTGGGGTCTGTTTACAAGTGGATTTACCTTAAAAAGTAAAGGCTAATAAACTGCAGAGTGCACTAATTGTGCCCAGGTGAGAGGGGTGTGGCTTGACTGTTAAACTTGTGTAAAAGGTTTGTGAGCTGGTTTGGGGTCTGTTTACAAGTGGATTTACCTTAAAAAGTAAAGGCTAATAAACTGCAGAGTGCACTAATTGTGCCCAGGTGAGAGGGGTGTGGCTTGACTGTTAAACTTGTATAAAAGGTTTGTGAGCTGGTTTGGGGTCTGTTTACAAGTGGATTTACCTTAAAAAGTAAAGGCTAATAAACTGCAGAGTGCACTAATTGTGCCCAGGTGAGAGGGGTGTGGCTTGACTGTTAAACTTGTATAAAAGGTTTGTGAGCTGGTTTGGGGCCTGTTTACAAGTGGATTTACCTTAAAAAGTAAAGGCTAATAAACTGCAGAGTGCACTAATTGTGCCCAGGTGAGAGGGGTGTGGCTTGACTGTTAAACTTGTATAAAAGGTTTGTGAGCTGGTTTGGGGCCTGTTTACAAGTGGATTTACCTTACAAGTAAAGGCTGATAAATTGCAGAGTGCACTAATTGTGCCCAGGCGAGAAGGCAGAAGTTAATAGAAACCGGAGAAGGGGAACTTGTGAGCTTGCGAACATTTTCAGTATCAAGTGCAATTCTAGTAAAAGCCTAGGAGTTTAAATAAAAGGAGGGCCTTCAAAGAAAAGGGAGGGCAGATTTATAGTGCAAAGGAGGAAAACTTTATATAAATATATTATATTATATTCTTTATTTTTCCCACTGAAATTTCGTAGACAATAATAATAATTATGAGT
Organism: Discoglossus pictus; assembly: GCA_027410445.1. NCBI lineage: Eukaryota > Metazoa > Chordata > Amphibia > Anura > Alytidae > Discoglossus > Discoglossus pictus. The sequence continues at coordinate 309,987,987 of CM050165.1, forward strand.
CAGTCCAGTGGCAACCTTATTCAGTGTACATCCTGTCAAATGTATGCACTACTGGAACATATGATCCAGGGTCCATACCTCTGTGACAGGTGTGAGCATGTTGCCTCTTTGGAAGCTCAAATTGAAGATCTGGAGAGGAGAATTGCAGCACTTAGTGATATTGCTCCACTGGAAAGGGAATTGGTGCTCACGGAGCACAGTTTAGCTGGGCCTAGTATGGAGGGAGGAGCTGGGGCTAGGGAGGATGGCCAGGGAGGTAGCTGGGTTACAGTTACAAGGGGAAGCAGGGGGAACAGGAGGAGGCAGGCCAGTTCTGAGTTGTCAAACACCAACAGATTTGCCAGATTGAGTGAAACTGTTGGCGATGTCCATTCAGGAATGGCAATGCCAGATAGAGCTGTTCCCTCTAACAGCCGGGCGAACAGCTCTACTGGAGAAGATAGGCATTACGGAAACATGGTGGGATGAATCTCATGACTGGACTGTTAATCTGGATGGTTATAACCTATTTAGGAAAGATAGGGGCAATGGTAAAAGAGGAGGAGGGATCTGTCTTTATGTTAAGCCTGAATTTAAGCCTATAGTTAGAGAAGATATTTATGCTGGCACTAACGGCATCATTGAATCCTTGTGGGTTGAGCTAAATAGTGGAGGAGCTAATTCTAAATGCATATTGGTGGGAGTATGCTATAAACCCCCAAATATAGCTGAAAGTGAGGAAATACAATTATTGTTACAGATTGGAAATGCAGCTAAGCATGGGCAAGTTCTAATAATGGGAGACTTTAATTACCCTGATATAAACTGGATAAACGAGACCAGCAGCTCAGCTAAGGGGAGCAGGTTCTTGAGTACACTCAGGGATCATTATCTAGCCCAGGTAATACAAGAACCTACTAGAAATGGGGCCATCTTGGATTTAGTCATCACAAGTAATATTGATATAATATCAAATGTAAAAATAGGGGAACCCTTGGGGAACAGTGATCACAACACAGTCTCATTTGAGATTGAATACAAAAAACAGAGTTGTAAGGGGCCAACAAAAACTCTAAATTTTAAAAGGGCTAACTTTGATGGGCTACGGGCAGCAATACAACATATAGACTGGGACAAAGAACTTACAGGGAAGAATACTGAAAATAAATGGACAACATTCAAATCCTTACTAAATAAACATACTCATCAGCATGTACCATGTGGAAATAAAATAAATAGGAGTAAATCACATCCCATGTGGCTTAACAATGACTTAAAGATCATGATGAGGAAAAAGAAGTATGCATTTAAATTATACAAGAAGGAGGGAACAGAGGCATCTTTATGTGACTATAAGGAAATCAACAAGGCTTGCAAAAGGGCTATTAGACTGGCTAAAATAGAAAATGAGAAGTCAGTTGCAATGGAAAGTAAGACTAACCCTAAAATATTTTATAAATATATTAATGGGAAGAAGGCCAGGAAGGAATCGATAGGACCATTACAATGTGACACAGGCCATCTGATAATTAGTGACCAGGAAAAGGCAGATGAGCTAAATAGGTTCTTTTCTTCGGTTTACACAAGGGAGGTACCAGTGGTTGGGACACTGCAACATAATGGGGCTACACTACCTTCACTAAATAATTGGTTAACGCAGGAAGAAATACAAAAGAGGTTGGAGAAAATAAATGTTAATGAAGCCCCAGGTCCTGATGGAATACATCCAAGGGTACTGAGGGAGCTGGGTTCTGTAATAGCCAAACCATTATATCTAATCTTTAAAGACTCGCTCACTACAGGGTCTCTACCAGATGACTGGAGAAAAGCAGAGGTGATACCTATATTTAAGAAGGGATCTAGAGCAAATCCGGGGAATTATAGACCAGTGAGCCTCACTTCTGTAGTTGGGAAGCTTTTAGAAGGGTTAATAAGGGACAGAATACAAGAATATGTCTATTTGAACAGGATCATAGGTAGCAGTCAACATGGATTTATGAAGGAAAGGTCGTGTCAGACCAATCTAATTAGTTTTTATGAGGAGGTTAGTAGGAACTTGGATCAGGGCAACTCAGTGGATGTAGTCTTTTTAGATTTTTCAAAGGCATTTGATACAGTGCCACATGGAAGACTAGTGAGCAAACTAAGGGATACAGGAATTGCAGTAAATATCTGCTCATGGATCAAGAGCTGGCTAAAAGACAGGAAGCAAAGGGTTGTTGTAAATGGAACATACTCCGATTGGTCTAATGTGATAAGTGGGGTTCCTCAGGGCTCAGTATTGGGTCCTCTCCTTTTTAACATATTTATTAATGACATTGAAGTAGGACTCGAATGTAGTGTCTCCATTTTTGCTGATGACACTAAGTTGTGCAAGGTAATAAAATCAGATAATGATGTACTTTCCCTACAAAAGGATTTGCATAAATTAGAGAAATGGGCGGCTAAATGGCAGATGAGATTTAATACAAATAAATGTAAGGTTATGCATTTGGGAAGGAAAAATAGCCAAGCAATCTATAATCTTAATGGAGCAAATCTAGGGGTATCAGATATTGAAAGGGATTTGGGAGTACTAGTGGACAACCACCTAGGTAACAGCGCTCAAAGCCAAGCAGCGGCTGCAAAGGCAAATAAAATATTAGCATGTATTAGGAAGGGTATAGAAGCCAGGGAAGAAGATATAATTCTGCCACTATACAAATCTCTAGTACGCCCTCATTTGGAATATGGAGTACAATTTTGGGCACCACCTCACAAAAAAGACATCTTAGAGCTGGAAAAAGTACAGAGAAGGGCTACAAAACTAATAAGGGGAATAGAGGGGCTAAGTTATGAAGAAAGACTAGCAAAATTAAACTTATTTTCGCTAGAAAAAAGGCGTCTAAGAGGAGATATGATTACGTTATTTAAATACATCCAGGGTCCATATAAGGCTTTGTCAAGTGAGCTTTTTGTAGCAAGAGATTTTCAACTGACAAGAGGACATCCGTTGAGGTTAGAGGAAAAAAGATTTCACCTTAAACAAAGAAAAGGGTTCTTCACAGTTAGGGTGGTTAAACTGTGGAATTCTCTACCAAAGGAGGTGGTGACAGCGAATTCGATAGACAACTTCAAAAAGGGGTTAGATATATTTCTGAATAAAGAGGGCATTCAAGGCTATCCTAGATAACTAGCGAAGGAATATTGATCCAGGGAGAAATTTGATCGCCAGTTTCTGGGGTCAGGAAGGAATTTTGCTTTTTTTCCCCCTTATGAGACAATTGGCAAAGTTTCAATGGTTTTTTTTTTATGTTTGCCTTCCTCTGGATCAATTAACAATAATTAACAATTAACAATAATAATAAATAGTCCAAATTAAAAAGATCAATAGAGATCTAAAAAGGTTGAACTTGATGGACTAACTCTTTATTCATTCTCCAATACTATACTATTAATAATTATTTAATCAATAATTTAATTAATAACTAATCCGCATATTGCAGATCAGAGGAGATCTTAACAGGTTGAACTTGATGGACTGAAAGTCTTTTTTCAACCTTAATTACTATGTAACTATGTAACTATGTTAAGCTTGTAAATTATACTATTGCAAATCGCTATTAAATTGCTACGAATCCCCAAGGGCGCACTGGAGTTCAAACACGTAAACGGCAAATGGAGGCAAATATATTACAGCCTCCAAATAGGACCAGCTAAGGGTTTACAGACAAGTTTTCAACACTGTTAAAAACAATATAAACACACCAGTGGACTTTAAAATATGGGGAAAGCAATGAAAGGCATTACAATTCATTGCACAACAATCCTTATAAAATAGACATTTAAAAAATATTTTATTTTATCATATATTGGAATGGTCATGCATATGCCGATATGAAAAGCCATGCTGCAACATGCATAAAACAATTAAAGACACACTACCTGATTAAATTGCAACACAAAAACATGAAACTGTCTGCCATATTAACCATTTCTCACTCACAGAGGCTCACCAGTGGACCTCCATGAAGCTGCCAAGGAAAAATGAGAAAAGAAAGGTATATGTGTTAATGATGTTGATGAAAACATTTTATTGAGTTCCTTCCTAACTATCTGACATCTAAGCATGAACATGGATGAATCACTTACAGGACCATTGACCTCATTATCAGAGCTCTTCTTTGTGTGTCAGAACAGAAGATTCCATGTTAATTGATTGTTTTACTGCTGTCTGATTCCTTTATTGTAAGCAGTTAAACCATGATATGTGAAACATTCGCTGTGGCAGAGGCTGTTGTAGACAAACCGTAGATTGCATATGTTTAACTGATCTTATTTAAATTACAATAAGGCAATAGATCACTTTAACATAAAATCATGTGCTCATTCATACAATGAATCTCACCTATAGTGAGGTAACTGTCCCTTTCAGTGCAAATCTGAGTAGCTATCATTTGCTACCTGTGATCTTTGTTGGATTCTTGATCTTGATTCTTCTTGGCTCCTAGTGGCCTCTTGATTCTGGCTGCGGTATGTAACTGCATACGCTGCAGTGGGCACACATGGATTTGGCTATTGGTTTGTTACTGTTGTTGTGCCCACTGAAGACAGTGATTTGTCTGCCTCATGGAATTAATGACACATGACTGATCCATCTATCCTTTGTATATTCCATGAAGCTGACATGTCAGTGTCCTTGTTGGCCATCCTGTACATATGTACTTTGTGTGATGCACATGTGGTGGCATGTTGGTGTATGTGTCACCTGACCATCTTTTGGGTTTAGTAATTGTTATTGTTATTTAATATGTTTTTATGCTAAGTTGGTTACCCAATGTATGTTAATAACTGTATGTTATGTTGCTTCCCTATGTGTGTTTGACTTGTGATGTTTGATTTTGTATGTTGCATGTTTGGTTCATGAAGTGTTAAATAATTTAGAATGTTACGTTGTCAGTCTGTAACTGTCAGAGAGAGTCAGCTGAAATTCAGTTAGATTGAGTGAGATGTAACGTGTCTCTGAGAACAAGCTGAAGGCAGCCTGTGATGCTTGTGACAGGAGAGAAGTGAGGACCCAGCCATTAGTGACTCTGAGAAGCTTAATATATATATAATATATATTAATATATATTTGTGGCCATATTTGTGTGTCCCAGCTCAACTTCCCAGAATGCAGTGTAATAACTGTTTTTCTCGGAACTCTGAGCTGGAAGCAGGTTTTTTAACTTGCTTTAGACATTCAAATGTGAACACAGATGTACTTTTTATTTACTGTACTACTGTACGGTGGAGGGCTTCTATCGCTCTTTTGCCCACCATATTATAAATGATTGTTGTGGTGAACTACCTACTCATAATTTCCACAACACAGGCTGAGATCCCGCTCCATGCTGATGATAGCCAGTAAGCTTGAAACAGCTGTACATGGATTGGATACTCAGCCTGTGTTTATTCCAACCTTGGCTTTGCATTAAAGCTGTGTAATGCAGCATGCATAAGCTTAAAGGAAGCCATGTTTGATGATGGCTACGGAATGAAGAGCGAGGCATTTGTGGCCATATTTGTGTGTCCCAGCTCAACTTCCCAGAATGCAGTGTAATAACTGTTTTTCTCGGAACTCTGAGCTGGAAGCAGGTTTTTTAACTTGCTTTAGACATTCAAATGTGAACACAGATGTACTTTTTATTTACTATTTATATATGTGTGTGTGTGTCAGAATCCACAGTGCAGATACGATTAATATATATATATATGGAAAAAATATATTTGGGAGGTATATATGTGTCAGAGAAAATGGCTGACCTGATCCTGTACAATTATTGAAGTGTGTATATGCTCCTAATCAAAGGGGAGAAACCCAAAGTGTGTGTAGGCTCCTAATAAAAGGAGAGGAAACCTATCTAGAAGATATATATATATGTCAGAATTCCTAGAGAAGATAATAATGAAGTGGATGTTATGATGCCTTGCAGATAAAACCTTGTTAATAGTAATTTATACAAAAGCCAGAAGACACACAAACTGTTACAGACTGTTCAAGTTTAAATATACATCTATTGAACCTGTTATAAATTACAACAACAACAATTAAAGCAGTTCCTGAGTTTTATAATGCTGAGCCTGAGTTAATATTTTTTTAAATACTGCATCTGATCATTTTAAGAGACATCAGCTATCTTGGTGAAGTGATCAAAAGAATCTGAAAGGTCTGCTGGGTAGGTTTGGCCACAACAACCTTATCAAGCCCAACTGAAGAAGCAGATCGTAACCTTATTAACCTGACGTGGAGGCTGGATCCTGCTGGGCCATCAGGCCTGAAGCTCCTGCAGCGAGAACTGGGCTCAGTGGTGTCCCGTCTATAGGGCGCTCAACAAATGCGCGCCCTCAAAAGCATACAGAAAAAAAAACACAGGCAGACGCGCACACACGACAAATGCTTGCTCACCAAAGGGTAAGGGAGAGACTGTTAAAGACTGCGCTTCCTCCGATCCAGAAGCTGCTGTCCCAGCTGTGTCACTGCAGACACTAAGAAGGAAGAGAGACAAGCACAGTCAGAGAGGCGAGAGAGATATACAGAGCTAGACACTGGTTAAAAGGAGGAAGAGACAGAGAGCTTTACAATGCCAGAGAGAGAGAGAGAGACAGAGACTAGAGAGAACCAGAGACTGCCAGAGAGAGGCATAAATGGCCAGCGATTTGTTGTCTCATACAACTGTGCAGGAGATCTGTATTTACATACAACTGTGCAGGGGATCTGTCCTTTCATAGAGCCGTGTACAGATCTGCAGCTTCTTGATCGGAGGCAGCTCAAGTGACGACGCTCAAATTTCAGCGCGATTACATCTGCGCAATTCATGTGCGCCCAATACACGGGGTGCCCAGTAGGTCTTCGAGGTCCCTCTCCCACTCATTGTAGGTGACAGTCACTGCGGGGCCACCACTTGTGGCTGAGGCTATCTCCTTGGCCATCTTCCTCCTCACCAGGACCCTGACATCATCGAACCTGTGCTTCATAGACCTGACATCCCTTTCCGCCATGACCACTGCTGTTACTGCAGCCGCTACCTCCTTCCATGCCTGTGCTCTAGGCCCGGGCCTAAATTCCCTACCTCCTGACAGGATAGCGGACCGCTCACGGATGGCACGCAGAAGTACCACCATCTCCTGGGAGAAGTAATTTGGGGCCCTGTGCCTGCCCCCAGCCTTTTGCACTACCAACTGTGTGTGGGGATGCTGTCCTACCTCAACTGTCCCTGGGGCCTGTCCCTCATCCCCGCTACCACAACCCCTGGGATCAAGCCCCTCCCCCTCTGACAATGTTCCTATCAATTTAGGCACCTGACCACCCACCTCCCTTCTACATATCCTCCTTTCCTCCTCCCCACTCCTCCTCCTCCAGCGCCTCATCTCTCTTGCACCTCATCCACCACCTCAATCTCCACCGCCTTCTCCACCCCCCCACCTCCTCAACCTCCTCTACCACCTCCTCCACTCTCCTCCAACTCCCCTGCCTTCTCTCTTGCACTCTCATCCACCTCCTCCTCTCCAACAATCCCCGTGACTACCTCTCTCTAATCTCTCTCTCCCTTGCCTCTCCACCTCTTCTCCTCCCATACACTACACTACACTCCTCTCCCCTCCTCTCTCCTCCCTCCATATCAACCCCAAAAGTAAAATAAGGATAACAGAAAAAAAGTATTTGTGTATATATTTGTGATTAAATTGTTTTATTTTTTATGTGTAATTGATAACTGTTGGAGTATAGGGTGGGGTGTGTGTATGTGTTGACCTGTCTCTAAGTTATCTATGTGTGTTATTAACTCTATGTGTATTTGTAGTATGTTTAATCAGTATATATGTGTAATCAAAATTAATGTGTGAAATAGATCTGCTGATAATAGAAAAGAATATAACTGTAAGAACCTGGTCTTCAATATTACCTACTCTCTCTCTCTCTAGAACCAACCACCAACTGCAGGACCTGTGTGCTACTTTGGAAGATCCTACAGCACAGTCAACGAATGGGCATGTGTAACACAGATTTATTATCTCCCCCTGTCAATCATCTTCCAGGATCCTGCTTTTCATTGGCTCTGAGGCCTGTGTCGCACTCGGAAATTACGGTATTGGATTGTAGCAGCTGACTGCATCTATTCCAGCCCACTGAGAGCTTGCCGGCGCAGTAAAGGGTTTACAGGCTTGCGGCTCCGGACTGTTAGTTGCAGCATTGTTCAAATTAATCGCTCTGGAACTCCGCCAAATTTCAAGCTCGCAAGCATATGGGCTGTACCATGGCCACTGCTGGCTTGGAATTTAATGGGGCTGTATATACATTCGTATAAGCATTGTTGTATGTATATATGTAAGATACCTTCTCCATGAGTCACAGCACTTTATGAATCTTGTATATGTGTTGTGCGTTAGTGTTATCAGTGGAGAGTAGGTTAGGTTGCTTTTGAGTTAGGATGGTAAGTGGGGGATCCCCAAAGCCGCCACACCAGCTTTACAGGGCTTTTAAGTATAAGGATTCACGGTCATAGATTCGGGAGTAAAGAGTAGGGATTTTTCCAGAACTGCTACTATTATATTTATAGGGATTATGTGGTAGATTAAAGCACTATGCACCTTTGAATGTGTCACTGCATATTTATACACTAAATAATTGTCTTTACATATATTAAATCACGTTTGACTTTTTAGGATGAATTTATATAAAGTTTAAAATGAGATTGAGATAAATATTTTTAATTGATATTTTACTAATATTGACTTATATTTTCTATCACTTTGTCCTCATTTATTATATAGTGCTGATTAAATGTATTATCGGATGTTAATATTTTGATATCTTAATTAACTTGATTGGTATTATTTTGCTTTGGTATCCATATTCCCTGATTGCTGATTGATGCAGATTTGATCCATGTGTATAATCTAATTATATTGACTATTACTGGTACATTATTGTTTCTCTGTAGATACATTGAGAGTGGAAGCAGCTTCTTTATTTTTAAAATACTAATTTTAATGCAACATTTTTATAATAACGTTTGTCTTACAATTTATGTTACTAAAAGTTACGTTTTAAGAAATCCATTTGGCTGCCTTATTCCTTGATCGGATAGCAACGTGTTGATATATAAATGTGTAGTTTAATTAACAAGGTGTAAGTTGGTTATAAAAGGAAGTTTTTTTTTCTTGTCCTCTTATTGCTCTATTACAAATGGCGTAGTGGCACAAACATTTTTACCTAGCTATGTTAATCACCAACCTCAAAAATGTATCCATTACTTTTCACGCTGACTATACATTACAAGTTACCCCAAGGGACGTTAACCCCCAAACCCTATGCTAATAAGAATTTACGGATTGCTCGCAAATTAGGGCATTGACGTTGCTGCAAACAAATGAAGAAATTATTACCGGTGTTAAAGACCCCTCGCAGTGGCAACCTCATTTACTGTTTGTAAATTATACTGTCTTTGATCAGTATTGCAATCTCTTTTCAAAACCATATTTACTCTTGTCATTGGCAAATGCTGTATTTGAGTATGTTTCTGTTGTTCTTTTTCAACCTGTGCTAATTCTTTGTATGCTTGACTGTATAGGTCGTTGGCCATAATTGTATCCAGCTGTTCAAAGACTATGCACAAATACTGTTTATTTTCTGGAAGCATAATCCGTTGTTCAACAGCTTCCATTGTATCTAAGACATATAACTATGCAAATTTCCTTTGCTCTCATTCTTGTGACTGTAATCCACAATAATGAGTGTCTACTGTTAGTGCTGTAATGAGAGCAGTATCCTAATCTTCCTCAACATAGATATCACTACAACTTTCTATATCTACATTGGTGTCATGTGTATTAACACTAGGCAATGTTTGGTCATTAGGCAATGTTTCACAGACATTTTTTTGTTTGCTTTTTCTTTTCTTTGAAGCTCCAGCACACTCATTTTGTGCTTTCTTACTTGTTTTTCTTTTATTTAAAAGTCTCTGACGATCTTCTTCTCTTAAGCGTTGGGAAGTCTCGGGGGACTGTGCATCTCTCCACCTTTGCTTCCTTTCCCTTGACACTCTTTTTTTGCGTTCAATCTTGTCTTCTCCGTTGTCCGCCATTGTAATCTGTAATTCTAAATAAAGGTGTAAGATGTAATGTTTTTTTGTATTGTACATATTGTTTTTACCTGCTATCAATGCAAAACCTAAATAGCATTAATGAAAGAATGAAATTATTTGAAAAGCATTTGTAATTTTTACATGAAACAAATTTATCCATTATTTTTTTTTTATTGGCATTCATTAAAAAGTAAAGCACTGCACATATACGTAGTGATACATCACTTTTTTTGTAATAATTAATTATTAAGTCTTTATTAAATGAACCAATAAGTGACATTAATGGTAAACCTAAAGAGGTAATTATTTTTTCCTAAAGAAGGACAAATAGAAAGAGCTATGAACAAAGTATAGATTGGGCTTAAAATAATGTGCAATTTTGTTATTTTATTAATTAAGAAATCAATACACTTATGGGGTGTAATTTGTGTTCTTTAAAAGTTAATTAGGTAAGCATATATGTATGCATAAGTAATATATATATTTTTTAAATTATTAATGAATAATGAAATACTAAGGGCCTCATTCATCTGTAATTTGGGCAATTGGAGTGGGCTCTATATAAGCACATAGCATATTTTTGTTACAGAAGTTTTCAGTTGTTGAAGACCTTGCTTTTGGAAAGATGTTTAGTAACTAAAAATTTCTGTAAAAAAATATGCTATGTGCTTATATAGAGTTCTATTCAGTTTTGAAAATTGTAATTGAATGAGGGCCTAAATGAATATAGGTTAATTAATTAATCATTAACTGTCCTCAATGCAAAAAAAAAAGGGGCTCATGAAATTATATACCTGTGAAATCGATCTTATTGCAGAATAAATCCTGCAGAGTCTTCAGTCAGGTGCAGAGATGAAGAATCTGTAAATTTACATGAAAATAATTCTTAATGTTTGTATTCAATTAATTCATGACTCATTGAAAGTATGATGTTTACTTTGCATACTTGCAAAACATAAACGCATAATCATCAATATATTCATAAAGAAAAGCAGTATAAAATATGAAATATAGCATGTGTCAGAATCTAAGAAACTGCTTTAAATATTTAAGTGCTTTGAAGGTCCTATCCTTGTCAGGCATTTATAAGCACTCCAGATATGTAAGTGCTTTGTAAAATGTACATATTTGTTATCCATTATAAATGTATATTTTTGTAAGTGTTAATTATAATTTTGTTGGTAATTTTTTTAAAATAATAATATATCATTTTTTTTTGTAATAATTAATTCATTATTTATTAATGATAAGTAATATAAATGAATATACTTTACCTATTTGTAATCAATATTCAGCAAACAGTATCCTGAAGAGCTAACAATCTCTTTGGATTTTCCGGCAGCAGAAAATGTCCACTCAGACTGTCATCACCTGAAGAGAAAGTGTTAGCTCTGTGGCAAGTGTGCCCTATATATAGGCTGTGTGCGCGAGATAAAACTGTTGGTTTAGGCAGGAAATCCGTCATTTCAGAATCCTAATGTAAATGTGTAAGTTAGTGTTGTAAAATGGCAGCGTTAGTGTATGTTGTACGAGTTGCGCGAGCATTTTGCGTCCTTCCTATTAATATGTTTTGTACCACATACGTCCCTGGCTGTGTTTTCCGCGGTTCGGGGTCCTGTAGCCTCCTGCTGCTTGTATTTTTTTCTAAGTCCCGATTTCCTTTAGTATTTTTGCAATCTCGTATTTTTTATTACTCTATGAAAGCAGTAAAATATAGTAAGATACTTTATATAGCAGTTAGAATATAGAAGTATATATATATGAAGCAATATGTTTATGAGTTGATTATATTGTATATGAGGTTGCAAGCTAATAAACTTTGCATTTAGATGTTGGCAAGCTGTTATTTGGATGTTGGTCTTACATCAGAATTCATTACATTTAGTTTAATTTATCAAGTCAGTCAATTCACTCAAAAATGATGTAAGACAGTTTGTTGATTGTGTGATACAAGGTCATATATGTTGAATATAGCAAAGTATGGTTGGTTGTGTGGATGTTTTAATAATTGGTCTTTGTAACAGAGCTAAACATTTACATTATTGAATAAAGTCAATCAGTCTGTTTTAGGGGATGTTGGCACAGATTAAATAATTGGTTAACATCTCCAGTCTGGATTGAAGATGCTAATTTGTCTGGGTCTGTGACCACTGCCAAAAGGGTAACAGAAGGATTGTAATATACGGGACTACGTTTATCTCTACTACAAACTAAATAGTTAATACCATTTTAAACATTACCTATATATGGAATTTTTGGATAACACCTGTGACTAGAGTGGTCCCTTCTCGCAGAAGAAATCCCTCTTTGTGTGATATTGGATTGTTAGAGAGAGTTGAGATAGAATAGAATTTGATACAGTCAGATATAGAAATATATCTTAAGGAAGATTTGAAGGGGGCATACGTTTATGCCAAGAATAGTCAGTTTGCTCTCAGAACAGGATTGTCAGATAAGATTGGAAAATAGTATACAGTAAAGATCAGGGAAAGACCCAAGAACCGGAAAAACAGCAAAATACCCATAACAGAAGACAATCGACAAAAGCCCCAAATATTCTCTCCCTGCTTTTGATAAACTCTTCTTCTGTCCCCTCATCACAAGGCTGGTGTCAACCAATGACAATTAGTTACTCCCCTCTTTATGCATAGGAATAATTAGAATATATATATATTGTGAATGCCTGCTTGTAACCACATGGGAGCGCTCTAGCTGTATTAAAACGTTATGACCTCAACATTAATTACGTGCCAAATTATTTCTGGGAGACTAAACTACACCATTGTATGCTAATCTACACCTGTAAGATAATAGACGATGGAGAATTTAAATGAAATATGAATGTTTTACAAAACTCTATCTACCTTTATGTTACATTTCGAGAAATAGTTTTGCAGTGGCCTAGCCGAGTTTGACTTGATAAAGCATATTTACCAACTTAGAGAAATATCTCATTTTAACAGGAATATGATTTTAACTCTTACATGTTAAGAGAAGCATACTGTAAATGTTTGTGTATAATTACTATGGTAATTAGTAAGTAAAAATGAACCACCATTTAATGTAAATAATAGATGGGTGTGGCATTCGTTACCCTCAAAATGCATGACAAGATGCTTGTCTGAATCCCCCGCATACTGTCGCTGCAGTCTCTGATGAGGACCAGCATCTATCATGGTGGCCGACGAAGGTGGTCCAGGGGATGTCGGTGTCTGGGTAGGTGCTGAGGAGCCTATTCAGGTGCTGATGTTGGTGGGCCTGGTGGTGGTGGTTGCATGATGTTACGGTGGTGGGAGGAGGAGTTGATGGTGGCATGGTCCTGTTTTCAGTCTAATAGCTAGGCCTGGGTGGAAAAACAATCTGTTGGAGGAGGGGTCAAATGCCACAGTTGTGGTGGAATGTCCTGCCAGACCAAATTATTTGTGAGTCCTTCTTCTCTCCCACCAGGCCCTGGGATCCTCTCCTGGGCTCCTCCTCCTGGCATGGATCTTGGGGGGCTGTCTCTGTGGTAGACCCAAACCTCCTGCCAGCTGTAATGGGAGAAGAATGGAATATGGTTAACAACATTATCTGTTCTTTTTATTGATGTGTTTTCCTATTTGACATGTAGTTATCATGCACCTCGATTGTTCACTGACATCAATGGCACCTGGTACTCTGCATTTTCCACACCATTTATTTGTAATGATGCTGTTTGTCTAGTCACGGTACACTTTAACCCAAGGTTTGCGAACCTAAATATGGGTGAATGGGAAAATAAAAACATCTGGAACAACAACCCATTCTCTGATAACATTGTTTACTGGTGTTGCTATATAGATGACATAGTCATCATTTGGGAAGAATTGAAGACTGGGGACAAAGACAGATTTGTCGAATATGTGAACAACAACACGATGGATCTGAGGTTCAATATGAACAGCCACCCGTCAGAGGTCCCCTTTTTGGACGTAGTTCTACAGGGTTCTGAAACAGGCATTACCTCTGCATTGTATACCAAACCAACCGACTCCAATGGTTATCTACATGCAACAAGTGGACACCAACATAGATGGATCAAGAACATAGCCTACGGACAATTTAGGCGGATAAGACGTAACTGCACCACATTGATGGATTATGATAAAGAGAGTGATAATCTAAAGAGAAAATTCATAGAAAAAGGATATGAAGCAGCGTTGGTGAACAATGCGTGTGCAAGATCAAGTAAACTTAACAGATCTGATTTACTGAAAAAGAGAGATAAATCAGCAACAAAGATTGATGGTAGAAAGAATCAAGTAGCTGCATATAGGTTCCTGACCAGATACAACTCTGCCTCCAAAGCTATCCAAGTCAGCCTTAAGAAATATTGGCCAATCCTGGTAGGGCATGAGTACCTGAAAGACGTGGTGCCCTCAGCTTCTACCGTTACTTTCAGGAAAAACCTGAATCTCAAGAATGTAATTGCCCCCAGCCAACTTAAAAAGCCAGGAAGCGCATGGACTAACAACATGCTGACTATGTTTAAAGGTACTTACCCATGCAGAGTTAAGAATTGCACCACCTGCAAACACTTGAAGAGAAAGAATAGAAATACTGTTACCTCAACATACAACAAGAAAGATGTCAAGATAAATTCACTCATGAATTGTAGGTACAGACAATGTGGTATATGTCGCCTCTTGCAAGTGTGGAAAACAGTAGGACGCACCACAAGGCCTTTGAAAACACGATTCAGGGAACATCTCTACAATACAAACAAGGGTCTCCTCACCAATGGTCTTTTGGCACACTTGACGAAGATACACGCAAAGATACCAGCAACATTAACATACTGGCCATAGTGCACGTCAAAGTGAACCCAAGAGTGGGAGACCGTGGCTTTGAGAAAAGCAGAGACTAAATGGATCCATCAACTAGGGACCCTCGAACCAGAAGGTCTCAATAGAGATATAGATCTAGTGGCATTCCTGGAATCCTGAATTAAAGATCATCTAAAACAGTAAACAGACTTGAACGCAACCAGACTGTTGGCATCAGTGGGTCTAACAACGCCCTCATTTGGAATATGGAGTACAATTTTGGGCACCACTTCATAAAAAGGACATTTTAGAGCTGGAAAAGGTACAGAGAAGGGCAACAAAACTAATAGGGGGAATAAAGGGGCTAAGTTATGAAGAAAGACTAACCAAATTAAACTTATTTTCTCTAGAAAAAAGGCGTCTAAGAGGAGATATGATTACCTTATATAAATACATCCAGGGTCAGTATAAAGATTTGTCAGGTGAGCTTTTTGTGCCAAGAGGTTTTCAACTGACAAGAGGACATCCCTTGAGGTTAGAAGTAAAAAGATTCCACCTCAAAGAAAGAAAAGGGTTCTTCACAGTAAGGGTGGTTAATCTGTGGAATTCTCTACCAGAGGAGGTGGTGACAGCGGATTCGATAGATAACTTTAAAAGGGGACTAGATTTATTTCTAATTAAAAAGGGAATTCAGGGTTATCATGGATTAGTGAGACAGTACTGATCCAAATTTTTTACATTTCCCTTTGAGACAATTGGCTAAGTCTCGCTTGTTTATTTTTTTTTTTCTATTTGCCTTCCTCTGGACTAATTAAGAATTAAAAAAAAAAAAAAATAATTGATTAATAATTAATTAACAACTAATGAATTAATAGTTAATCCGCATATTGCAGATCAGAGGAGATCTTAAAAGGTTGAACTTGATGGACTGAAAGTCTTTTTTCAACCTTAAATACTATGGGCCTCATTCTATTATCGGCCGTAGGAGATGCGGGGCCGCAAGGACCGACCGCAAGCTATTCGGCTATTCTATTCCCCTCCGGCCGGGGGTTCCGGCAGGCTTGCGCCCGGCGCCTTGTTATCCCTTGCGGCCGCTCGCGCCGGAGGAAAGCCTTTGATCTAAAACGGCCGCAAGAGAATCGGCCGCAAGAAAATCCTGGTTGCTATTCTATTGCTCCGGGAAGCCTCTCTGCAAGGCTAAAACCGAGCCGCAGCTTACTTGCCGGAAAAAGGTCCCGCTAGCACCAATTAAACACATAATATAGCCAAAATAAAGCCATCCTGCACTCTGAGGAGACTATAAAGTGATTGTAGGTGTTAGCAAAAATAGCACAACATTCCCCTATACTCAAATCCGTAAATACATTTTTTTTTTATATATGTCAAATATCCATGTGAAAAGTACAGAGGGCTTGGAGCACCTCAGACACGCCCACGCTGCAGCCGGAAAATAAACAGTTAATGTAAACTCGGGTTTGGGCTGATGTGCAAGCTTGAGAGTGGGTTACTATTAATCCTCATGTCCCCCAATATGATCCCTAGCATTTACAGAGCTTTACAGTGCTGGCTTGAATTTATTTTTGACTTTAAAGATTTCTGAGCTTACGGCCGGTTGCAAGATATACGGCCGGCCGTAAGAGGAGATCCTTGCGGGGCCGTTTAATAGAATTGCAAGGTAACAGAACCCCCGCAAGGAATCGCAGCGGCCGATTATAGAATGAGGCCCAAAGTAACAATGTAACTATGTAACATGCTGAGCCAACATTTGATATTAATGGGTCTAAATGACCAGATCTTTTCCCAGTGGTCACAAGGTCAGATGACTCAGATGACAGCGGAAAAGTGTTCTCTTCTCCCATTACCTTTGCAAGTATTTAGGAAGATTTAGTCCCTTTCCATCAACGTCACTCTAGCACCATAGTGCAAGAGTCAGTAGTACCCCACCCCATGTATAGTGTGTTCGACATCACAGATCCCCAGTTTCAATGCTACAGCAGACCTCCCTTAACCCCAGACCTTTAGGGCCCCATTGGGCCAATTACCATTTTAGAAATATCTAATGGTGTCATGCTCCTAGAACACCTTCTCAAGAGACAGACACAAACGGTATATGAGTTTTGGGTAGCCCATTCATTTAGGTCAAGGTAATTAGTGCCTGTTCCTCAAGATTGCCCTTTCTATTTCTTCTGTCACCCCTTGCCAGAGACAGAGGTTTAACTTAAATCTTACCACCGTCCTAAATAGACTTATACACTGTTGATAAATATAATCTAGTTCCGTATTGGTAGTCACACAGTTATCATACAACAAAGGTATGGTTACTTTATTGTGAAGCTTCTACTCCAGCTATACACAGAGTTGAACCATAAGAAGGTAGTTACAGCAGCCCAATGTCCCTCGCAGGTAATTATATGCTTCTTGCAAGCAATATTCTCGTAATCTGGCAGAAAATGGTGACATCATACGCCCAACATCACGACCCCCCCTTAAAAAGCGGTGCTATTGAGAAGGCGCCTTTTGGACCTGGACAGTGGCTCAGACAGGCCAGCATATCCAGGTGAGTGATCACTCACAACAATATATATACATCATATATTATAAATACAAGGGCTAGTCCTTCCACATTTCTGAGATAGGTCATTTCCCTTATAAGGAGTTGTTGGGGTAAAATGAATGGTAATTCCACCATACTCCCATAGACAAATCTCTCCCAAGTATCAATAAAAATACAAAAAGGTGGCCAATAGCATTGGACTGAGTTCCCGTTGGCCCCCAATAGCACCTTATTTTTGGTGGAGTATGGGTCTATGGTCCTCAGGGCATGTATAGAGCCTTTGAGTATCACTGTGTTGACATTCGTTTAGAGTGCACCACCCACTTAGTCTTACCCCTGACTTTCTAGACAAGCCTGTTCTAAGATATGGTGGTTTCCAACAGCCTGCAAGGGATAAGGTATGACCATCTTTGTAGGTTGCTGTAAGGGTACATTTGCTTGAACAGTTGTATGGGTGCATGTGTGTATGTGTTTGTGAATCTATGTATAAGTATGTACATGTATGTGTATGTATGTGAGTATGTGTGTAGATATTGGGCAGAATGTGTGGGTGGGTTTGTGCAAGGGTTTATGGGAGTGCGTGTGTTGGCGAGTGTGCACGAGTGTGGATACCCCATTTTCCATGCAGTAACTTTCCTCTACAAAGATAGTCATTGATTTTCTAACAATAGGATAGATATCCTTTAGCTGAAGTATTATAAACTATGGATATAATCAGTATAGAGCCCTACTTGTATAGATTGGCATGTAAACACATTATTTATGTTTATGTCTATTGGGGGTTATATTGTTACCCCCGTTCTAAGATTTTAATATGTAAAATACTTTTGTATGGTTTTACTGGTATATCATTATTGCTATTCCTTTAAGTGTTGGTAAGATTATTAGTTATTTCCCTCTCTCTCTCTCTCTCTCTCTCTATATATATATATATATATATATATATATATATATATATATACTACTGTACTTTGTACGGTGGAGGGCTTCTATCACTCTTAGCCCACCATATGTGAAATAATTGCTGTATAGAACTACTCTTTACAACAATCACCACACAAACCAGGCACTCACACCATACTGAGGATCGGCAGCAACTGTGAAACAGTACTATATGTGGTTAAGTGACCTGGTTTGTGAAAAATCCATCGGTTGCTATACCTAAAACTGTGAAATACAGTAAGCATATGCTTAAAAGGAGCCATGTTTAAAATGGTTTGGATTGACAGAGTGATTGTGCATTATGTGACCTCATTTGAATGTGCCACCCAGTTTGACCAGACTGCAGTGCACATACTGTATTTCTGAGAAATTTGAGCAGGAAATAAGTTTTTATCAACTTATTTTTAGACATTCAAATAGAATCACTAATGTAGTATCACTCTTAGCCCACCATATGTGAAATAATTGCTGTGTATATATATATATATATATATATATGTCCATGTCCATGTCCATGCATTTGTTATTGAATAGTATTACACTATCTTTTTAATTTGAATTCCATTTGTAATTTTATAATTACCAATACAATTTTAAATGTATAACCTACCTATGTGGAAAACGGTGTACTATAAGGTTAAAGGTAAACTGTATTTTGGTCTAGGTTTACAATGTTATTTATTTAAGAAAATTACTGGTAGTGTAGATAGATGTGTTTCACATGTATTTTCTACACAGACACTAATCACTGATGAAGCTGTAAATAGGAAACAGCGAAACGCGTTTGTTCTTTTCTTATATTTCATTGTTTATATATTTTTTATTGTTATATTTGACCAAATAACGACCCCTTTCTTCTGGTATACGTAGTTTGGTCCTCCTTTTTCACTTTTAGAACTGGTGCGCCTAGTGGCGTACCTTAGACACCCCTTGCCCTTGCATAAGTATTCGTAACTTGAATGGATACTGAGTGATCTGGCTTACAACACAATGGATAACTGATGAGCAGAATGGTTCAGAGGGAATAGTGAGAAACAGGACAGCAACTGGAGGATCCACGTTCGGAACAAACATATATGTTTTGCTAATACCTCATATCTCTGAGGTCCCACCAGGTGAGAGACCAACAAATTGAGATGAGTTTCACCTACACTTGTAGTCATAGGAGTAATCTGCACCAGGAGATCCTTGCGCTTTCTCTCCCACCCCCCGATATTTCATACTTTATTTTATCTTTATCTTCCTTAGCTTTGAATAACATGGAATCAATTTGAAATCTTTTTATAGGTCTAATTTTTTCAGATTGTAAATATAATTTTACACATGCATGATCAGACCAGGATGTAAGGAAAATTTCATTTTTTTGTGTTTTTTCTAGAGTGATTTTATCTATCAGAAAGTAATCTATTCTTGTATATATGGAGTGTCTATATGAGTAGAAAGTATATTTTCTTTCATTCGTGTATAGAGATCTCCACCCATCATACAGATCATGATTAAACTCCTGTAAAATTTCCCAGATTTCCTCTTTGATTCAGAGTCTATTGTTTGTTTATCTGCCGATCTTTTATCTAATTCAGGGTCCAAACACATATTTAGGTCCCCACATAATATTACTTTCCCTTCTTGATATTATTAATATGCCTAAGAAACTTATTAAGGAATTCATTTTGCTTTTGGTTAGGGGCATACATGTTTACAATAGTATAAATTGAATTATCAATAGTTCCTCGCCATATAATGTACCTACCCATTGGATCAGTTTCTCTGTATTCTTCCAAGATTGACAGAATTTTGTTAAAGAATATTATATCTCCTCTGGACTTAGTTCTATAATTTGCTGTTATCCTAATGTTATACAGTTTGTCTGAGAGGCCTGGCTCTTTTCCTTGTGCCCAATGGGATTCCTGTAGGCAGACCACATCTGCTTTTTTCTTTTTGACAAAATTACATTACTGAGTGTCTTTTAAAAGGGATATTCAGACCTCTAACATTTTGTGATAATATCTTAAGAGACCTTTTTAGAGGGGAAAGGGTAAGGGACCCCTCCATTGTCTAGCTCAACCCATAGACTCACCATTGCAACGTACAAATAAAAAGATACATAAAAACAATATTTCAAATCTACATACAATACACAACCAGATTTGAGCTGACAAAGCTCAAGATTCTCTTTAAACAGTAGTATTGTCATAAATACTGTTTTCCAAGTATGTTTACCGGTCAGCATGAGAGAACAGAAGCTGATCGGTATGGCCGTTCCAGGGCAAGGACGTTCTGAATTTTACTTTACACCTCAAGGTGTATACAGTATTTTCCCCTTTTCTTTTTCTATACAATTTTAATTGTATTTTTATTATGTTAGTTCTTCTCTATATTAAGAAGGAAACATATTTTTACAATGTGTGATAGAATATGTGATTTATTACTGGCTATTATGATTTGCCAGTTTAATCAAAATTTTATTTATTTATATTAAAATATCTAACTATTTATTATCGCGTGATATATATATATATATATATATATATATATATATATTTATTTACTTTTTCTCCCTAAATATGTGTCTGTTTTTAATATGTTATATACCTTAATTATTTGTGTTCTCTTATAATTCTATCCTATTGTTGTTTGATCTCATCTATATGTCTTTTAATCTCATAAATGCCAAGGTTTCCGCTTACTTTTCTCTTATAATTATATGTGTTCTCTTATCATCCTATTCTATTTTTATGTGAATCTCATCTATATGTCTTTAAATCTCATATATTCCAAGATTTCCTCCTTCCCTTTCTCCCTCCCTCCCCCCAGAATTTATTCCACATCAACATCTTTCGACGGTAGATAGCAAGTCTACACTCTTATCTGCTCAAAAATGAGCACCGCTCTCAAGAATACGTCTATAGGCATATCCACCTTTTGTTTGGTAAGGTAAACCTTTCTTAATCTATATCTACTTTAGAGCCTTTCTAAGGAGGCACACCTATAACACCTTTTATATAGGTAAGGTAAACCTGTAGCACTTTTTCTGGGTAAAGCAAACCTCTCCACTTTTCAAAGGTAAAGTAAACCTATGACACCTTTTATATAGGTAAGGTAAACCTCTGTTAATCTATATCTACAGCGCTTATTTAAATTAACACCTCGTCAGATACACTATCTCTTATATATCTCTTAATCAAGTCTCAGTAACTAACACCTTTATATAATTTATGGGAGAGACAGAAAAAGAAACACTTGTGAGCTCATAATTCCCCAACATTTGGCAACAAATATGTAAAGCTATTTGCGAAAGGAAATTTCAATTGCACAGGTTGGTTAATATAAAATATAACTTTTATTGTGTAGCTATTAAAAAAAAAAGGTATACACACAACTTTGTATACATGGCCGAAACGCATACATCCAAAAACAACAAAAACATAGCAAAATAACAATAAAACATAAAAAAAACACAAACAGAGCATGGGGGGACAGCCAGGATGTCTGGGAATGAGGTTGCACGTGACTTTATGTCAAATTTAAGCATTTTCGCTACTTGAAAATCCGCTAAGTGAGAAAAAAAATGGCGGCCAAAAATAATGAAAACGAGGTTACACGACGACCAACTTCGCAAAACAACGCCAAGCACATAAAATTTATACCCAGGAACGTACGAGGTACAAATTATACTATTAGGAAGGATGCAAAATGATTGCAAAAATACCAAAGGAAAACGAGACTTCGAAAAAAAAAATACGAGCTGCCGGACTGAAAAAAAAATACGAGGTTGCAAAAATATGAAGTTAACGGCCGAAACATGTACATCCAATAACAACAAAAACACAGCATAATAACAATAAAACATAAAAAAAAATACACAGAGCACAGGGGGACAGCCAGGACATCTGGGAGTGAGGTTGCATGCAAATTTGAGTCAAATTTAAGCATTTTCGCCACTTGAAAATCCGCTAAGCGAAAAAAAGAATGGCGGTCAAATTTTTTTAAAACAAGGCTACACGACCCCTAACCACGCAAAACAAGGCCAAGCACATGAAACTTATACACAAGAATGTACAAGGTATAAAATAGACTATTAGGAACATTGTTAGCTCTTCAGGATATTGATTGCTGGATATATTAATTACAAATAGGTAAAGTATATTCATTTATTATTTTATTAGTTAATTTATTATTATTATGTATATATAAAAAAAAGCAGGGGAGAGGATCGCAATGAGCGCCAAGGGTGCGCAGAGAAGCAAACGTACACGAAGGGCAAGGCTCACATTGAGCGCTGAAGGTACTCAGAGGACTAAAAGTCTTACTTCATGTGGCAATCAGCATTACCTGCCTTACAATTTTATTGCCGTCATTTTTGACGGGCAAGTCCCTTTATCAAGTCTCAAGAATACTAACATGAGATGGAACCCACAGTTTGAATAAAAACAGCAGATGTAGATAGGTATCAAATTATACTGCAATACTCATTATTAATCAATATAAATATATATATATATATATATATATATATATATTAATAATTACTAAATTACAATATATATATATATATATATATATATATATATACACACTATACACACATATATATATATATATATATATATATATATATGATGAGTATATGTAAATATATGTAAATACTGTATATTACGTATATATCACATATAATTGTCGAACTACGAAACAAAGTCACGCTTTGTGTGGTGCATACTACTTACATTGCTTGCGAGCCTCGTGAAGCGAGGCAAGCCATTAACTCAGAGCATTTAGGCGATAAGCGCCAAAGGCGCTCATCGCCTGCGAGCCTCGCGTAGTGGGCAAGCGATTAAGGCAATAACACGCAGAGCACTTGGTACAAAATACACTACTACAAAGGACGTCAAATACTCGCAAACCAAGTAGCACATACACAAACAACGCTACTTTACACTCCGAACTTGCAAATCACAACATTACGCATCTACAGTAGCGCTTTACACAAATAAACCAACGGTTTGCCCTCGCTCACGCAGCCTACTTCTAATGCACAGTTGAGACATTCATATAACTATCTCCACAAGCCAGCAACAGTCCAACTGGACATTATATGCTGCAGGAAAAATGAAAAAAGATTGTTAGCTCTTCAGCCTATTGATTGATGGATATAATAATTACAAATAGGTAAAGTATATTAATTCATTAAGTAACTAATTAATTGTTTGTTATGTACAAAAATCTAGACATATGTATTCGTCTTTGTGATGAGCGCAGAGGCTGCTCAGAGGAGAAAAAGTACACCATAGGAGAAAATGAAAAAAGATTGTTAGCTCTTCAGCCTATTAATTGATGGATGGATATATTAATTACAAATAGGTAAAGTATATTAATTCATTAAGTAACTAATTAATTGATTATTATTTACAAAAATATAGACATATGTATTTGTCTTTGTGATGAGTGCAGAGGCTGCTCAGAGGAGCAAAAGTACACCAGAGGAGAAGCTCGCAATGAGCGCCAAAGGTCCTCACAGTACAAAAACCTATAATATACAGTATATATATATATATATATATATATATATATTTATTCATGTATATATATATATATATATATATATATATATATTTACAAGTATATATGTATCAAAGCCCTTGTCAGGTTTCTGTGCTGTAAAAAAATGAGACAAAGATAAATCATTTCAGAACTTTTCCCACCTTTAATGTGACCTATAAACTATACAACTCAATCACATATATAGTTGTGAGCGTACGAGTCGTTGCTCACGCTTGCGGGCTCGCGTAGCGAGCCCGCGGCCCTCGCGAAGCGAGGGCCGTGGCTCGCAAAGCGAGCCGCGGCCCTCGCGTAGCGAGCCGCGGCCCTCGCGTAGCGAGGTCACTGGGCAAGGGCCTCAGTTGCTGGCATGGAGCGCCGAAGGCGCTCCATGCCAGCAACTGAGGCCCCTCGCGAAGCGAGGGCCTCAGTTGCTGGCGAGGTCACTGGACACGGGCCTCAGTTGCTGGCATGGAGCGCCGAAGGCGCTCCATGTCAGCAACTGAGGCCCCTCGCGAAGCGAGGGCCTCAGTTGCTGGCGAGGTCACTGGGCAAGGGCCTCAGTTGCTGGCATGGAGCGCCGAAGGCGCTCCATGCCAGCAACTGAGGCCCCTCGCAAAGCGAGGGACTCAGTTGCTGGCGAGGTCACTGGGCAAGGGCCTCAAACCCTCGCAAAATTCACGTCGCTACTCAAAAAACACGACACACAAATTACGACACTCGCAAAATTCACGTCGCTACTCAAAAAACACGACACACAAATTACGACACTCGCTAAATTTTACGAGGAACGCAAACAACGTACGAAACACGTTACCACACATTACGACCTCGCAAACATCGGACGCAACACGCCGACATACAAACATTTAAAACACAATACATACACACAGCACATACATAAAAAACTTACCTACACCAAGAGGGAGCACCCAGGACCTCAAAAATGCAACTTACACCTCGATTTTACTCGAAATAAAACAGTTTAGAGACTAAAAAAAAATCTAAGCGAGAGAAAAAATGGCCGCCGAACAAAACGAAAACGAGGCTACAGCACTCTAAACTCGCAAAACACCACAAAACACCTACGGATATTCCGATACAGACCTATACCACACATTACTCGCCATTTTACACCAATGCGGAAGTACACGACTACGCTAACGGTTTGGTCTCGCGCACGCACAGTGTTACACTGCACACATTCAGCATGCTTATACAGCAGCTCCACACCACTAATGCTGCAGCAACATCAACACAGATTGCCAGCTCTTCATCACAATGCTTCAAAATAGGTACACTATATTCATTTACTAATTTAGCTACCTTACAATTTCATTGCCGTCATTTTTTGACGGGCAATTCGCTAGTTGAAAATAGGAGTCAGCATACACCTGTCATCATTTAAAGTGCCTCTGATTAACCCCAAATAAAGGTTAGCTGCTCTAGTTGGTCTTTTCTGAAATTGTCTTAGTCGCCTCCCACAGCAAAAGCCATGGTCCACAGAGAGCTTCCAAAGCTTTAGAGGGATCTCATTGTTAAAAGGTATCAGTCAGGAGAAGGGTGCAAAAGAATTTCCACTTTTTCCACATTTAAAATGATTTCAAATATGCATGAAATGCTTTGGAAATAGAGTGTGAGTGATTGTATACTAAATTTGGCCAAATAGTAGCTCTCTAAAACAATCTATATTCTGCTATACATATAGAATCTTTTGACAATTTTCTGAGGTACTCACACATTTCTTATGTTCTCTGTTTGCATTATTTTATCTAAAAAGTGGCTTTTTCAGATACAAAATCTTTCAGAATCTATTTTTATTTATGTTTAATTCATTTTAAGTGATAGTTAAATATAGGTAGAAGCATACAGGCTTTTAATTTTTCTTTTCATTAAATATTGGTTGAGAGCTCGGAAATAGTCATTGGGATGCCCAGCTAAGGACTATTGAGAGCATTTACTAGGAGAGCATAAGGAGACACCTCCATAGGGGTGTCTGTGGTAAGCAGATGGGTTTGATTCCCAAATAAATGAAAGTATATACAGTATAATATATGTTGTATACTATTGCTCAATCAGATTTAACAGAACAAGAATGAAACAGTATAAAAGTATTTTGTTCTTGTAATTAAAACATGTATACTAAACATGTTTGTTTAATATTTATTATATCACTTAAGTTACCAATCAAACACTTTGCATTGAAAGGTTAGTTTCATTTCTATTCAGGCATGGCTGATCCTGTTTATCCAGATTATTATATAGTAAGAATAACGGCTCACACTCCCAGTTCTGTACACAAAGTTAAAAATAGATTTAACTGTCAACCGGTGATTGTAAATGACTCTACAAAATGCCTCACTCCCTCATATTCTCTTGCTTTGATTACTCCAACTCTATCCTCACTGGATTCTCATTAATCATCTATTCATCATGAAGACTAAACCATGCTACTCTCCACTCTTCCTTCTGAACTACACAACTTTCACTATCTTTCCATTCGTCCCTCAAATCCTACAGAATAAAATTCAAAACCTACAAAGACTTCAACATGTCAGCAACCCTAAATATCTGCTTTTACCTCCTAGTAAATCCTGAACTTCCTCCTGCTCCTGTATGACACGGAGGCTGTTTCCTGGTTCAGCACGTAGCATTGCGTGACCCAGTGGAGCCTGTGAGGCTGTCAGCCAATCAGTTGCGTTGGGGGCGTGTCGTGCTTCCGCGTTTCACGCCGTTTGGCACAGCAGCGCGGTCTCCCGACTGAAACAAATGGAGGTCTGAGGTCCTGCAGCAATAGAGTGAAAGTAGGAAGGTTAAATACTGAGATTTGATCCCCAGCTTACTAGCACATAAGGGGCATACTGTCAGGCTCTGAATGCTTGTTTGTGTTACTTTTTCCCCGATTTGTGTTGTCTTGTCCCTGTCTTTTCAGTGCTGTTGGTGCGTGTAGTGTGTGGTTTCTTACACTGTTTCTGTGCTGTCTTGTGTGTCTCCTTTGTGTGCCTGTATAATATGGATACAGAAGACATAGAGACCTTACTGGCCGAGGTCAGGACCCGGGCACTAAGCCAAGGGGTCAGGTGGGTGCAGGACAGGCTGGGACCCCCCATGCCTTCTGCTCTTGGCCCTCAGCACATTGAACAGGAACAGCCTGCGGTTGCTGGTGGCCTGGTCAATACTGGAGGTGCCAGGGGGACAGATTCCCATCCCATCAGTGTAGGGCTAGCAGACCCCCGTCCATCAGTAGGCAGAGCCACAAGAGAGGAGGGGGCTACGGGTCAGGGCAGCCAGGACCCCATACCCCTCAAGCAGGTAAGATCCAGGCCCACGGGCGGTGAAGGTGAGGGCCTAGAACTCTGGCCACCACCGGTCACTTTGCCTAGAGGTCCTAGGCCACGACAAAGGTCAAGGAACACCCCATTACCAACCCGTAAAGGGGGTGCAGGTGGTAAGAGAAAAGCCAGGAGCCCTAAAAAAGCTCCTACAGACCCTCATTTCGCCGACCATGCGGTCCCTATGACTTCCTGTGCTAACAGTGCTTCTGGTACTTTACAGGGACGCACACTAGGCAGTGAGCGGAACATGGCGACGACGCGAGAGAGACGGGACAGAGTGGTCAGCGAAATGAACCGACAGGACAGCATGGTCATAATCGATAACTTGCCAGTAATAGCGGCAGTGGCGAGGCCGGCACGCCCCACTCGATCTAGGAAGGCTACAAGCAGGTACAGTCCACTGCTATTCACACATACCACACTAAGACGTCCTAGAGTTGAGACTGAGGGCGAGACAGTTAGGCCACAGCAAAAGGGGGCTAAGACCTACCAACAGTCAGACCTTACAACGCCTAATAAAGTCTCAGGGGAACCCCTACAGGGGCAGCAGAGGCTGCGGCGCTAGCTTACTCCAGCCGCGCAAGCATAGGTGACCAGGACCACTCCTCAGGGGAGGAGCGGACGGTATGGGCACGGGCATTCAGGTCACGGAGAGCTAGTGACTGTTCCTCTTGCATCCACAGGTCCAGATCGAGAAGCAGGAGATCCTGCCGGTACAGCTGTGCCTACACTGGATCAGAGAGGAGGAGCCAGCGGAGGGCCAGATGGTCAGAGTCCCCTGAGAATCAGGAAAGATGCAGGGATACCACGTTGGCTGTTTCCACTCCAAGGCTTCCGGAAGCAGGTGAGCGCACAATGTTGGGGCGCACAGCAGAAAAGGGAGAAAGTGAACCCCTGCACACAAAGGCTGTTTTTTTGGGGTCTCTTAAGACCCTGTTAGCTACGCACAACATTACGGTCAGTGTGCAAGAGATGGGCTCGTGGATAGGGGGGTTGGCGAAGAGCGCATGGTCCGAGCAATCTACTATTGGGACGGAGGTGCAGGCAGCGCCGGCCGCGGACAAGGGGACAGTCGGGCCACCCAAACTGGCGGGGGTCCCGGGTGCGACAGCAGACAGTACCAATGCAGGGGTTACCGATGCAGCCATGAGACCCATAGTCTTGTGCCCGTTGGATAACTTGCGCATCTTACCCAGGAGAATAAGGAAAAGATCTGGAGGAGGGAATTTGTAGAATTGTTCTCCCTTCTCCCCATGTCCAGATAACTGGAAGTGGGTGAGAGGGGCCTCCGGGAGGGAGATGATCGTCGTAAGTCCTTTAGGCGGCTGCCCAGGACATCTGATACCTGTCTTCAAGCCTTCTCCATCTGGGCCTGTGTATCTATGCGAGCGATACCCTGAACAGAGTTCAGGCTTGTTCATTTACATAGACAAAATTTGTAACGCCCACATAGTCTATGGGGGCATGGCTTGGTGACAAAGTGGTGGCATACTGGTTGAACATTATGACGCTGATGCCAGTCACGCTGCCCTTTCGTAGCGGGTCCGGTGGAGCAAAAGGCCCCACCCCCGCCGCGGGAACGGGTCTCAAGACCTGTTTTGCATACAATGAGGGGGTCTGTAGATGGTCCCTGAATTGCAGGTTCAAGCACGCATGTTCTACCTGCAGGGCGGAGCATCCCCTTGCCAGATGCGGCAGAACAAAAGATGGTAGTAGAGGAGGAGAGCCTCCTGAAAAATGGCAGGACGCCCATAAGCCTCCCCGCCATGCTGCCGTGGCTAAAACGGTAGTTTGGCTGGCAATGCCAACGCCACGCGCCTCCTGGAAGAAGGGTTCCGGGAGGGCTTCCGAATTCCATGCGACATAGTCTTGGTTCCGAACTTGCGGTCGGCTAGGGAATTCCCTGGGGTAGCGGCAAACAAAGTTCTGAACGAGGTCAAACTGGGCAGGATGGCGGGGCCATTTGCATCCTCTCCTATTCTGGATTTGGTCGTCTCTCCGCTCGGGGTCGTCCTCAAGAAGGAGAAGGGAAAATTTAGATAAATACAACATCTTTCCTATCCCAGAGGCCTTTCGGTAAACGACGGTATCTCAAAAGACCAGGCTACTGTGTCTTATGAATCCTTCGACCGGGCGGTCGAGATGGTCAGGCGGGCGGGCGCCGGTGCGCTTATGGCAAAAGTGGACATTAAAGCAGCATTTAAGCTGCTGCCAGTCCATCCGTCGAGCCACCAGCTACTAGGTTGTTTTGTCGATGGCAGCTATTTCATCGACCGATGCCTACCCATGGGGTGCTCAATCTTGTGTGCTTACTTGGAGGCGTCAGCAGATTCTTGCAATGGGTTGTGATCCTGGAAGCAGGGTACAGGAGCATTACGCACTACCTCGATGATTTCCTGTTCGTCGGTCCAGCCGGGAATGACACTTGCCGGTTCATGCTGGAGGTTTTCACTGGAATCTGTCAAGAATTCGGGGTACCACTGGCCCATAACAAAACTGAGGGCCCCACGACTAAGTAGACCTTCCTGGGGATTCCACGACAATGGAATGCAATCTTCCCTGGGAAAAAGTGGTGGACATGCGAGCGGAGCTCAGTGCGCTGCAAGGCGCGCTTAGGGTGTCCCTGCGACGGTTGCAATCCATTTTAGGGAAGTTCAATTTTGCATGCAGGATTATCCCCATGGGGAGGATATTCTGTAGGAGGATGTCACTCGCTACCGCAGGCATCACGAAACCACATCATTTCATTAAATTTTCTAGGGCTATGAAGAACGATGCGAGGGTATGGTCAGTTTTCCTTGCCGAGGTAAACGGCTGTGCGCTTCTTCAAAAGAAGAGCACCACCAACGCAGAGTTAGAGCTTTACACGGATATCTCCAGGGGAGATGGTGCGCCGCGGTTTGGCAGGAGGAATGGGTAGTGGCAGGTTTGACAAAGAACCTTACATTCCTCGAGTTATTCCCCATTGTGGCAGCAGTACATATCTCGGGTCCGGCTTTCCGGGACTGGCGAGTTTTATTCCACACAGATAAGATGGCTGGTGGAGGCCGTAAATAACATCACTGCAACATCCATTACAGTAGTACGATTACTCCGTCATCTTGTACTATGCTGTCTACGCCTGAACATATGGTTCCAGGCAAGACATGTTCCAGGGGTAGAGAACGGGATCGCTTATGCCCTTTCTCGGTTTCAGGAGGAGCGGTTCAGGGCATTGGTCCCTCAGGCGAACGCCCTGGGGGAATGCATTCCGGCGGAGCTCTGGGAGCTTGGAGCTGCCAGGTGACGAGACCCGGCAACATGGACCGCGTACAGACGCGTGTGGGCAAAATGGGATGGCCTAGTGGCAATGGCCGGTGGTACTACGACGGAAGATAAGACCATAGGGATCCTGCTTTGGTACCAGCTGCGGTGCGCCGAGCAAGGCGAAACAAGAGCCGTAGTAGGGAGACAGGTCACGGCGCTGGCTTTCATGTTTAAGCTGAGAGGGACCTTACAAAGGAGTTTCTAGTGCGCAAGGTAGTGCGCGGAATGTTGAACGGTGATCGCAGGCCGGATAACAGGCGGACGATTACCTTTTCCTTGTTACTGAGAGTGGCTCAGGTGTTGGTGGTGGTTTGCAGAACCCCCTTTGAATCTCTACTTTTCCGTACGGCTTTTTCCCTGGGGTTCTTCGGAGCGTTTAGGATAGGGGAGTAAGTCGCGAACAGTAGACATGGTTCTGGGGGACTGCGAGAGGGAAGGCACGGTAGTGGGAAAAGGAAAAGAGGTGGTTCTGCACCAGGTGGGCACGGAGTGTTGCCCCTATGCTTGTACAGAGGAGTACCTTACTCAGCGACCGGCGGGACGGTGTTCGCTGCTGGTTCACGCCGATGGGACGGCGTTATTCCGTTATCAATTCAAAAAAGTGTTAAAAAGCACATTGTATCGTCTAGGGCTAGATCAGTCAGAGCTTGGACACACTCTTTCCGTATTGGGGCAGCCACAGAGGCAGCCAGGCCAGGTTTGCCCGATGCTGCAGTAAAGCGTATCGGTAGATGGGAGTCAGAACGCTTTCGTTCCTACGTGAGGCCGAGGGCAGTGGTCTAATGGATGTTGCTTTCTGCTTTCAGGAGGACAGAAGCAACTGTGGATAGTGGGCCTTTCGTATGTGTACTGGGCCCACAGGTTAGCCGCAGTTACGGAAGGAAAGACACAGCTGGGCTTCCCTGTTACGGACTTGCACGTGCAGTGGTGCGGGAGTCGTGGGCCGCGGTGGGCGCAGGTGGATGGGCTGTTGGACACATACGCACAGCGTTACGGTCAGCCCAGCAGTATATTGATTCATGCCGGCGGGAACGATCTGGGAACGGTGCACATGAGGAGGATGCTAAAGGTCATGAAGAGAGACGTGGAAAAATGGACAAAGAAGTTCCCGGGTACGTTTATGATTTGGTCAGAGATGATAAAAATAAGATCCTGGCGTAACGCTTTTGACCCTGTCAGTCTGGTTAAATCAAGACAGAAGATCAACCAGCAGCTGGCAAGTTTCGTTAGGAAGTTGGGGTTCGTTGCCATCCGATATAAGGAGTTCGAGCCGGTCGGTGCCAACAAGTTTTTCGGTAAGGACAAGGTACATCTTACAGAAATCGGGCTGGAGTTACTGATGTTGGAATTTAGGGAGAGCGTCGTACGGGCCTTGGCTTTGATGGACAGCAGGGGGGGATCGCAGTCTCGGGAGGCGCCCCTCGCGTGCTCCGTGGCGGGAGGTGAGTTGCCTGGCCCACTGGCCTAAGTGGGCATTGGCCCTACCTCACAGGGCGTGCTTAATATAAGCATTGGGGCTTTGGGCAGGGCCCAAAGCGTGAGGTCACTGTCCGTGGCCGGGCTCCTGCCCCGGAAAAAAGTATTACCGTATTTTGTGTACATAAAGTTATGTGTTGTTATATATAATTGTTTATAAATAAAGCTGTGGACCGTTGTTTCTCCCAATCAGTCGTCGTGTCCGTTATTCATCATCTAAGCCTAAATGGATCATGCATGGGTCATGTCTGACGCAGAGGCTGTACAGGCTTCCTGGGTCAGCACGTAGCATTGCGTGACCCAGCGGAGCCTGTGAGGCCGTCAGCCAATCAGTTGCGTCTGGGGCGTGTCGTGCGTCCACGTTTCGCGCCATTTGGCACAGCAGAGCGGTCTCCCGACTTAAATCCCACCCTGTTAATTTGGTTGTTTGTTAAAATAAAAATGTAAATAGTTATATGAAGAAAATCTATAAAAAAAAAAAAAAAAAGAAAGAGAAAAAGAGAATTTGTATTCAAGGAATTTGTGGGGAAGTGGCATTTTGTTGTGTATTTTGCTATGTTTTATGGCTTGGCAGGAGGTAAATTGCCCGGCCCACTGGCCTAAGTGGGCGTTGGCCCTACCTCACAGGGCGTGCTTAATATAAGCATTGGGGCTTTGGGCAGGGCCCAAAGCGTGAGGTCACTATCAGTGGCCGGGCTCCTCCCCCAGAAAAAGTATTACCGTATTTTGTGTACATAAAGTTATGTATATATAATTGTTTATAAATAAAGCTGTGGCCCGTTGTTTCTCCCAAACAGTTGTTGTGTACGTTATTCATCATCTAAGCCTAAATGGATCATGCATGGGTAATGCCACTGCTTACTACCTTAATCTGTCCACCAGCTCTCAGCCCTTTAAGAGATGTTAAAAACACCTTTTCAAAGAAGCCTATCTCCTATTGTGCTCACACCTACTGGTTCATTCTTTAATATGATACACAGCCACATCCAATTTAATACTGGTTACTGATCTCATCCACTCATATTGTATCAGTTGTGCAACTATCTCCTTTAGAATGTACGCTCTCGGTTGATGTCCAAATATAGTGTACAGATCTAGATTGAGATAGGATGGGATAGTTTGGGAAGTTAGAGGATGGTGGCGGCTGGAGAGGATAGCTGGTTCGCATCTGGATGGAGGCTTTTGGAGTGATGATGAAGGAGTTCGCAGGTACTGAATATTTTATATATGTTAACACAAGTAAACATAAGCTGAGGAAGTTTAATGATAGCTAGATATTTTGTAAAATAGTTAAAAGCAAGCATACTTAAGAATGCAGGTTGATAATCAAAAAGAGAAAAAAATTTAGGACGTCTTTTTACATCATAGAATAGAAGGTCATATGGAATTCAGATCTCAGTTGGTCCAAATCAATATGGTTGGGGAGCTAAGAGCCTGTATCTCATGCTTATTCTTATATGCTTTATCCACACCATTTTATTAAAAACTCTGGACATTTACTGGATCACGAAGGCTTAACAGGCTAAGAAGGACAGGATGCTTAGATTTTTGTATATCTCAGATCTGTTCTTCACTCTTTTTGTGCTTATGTTTTTTTATTTGTATGATAGACTTTTCTATACTATGTTATACTAAACTGTTGTATAAAATTGACTTGTCCTAAATAAAATATTAATTATAAAAATTAAAAAAAAAGAATGTACGCTCTCAGGACCTCTCCCTGTTGTATCAACATGTGTCACAATCCTCAGCCTTTTCAATAGGAGTTACTCAATGTGGTATTTATTTAGGAGTGCAATGTATTCATAATCAAATATGAATTTCAACAAATTTTATAATTTTCTTTATCACTGGACTAGAATTTAAAACTGACCAAAGACTTAGGGACAAACTGCCAGAATGTGCCATGTTTTTTGGATTCAGGCACTCTAATGTGAGCATATAGATAAACCTGATCAATAAAATCCAGGCTTAGTAGGCAGATGGCACACATAGAATTGTCAGGAACAGGTCAATGAAAAACAGAAAACCAAACCCAAGTATTTGCATGCATTAACACAAATAGTTTTGCCAGAAAAGACTGTAGAATAAGGCAATGATCATTTAAAGCTGATTTATTTTAAAACAGTGATTTCTGCCTAAAATGCAAAGTTAAACAAATACTTTTATTCAATACACAGTGCCTTGCAAAAGTACTCACCCCCCCCCCCCCCCCCGACTTTTTACCTATTTTGTTACATTACAGCCTTAAGTGCAATGTTTTGTTAATCTGAATTTTATGTGATGGATCAGAACACAATAGTCTAAGTTAGTGAATTGAAATGAGAAAAATCTATACATAGAACTATTTTTTAGAAATAGAAAATAGAAAATTGGCATTTACCCCCTTTGTTATGAAGCCCATAAAAAGCTGGTGCAACCAATTACCTTCAGAAGTCACATAATTAGTAAATGATGTCCACCTGTGTGCAATCTAAGTGTCACATGATTTGTCATTACATATACACACCTTTTTTGAAAGGCCCCAGAGGCTGCAACACCTAAGCAAGAGGCACCACTAACCAAACACTACCATGAAGACCAAGGAACTCTCCAAACAAGTAATGGACAATGTTGTTGAGAAGTACAAGTCACGGTTAGGTTATAAAAAAAATATCCAAATCTTTGATGATCCCCAGGAGCACCGTCAAATCTATCATAACCAAATGGAAAGAACATGGCACAACATCAAACCTGCCAAGAGATGGCCGCCCACCAAAACTCACAGACCGGGCAAGGAGGGCATTAATCAGAGAGGTAGAACAGAGACCTAAGGTTAACCTGGAGGAGCTGCAGAGCTCCAAAGCAGAGACTGGAGTATCTGTACATAGGACGACTATAAGCTGTATGCTCCATAGAGAGTGGCCAGATGAAAGCCATTACTTTCAGCAAAAAACAAAATGGAGGAAGGGTCTGATGAGACTAAAATTTAACTTTTCAGCCATCAAAGAAAACACTATTTCTGGTGCAAACCCAACACATCACATCACCCAAAGAACACCATCTTTCAGCAGCCGGGACTGGGAAACTGGTCAGAGTTGAGGGAAAGATGGATGGTGCTAAATACAGGGATATTCTTGAGCAAAACCTGTACCACTCTGTGCGTGATTTGAGGCTAGTATGGAAGTTCACCTTCCAGCAGGACAATGACCCCAAACACATTGCTAAAGCAACACTTGAGTGGTTTAAGGGATACATGTAAATGTGTTGGAATGGCCTAGTCAAAGTCCAGACCTCAATCCAATAGAAAATCTGTGGTCAGACTTAAAGATTGCTGTTCACAAGCGCAAGTAGCTCTACAAAGTATTGACTTTAGGGGCGGGAATAGTTATGCACATTGACCTTTTTTGTTATTTTGTCCTATTTGTTGCTTGCTTCACAATAAAAAAAAAAACATCTTCAAAGTTGTGGACATGTTCTGTAAATTAAATGATGCAAATCCTCAAACAATCCATGTTAATTCCAGGTTGTGAGGCAACAAAACACGAAAAATGACAAGGGGGTAGAATACTTTTGCAAGGCACTGTATACTGCCGCAGGAATTGTGGTATTTGTGGGGGAGTGGCTTGCTCCGGTTCCCAGTAGCATGGGCGCCATTTTAGATGCACTCTGCAGCTGGCAGTTGATAAAGTAACAGTGTCCATAGAGGCATCTGGAGCAAGTCACAAAGCAGAAATTAGAGTCAAGGGGGCAGGCTATAAGCATAAATATCCCCTGCCACCGCTGATTTGTGAAATACGTATGTTTTGCATGCTTTAGGTGTGTTTGTGTTCATTCTCATCCATTTTTTTCTCTTTTCTCGTTCAGCTTTTTTGTCATTTCATATCTCCTTTGTCTGTGATTGTCTGTGGGTATGGAGGCTGTGGAAGTTGCAACATTGGAGCGCATCTTGGCAGAGGTGTGCTCAAGAGCAATCAGCCATGGGATGAAATGGTTGGAGCACCGTCTCTGCTGTGGTCAGACTGCTGCAGCTTCCCCTTTAAACCATAGTTTCCTATCAAGCCTTGTATCCTGTTTTATAATCTGTACTTATCAGGACAGATGTTAATGACCCTGGTATACTCATCAAAGGGGCCTCATATCCCAGTATTCATCAAAGGGTTAAGGACTAAAACTATCCTCCCCAACATCATCTCTAGGTCCTGTTGTTCTCCTTGTCCACTCAAACATCTGCCTGAGAGGCAATTCAATTAGCAAGCCAGTGTCTGTTAATTCTTAAAACCCTGTTGAAATATGTGGCCTTACTTATAAATGCTGCTAGCTCATTTATGAAATACATCCCTTTTGGTCCTGACACATGGGAGCATGCTGCCTTGACAATCTTGTCCAGGTCCAGGTGTAGTTAGGGCGTCCAATTAATTGGTAAAGTCCAAAGAAGGCTGTAGCCTCGACAATTTAGGTGCTCACCTCTCTCTTGACATCAAGGAGTGTATATAGAGGAGAGAGTCCATGGAAATGTTTCCTTGCTACCTTCATCACGCTTCTCTTATGTCCAAGACAGGGGCACGTCTTGCTTTGACGTGGAAAAAAAGCGGAAGGTGTACAGAACAATACAGAGGATGTTTGATAATTGGCTTCAAGCTTTCTCTACCATGGCATGTGCATTGGGGAAAAATTTCCAAACCAGTGTTCAGCAATGTTTGTATACTTGGACAAAATAAGGAGTGCCTATCGCATGTATGGTGGCATGGCATGGTGGATATACTCTGAAAATTTTCATCAGTAAATGGCCACTAGACTGGGCATGTCTTGAAATGCTCTTTCAAGGTGGGGCTGGTGAGCCCAGATTCTCCGCAGCAATGGGTGGGATGGTCAGAAGGGTATGCTAATCCTTTTATGAAGGAGTATGCAGATAGCCACCAAAATGCAGGTTTAGACATATGTGCTTAGGTTGTGGGGGGCAACACTCGCTGCTTAGGTGTGGTAGGCCAAAAGACAACGGAAAGACCTTGGATACCACTGCAAAGTGGCAAGACACCAGTGGTGCTGGACACAATGCTACTGTGGCTAGAACACTCTGGTAGAGTCCATGGAAAGTAAGGTTACTGCCTGAGGGCTTTCCCAATGGTTTTGTGATTCCATCTGGATCACTAGTTTAACATACAGCCTGAGAATCTCAAGTAAGTATCTGAGTTTCCCACAGTAGCAGAAGAGAAAATAGAAAAAGGAAGTCAAGTTGGGTTGGATGACGTTTGCGGAATCTCCTATTTTTTTTGTTACGAGTATCACCTCTGGGAGTGGTACCAAAGAAGGAAGAAGGAAAATTCAGACTAATTTACCACCGATCCTATCTCAAAGAACAATCTGTCAATGACTGTTCTTTAGACTGTAAGTTTTGAAGTTTTCAATCTTGCAAGGTGCTTTGGAGAAAACACTTTGGACACTGGATTCTAAGCTCAAAGACAGGGCCCTCCATCCTTTGAAAAGTGTTAATACTGATATTGCTTGCCTTGATTTTAACCCATGTTTAGCGCTGTGGAATATGTTGGCGTGTTACAAATAAATGATAATAATAATAGTGATGGGATTGACAGAGATCTGTCGACGGCGTCTTACTCATCCTTTGACTAAGCAACTGAGATCGTAAGGTGAGCAGGGGTGGGGGCACGCATTGGAAAAGTTGATATTGAGTAGTGTCATGTTCAGGAGAGCCCACTGAACTTTTGGGGACTGTTGGACTAATGGAGTGGCTGTTATGCCATAAACCTAAGGGAATTACCATCTGGCATCATAGACAGACTTCAGCAAGGAAGGCAGGCTGTCATTTGCTTGAGGAAGGAGGATGTCAGGCCCAGGTCCAGATGCCATCCAAGAAAGGGGAGACTCCAGTCAAGGACAACATCATGGATGCTGGTTTCAGCATAAGACCTATATGTTCCTCCTTGGAGGTATTATTTTTTGGGCTACCAAGGGGAGTGTTTTCCCATTGGGAAGAGGAGGGCACTGGTCCTGGCTTTTGGGAGGTGAGCTAGCCATGGCGCCTGGGGAACTGTCACCTGGACTGGGTACCCTGGACATCTTGGACTGGGTAAACTAGTAGGTGAATGGACTGTCTTAGATGCAACAAGTCAGCTGCTTGTACTCGCTTGGTTGGAAATGGTGTTGTTGGCCCAAGATTACCCCAGGTTGCTAGACACATGGGGGTGCCCATTGTCATGGATTGAAAAACGAGGTAACCCAGGGTGTGGCTCATCATCTACCCCCACTGCGCTGTCTCCCCTACAGCTGCCCATGGAAATTGTTTCTTCCATTGAATGGGGAAAAAGGGAGCATGTGCCATGGCCAGGGGGGCGGGAGGGGGTGGCAATTGAGCCATGAAGGCTATTCCCAAAATATTGTGCCTGCTGGAAGTTGGGAGCCTATATGGCATGTTAGGTACTTGCAACCACAGGGCCCACGCAAGTGTGATCACTAGGGTACACTAAGAAAATGGATGGAGAAGTTGTCATGGTTAGGATGGCCCACTGAACTCTTGGGGACTGTTGGACTATTGGAGGGCCTTCATTAACATGGACTGGAATTGCCCAGTTGGCATAAGGGTTATATGTATTTCAGCTGAACCAAGAGTAATCTCTCTGGGGAGGTACATGGCCTCCCTTTGATTTAGCATTTTTATGACAGGACAGATAAGAAGTTACTTTGAGGCTGATCAAAAGCCCCCTGTTGTGCCATAAACCTAAGGGAATTACCATCTGGCACCATGGACAGCCTTCAGCAAGGAAGGCAGGCTGTCATTTGCTTGATGGATGGAAAGGCCCCAGGCTGGATCAGGGTGGGGGCTTAGAAGATTGTTGGGTCTGTGTGGGAAATATATTCACTGGTGTTGATCAATAAAGTCAGAAAAACATGCATAAACAAGGTGCGTACTTTATTCTGAGGATATAAGATTTCTAAACACTGAAAATCAGCCTCTGCCTGAAACTCTGCCCCTAACTACCGGAGGTAGGATTGCTGCTGATGGTTCTCCTGCACTTCCTGGGTATTGGTGGAAAGGTGATGGGCTATGTTGGTTCATCTTTGCTAAACATGGATAAGTGAAAGAACCCGCTGGTGCTAGGGGTCAGATTGATCTTAAGATCTTTATGGGCCCATCTCAAGCAGTAGGATCATAACATGTAGGCTTCCAGTTTCTTCCGGTTTGCTCTGCGAGTCACTGGCATTTGGGTTGTCGCTTTGGAGGTATGTACTACATAGATCTCTGTCTCCTGTGAATACTTTGAGTTCTTCACCAACTTCCTACAATGGGTTATGATCAAATAATCTGAGTATGGTTCATAATCTCAATGATTTTTTGTTTTTGTTTTTGTTGCCCTGCAGGACAGGGGGTATGTGCGCATATACTAGCGACTTTCCTGGGTATAATGATTAATTTGAATATAGTGGCTTTAGCCTACCATTGGACAAAGCGAGTAGCCTGAGGAAGGAATTGAAAGTCTTGGTGGGCACGAAGAGGGTTGCCCGTTGTCATTTGCAATTGATACTAGGCAAATTGAACTTTGACTGTAGGATTATACCAATGGGTAGAATTTTGTCATCAGCTTGCATTGTCCATGGTGGGTATAAAGCAAGCACATTATGTTGAGAGTATTACGGCATCGATGAAGGAGAATGTCAGAGTGTGGCTAAATATAACTAACATCGATTTAACACTTTACACGGATGCTTTGGGTGAGCATAGCTTTGGGGCCTTCCTGAAGCTGTTTCCCATTGTGCCCTCCGTTATGTAATGGGAATAGGGGCTTGGGTAAGCATGTCATTTTCATCAATAATATGGCTGTAGTTCACACCATTAATAACAACACGTCATTGTGCATTCCTGTCATCAGGTTGCTTCATCATTTAGTCTTAGGTTGCCTATGTTTGAATGTGTGGTTTAGAGCACATAACGTTGAAGAATTCAAAAACAGGATAGCTCACGTTCTGTCTAATTTTCAGTGGGAGCTCTTCCGACAGCTGAATTCCGAAGTGGAAGAGGAGCAGTTTCCGCAAGCGCACTGGGAATTCAGAGCAGATAGATAGTTTTGTTGATTAGAAGAACATTGGCACCATCAACCTGGTCTGCTTACAAGAAGGCGTGGTTCAAGTTGTCCAACTTAGTGGCCGCAGAGGCAGGTGCGGACACAGATGAGCAAAGATTGGGTATACTCCTTTGGTTTATTCTGAGATATAACGATGAAGGAATGCCAGCTTCATCAGTTAGTAGTCAGGTGGCGGCTGTGAGGATTCGAGGGTAGGGGCTATACAAGCCCAGGGCCACCTGCTATAGACTACCGGTTAACTACCCACAAGGACCGTGGGGTTCTTGGAAATCTCTGCACCAGCACCCTGATATTTGACTTCTGTATTGTTCAGGGTCTTTGCATCAGAAATCAACACTTCCAGGCTACCAAGAGACTCCAGAGCTGCTTCTTCTTAGGGGTCTTGATAATATTTGTTACAGTCAAACCTACCCCAGCAGGATCCTACAGGGTCTCCCAGAACCTCCCTGCAGCCATCCAAGAGAATAGGAGCAAAAAAAGAGACACGCAATTTCTATATGTCTCAAGATGTGAACTGTGAGCTGAAAAGTCCCCAATATTTATAGCAGATACAGAGGGGTTGTACACAATGTAACAATTAGAGGGTGTGGCAGACAATTACAGGAGATGACCCCACATGGGGTCTAGCAGTAGCTTCCTGAGAGCAATAGGCTTAACCTTAAATACACATCCTGCCCTCTCTAACACATATCAGATGTGATGAACTTTATCTGGCAAACAATATGACAAAACAGATTTACAAATACAATGGAGGTGTTTATGCAGGTATTCCACTGCTGGAGCCAAGCAGTATGTGCTTTTATGGTGGCTCAATGGCCACTCACACATGCCGATAAAAAGGGGTTTGTGACAGCAGCCCTAGCTTTTATGTTTAGGCTGGTCAGGCTAAAAGGCCTGACAAAATAATTTTTGATACAAGGGGTCCTGCGAGGTTTGACACAGGAAAGGTCAGAATAGGACAAAAGCCATCCTATGACATTCTCACTGCGTTTATCTGTGGCATTGAAGGAGGTTTGTCACACTGTTTAGGAGGTTTTGCTGTTCTGTACAGCCTTCACTCTGGCCTTCTTCTGGGGAATTCAGAATAGGAAAGTTGATTGCGACTAACAGGTGAGGGCAAGGAGGTATTCAGGTTAAGGACGTTTGGTTACAGGGTGAGAATGTGGTGATTTGGTTAAAGAAGTCTAAGTTGGATCAAATGGTATGAGGAAAGAAGATAATATTACATTGGGTAGGAATGGACTGTTGCCCCTTTGAGTGTGTTATGCAATTTCTTCAGCAGAGACCAGGTCTTCCTGGGATGTTATTAATAAATGCAAGTGGGATTGCGTTATCTGGCTTCTACTTTTCTAAAGTGTTAAAAATGTGCTTACAGAGGTTAGGTTGGAAAAAGACAGATTTTGGAACCCATTCCTTTCGCATAGGAGCTGTGACTGGGGAGGCAGGATTGGGTCTCCCGGATGAGATACTTAAGAAAATTGGAAGATGGGAGTCCAGCCGTTTTAGGCTTTACGTAAGGCTGGCTAATGTTGCTTGTTAACTTGCACATGTCTTTGCAGGCTGCCGGAAACAATTCTGGGTGATTGGCCATTTGTATGTTTATTATTTGGTTAGAATGTTATTCCACTATCTCTCATGATGGCTTACCCTAGGAGCACATGAAGGTGTGTTGGTGTGGCATCAGAGCAATGAGATAGAAGCAAGTGGGTTCATTGATTTGTTCATCCATCTCTTTGGTTACACGGATATGCTACTGATTCACGCAGGGAGGCAATGATCTTAGGTTCATCCCTATCAATAGATTGGTGAGAGATATGAAAAGAGTCATTGATGAGTGGAGGTGCAGGTTTCCAAGAATGAGAATAACTTGGTCTGAAATGGTAAAAAGACGAAAGTGGAAGAACGCAAGGGATCCTGTGAGCCTTGAAAGGGCACGTCAGAAGGTCCACAAACTAATTTCGAACTTCATCAGAAAAATGGGTTGGGTGTCTATGCGCCATCTTGAGTTGGAAGAAATTGATGCAGATGGATTGATTCTGCATGATGGAGTGCAACTCCCTGAGATCGGTCTTGTGTTACTTATGCTTGAGTTTAAAGAAGGGGTACAGGGTGTAAGGGGGAGGGCCACCATTTAGGAATCTTCCGGTAACGCTGTGGAGGGAGGGGGAGTTGCCCAAGTCAGTGGTGAAAAGAGGCTGTCCCTACCACTAGGAGGGTGTGCTGATGTCACAACTGTGGGGCCCTGAGCACTGGCTCATGGTATGGGGGTTTGCTGCCAAGGCCCGGTTTATTTAAATGTTGTATTTCAAAAAATGCGATGTGGCCAGTTGTACCCCTCCAACAGATGTCTTGTGTGTTTATTTGTGGGAAAGCACCAATGGGTCTTACTGGGTCAAGTAATATTGTTTTTTTATTCAGATCACTGAGTCCTATTGTCATGTAAACTGCTGCCCATGAAGAGCTTATCGGCAAAATAGATGTTGTTTAAAGTTTCCAGAATTGACACTGTTTTGAGTATTTAGCCAGCACAGTAAACTTCTCTGTTGCAGTAAAGTGAGATCTGAATGAAACATACTAGAGCAAAAGATAGGTAAAGGAAGGAAAGGATTGTGCCAAGGGAGAGAAATAGACAAATTGAATGTGAACAGTTTAAGACAGAAATAACTGTTATTTAATTTAAATCAAATCAGGCATATAAGTACAATTGGGATTTCAAATTCTGTATCTTATAACCAAAGATGTTGATCTTAGCAGTGCAATCATTGATCATGGCATAGCCCATTTTTTCTTTTAAACTTATTTCATTTTTCATTCTATGCCACATACATTGTATACAGTAATGTTCTCAGTGGCGTAGCTAGAACTACCTCTGAGTTAGATTCAGTGGTAGCCCTGGGCGGCAAAAACACACAGACTTAAACACACATACTTACACACACACACACATACACTCACTCACTCACAGATACATACTCTCACACAGACAGACACATAGAGACAGACACACACAGGCTTACACTCACTCACACAGACACACACCTAGACAGACACACACTCACAGACAGACACACACAGACTTACACTCACACACACAGATACACTCACTTACAGACACACTCACAGACACACACACATACTCACACAGATACAGGCACACACACAGAGATTTACACTCACAGACACACACTAACTCACACACAGACACACACACATACTCACACAGACACACACCAAGACAGACACACACTCAAAGACATACACACAGAGACAGACACACACATACTCACACAGGCACACACACAGAGACAGGCACACACAGACATTCACTTACAGACTTACACTCACACAGACTTACACTCACACACAATCACTCACAGACACACACTCACTAATGTGTTATTACTAATGTAATCACTAATGTGATGTGTGTAAGACTGCTCATGTTAAATATCTGAGCATGTGACCCAGCCAGTAA
Organism: Discoglossus pictus; assembly: GCA_027410445.1. Lineage (NCBI taxonomy): Eukaryota > Metazoa > Chordata > Amphibia > Anura > Alytidae > Discoglossus > Discoglossus pictus. The sequence goes on from CM050165.1 coordinate 310,031,554, forward strand.
CATGTCTTCAGTATAGAGCTGACTGATAGTAATGACAAAGAGGACAATATAATCATCAGCCCCTCTCTGTATATGCATTGATCCCTGAGCTGCGGTCCCAGCTGCGGACACCAGCCCCGCATGAGTACCTGCAGGGCGTTCACTAACACACGAGGAGTGTTTATTGCACTACAGTGGAGCCTGTTTCTTTAATGATACTTATATGACATCTGTATATAAGTTATGTATTGTAATAACACTCACAGGCAAATGGTAATATGCCATTTTTCCTGTGATTTGTATTATTATAAAAGCCAAATAGTAAATTCTTATGTCAAATAAAGACTCCTGTTAGGACAGTATGCAGCGTGGACCACTGCGTGGGCAGATCTGCTCCCTCCACCCCCCACACCTATAATAGGGTATGGAGGGGAGCAGACACTAAAGTTCAAATCTCAGTTTCAAAGGATACAACATTTGAAATACTGATTTTATTTGGTAATCGGTTACTAATTTAATACATTAAAACCTATGTCTAATTAGTTTTATTACTAATTACTGTATAATATCAGAATATTCTCTTAAATATCCTTGTCTCTTTTAAATGCAGTTTATTCTCATTCTTCATGAAAAATGATAGCGCTTGTTCCTAAACATTTTTTCCTGAACCTGATCTTGACAGGAAGGATATTGGTTAACAATTTCCAAGATGAGAAAATGGTGATAAATAGTAAAATCAGAACAGAAGTAACAAGTGAGTAAACTAGGAAATACATGGGCCAGTACATAATTAGCCATGTCATCTTTCATTAACACTTCACACTCTTGCATGCAGCTGTGTACTCATCTTGGTCTAATACCAGAAAAAAATATAAACAAGCTGCTTCTTTGTTATCAGTTATTCAGTAATCTGAAGGTCCTTTTCTTAAAGAACCACTGCACAATAACAAAAATGTCTGAAAATGTTGAATCAAAGAAAATAATTAAGCAGAAAAAAGTCAGACAGCTAGTTTTTAATTAGAAAACAATAATGTTGATGCCTCTAGAGAATCCATGATACATAGGTGGAAGTTGTATATATGAGAGGGGTGTTTACATTTGTGGAGAGATATGGTTGCATTTCCTGAAGCATGGAGCCTGCTTCTGAGCCAGTGAGAGGTGAGGTTTGTGGTGTCAATGTCAATCTTATCCAATTATCCAAACAAAAGCTCTCTTTTCCCAAAACATGTCCATGGCTTTCACAGCTGTTAAAATTATTAGTGTGGTACATATTTGGCAAACAAGGGTCTTTTTCCCTGAACTGCAACGGTCCTTTAATTTATCTTCGAATAGAGTTGTGATTCTTAAAAGGAATATCTGCAGATTCTGCTGCTTTTGGTTCAGTTTATGAGAGCTCTATAGTTTTGAAAAACATGGGTAAGAACCAGTACTGTACATACTGAGAACCTTTTGTTTGGCATTATTTTCTGCTAACCGTAATTTCACAAGAAGTTTTCTGCTTTCATTTTCACGACACACCCACTGCTCTTAAAACAACAACAAGGAAGTTTACTGCACACAGTTATCCTGAAGCAAAAGTGGATGAGTGCAACGACTTGCAAGCCATGGCTAACCTTAAATACTGGCAAAAGCTGTTTTCTCAGAAGATGCATAAAATAAATTTGGCTGAAAAATGGACATTATATAGAAATGATAATATCAGTCATTCTAAGAAGGGATGGAAGACATTTGTTCAGTTCCATGCCTTTGGAAGGTGAGTGTTCAGATATGCATTTATTGATTGAAACAGATACAGAGTTAATAAGGAATGTGGATTTGAAGAGGTTGCCATGTTTTACAGCTTCCAGGTGTGTGAGATAGTTGGCACACATTAGGTGGATATATCTGCAACCTTTCTCTTCATCGTATATGTGGCCTCCAAGCCTGTAAAAGAGTCACACATTATTTTTTTTTGCTTTTTGTTTTATGCATAGTAAAAAAAGAAAAAATACTGTGGAACAGAGGTAGAGATTGATTGCTTAGTAATAATGGAATAAATCATGGGAATATGTGTTTTGTTTTCAAGAGAGAGTGATTTGCTAGTTGTGGGCAGATAAAACTGACTCTGTATTACTGGAATTAGATATTAACAGGTTGAGGGCCACATGGGAAGTGTCTGAGGGCAACATGAGGCCCCCGGGCTGTCGGTTTATTAAACCCTGCTCTAAAGCAAAATAATATCAGTCCCTCTTTGGTCGTTTAATTTTTCTATTGGGAGGTGTGATTTCTTTACTTCAATTATTCATCAATATAATACATTTCACAAATGCTTTCATTTATAATATCTACATACCTTGGCGTCTGCTAAACCATTATTGTAATGACCTCTTCTCTCTCGCCTCTCTGTGTCTCCCTCGGCAGCCCAAGTAAACTAAATATCTGATTGCGTACTGCTGCCTAAAATAGAGTATTTTGTCTATATAGCAAGTTACTTATTCCTACCATAATGTCACAGAATAAACATTCCAAAATGAGCAACACTGTTTATACTGGTGCTGATAGGTGGAGGCAATCACAATACTCATCTACAGTAAATGGAAAAGCAACGGCTATATATATAGGGTGGGGTTTGGTCTCTGCATAATTAGAATTGAGTGGCATATGGAAAAAGTGTCTTCCCTTTTGAGGTTATTGCCAAATTGACGAAGTTATAGGCATATGTGTTTAATTCCCTTTTTTACCTAGATCCATCTTCTGAGTTGCTGGAACCTACTGTGCAAGGTTCAGGAATGCATTTGTTTCTAATTAATGTCTACAATTATGCAGTGAATACAGAATAAAATAAAAAGAATAAGCATAAACTGTGTAAGACTACTATGGACTCTTCCGTTAATTAATGACACTAATTCCTCTGTTAAAAACCTTCAAACTGTCACACTTACCATTGCTTTTCCCTATAAAAAATATCATAGGAAAATGACATAAATGATCTGAATTACAGCCTAACACTAATGAGAGACCCAGAGTGAAACATGGCTACCAGACTAAGCAGATTGTCCTATATAAGTGCTGCCTAGCTACAGACAAAATGTAAATACAAAAGAAAAGAAAAAAAGTAGATCTGCCTAGTGCATCAGGTATAGCAAAGCAGGAATATGACAGGGTCACCAGACGTCCCTGTTTTCAGGGTTATTCTATGTGTAAGATATAAGTCTGAGCCTACATGGTACCTTCTGATGTGGTTTGTTCTCTTCCACTCTCTCCTCCCTCAATAAAAGTGTGCTTCACATTAAGTATGCATTATATATGCTTGATGTATATGCATATTCTGCTTTAAATATAAATTTGAACAAACATTAATTTTAAGCATAGTAGCTGAAAAAAGAATCATGAAATAAATCTAAGTTATAAAAATGATGGCTGGTATTAATGCCATATGACACTTCTTGAAAGAGATGTACAGCCATAAACAAGATTCATTCCCAATGTTTTGTTGACCACTTGCTGTTTTTTTTGTCCTTTTCAACTGCATGTTTTTTTTTTAGGAAGAAATGTTATAAAGAAGGCTCATTCCCAAGTCCTGTTAACCAATTCACTTGTTCAGTAACATTTGTTGGTTTATTGACCAAAGCTACTTTCTCTATGAATTACTGATACTGTTTGCTATATTTTTTGTTATTTCTCAGCTGTCAGTGCTCTTGGTGCAATCATTATTGGAACTCGACACAAGTGGTTGTTCTGTTCCACATGAAACTGGTGAACAGAGGACAGTCAAGGAACGGCAAGGTGAATATGAGACAATTTGGACAGAGATGTAATAACTGCAATTGGAAACAATATGAGAAGCCTGAGTTCACCTGCGATGTCACCAATAACATCTTGGAGAACCTGATTAATCGTATACGAGAATACTGTTATGGGGAAAGAAATGTTCCTGGCGTCTATGATGTGCATGGTATTCAGCGTACTCATGGGCCACACAAATACTCACACTGTGAGGCATATGAGTTGGGTATTTGTCCAATGAAAACCAACCCCTTTACCATCCATCAAAACAGAAGCAATATTAAACCTGATTATATCTCTATTGAAATGAAAAGCACTGAATACAACAACATTGAATCTTACACGACAAAGAAGCACAAGGACAAACCCTATACTATCCATGAAAACAAAAGCAATATTACACCTAATTATGTCCAAAAAAAACACAACAATGTATTAGTATAACCCAAAAACAAATAAATATAAGGTGTACATCATCATTTCAAGTCTAAATAGTATTAAAAATGAAGTAAAGTTAGAAAAGGGACACTGTCACTTTAAAATAACCCTTGCGCTACATTAACTAATGCTGTAAGTGTGTATCTATCGCCCCCTGCCTGCACCCTGTGTGATCAAATTACAATAGTTATACACTGTGTACACTAACCTTTAGACTCTTCTCTCTCTTCAATGAGTCCTGGCCTGGCCCCCTGTCCCTGACCGTTAATGCATGCCGCCCACCATCACGATATGCATGGGCGGTCATAAATGTATCAATTAATAAATGACAGTCTTCCATCATTGACCAATCAATGATGGAAGGCTGTCCAGTTACTAAGTGATCAATCTAAACCCACCCAGACCGTTAGCCCTGAGCGCCCGCCAGCAAATAGGGCCTCGAGTTTAAATTTTGATTGACTGATACAGTCAATAAAACCACCAGTTCCCTGTCCCTTCCCCCTTTCTGTTTCCTGACCCTGCTCGCGCTGAGACTGAGAGACCTCCCTGGCTGAATCTACTCATCTGCTCTGCCTGCCTAACACAGTAAGTCTACACCTGCCTCTGCCTGGCACCTGCCCTGCCCCTGGCCAAACCAAAACCCCTAGTAGCCCCTAATAAAAGTTAGGGGTGACCAGTTACCCCCAGTCCCCCACTATGCCTGCCTAGCCTGCCAGTGCCACCTACCCAGCCACCCACCAACTACCACCGACGACCCCAGCCATCACCCCCATGTGGCCTGTGCCACCCCCGATCAGGCCTGCCCTATGCTAGCCTAGCTATGCCATCATGCCACCACCGGATTACACCGATCACGGGATCGGGGTAGTCGGGTGGTGAGCGGGGTGGCACAGGCCCACAAGGGGGTGATCGGATCACCCCCTTGATGAGGCCTGTGCCACCCCTGATGACCTCCATGTTGCCGCCCTATGCCACCCCCGAGGCCCGATCACCACCGGGCCCCCGGCACCACCCCGATGCGGCCTATGCTACCCCGGGTATTCGGGCAGTGAGCGGGGTTGACCAGGCCACATGGGGGTGGATGTTCACCCCCATGAGGCCTGTGCCACCCCTGGTCGTGGCCTATGGGCGACCGATGGGCGCCTGACCGTGACCGACCCCACCCTGGATGAACAAACTACCTACCCCCCCCCCCCTATTTTTATTCCATTTTTAGAAGTAACAGGCATGTATATGTGCCTGTCACTTCTAAAGATAAAATAAAAATAAGGGAAGGGAAAAAAAAATACAGTAAAAAGTAAAAACATTATTACAATTAAACAGTAAGCTAACACATTGTTAGTACAGTTAGTAACACATTTTTATACAAAAATAAACAGCTTTAAACAAACATTAAAAATAAAATAAAATAAACAACAGCACATACTTACCTGTAAAATTGACCCCTCCAGCGTTGGCCTTCTGTCCTCTCTGGATATAGTCATGAAAAATAAATAATCCATGTTGATTGAAGCCAATGATCAAAAATAAAATAATCCATGTTGATTGAAGCCAATGATCAAAAATAAAATAATCCATGTTGATTGAAGCCAATGATCAAAAATAAAATAATCCATGTTGATTGAAGCCAATGATCAAAAATAATCCAATCTTGATTGAAGCCATTGTCCATCCATCCATTCTGGCCCATTGAAAGAGGCCTCCACAAAAAAAACCGACGCTCTAAAAAAAAAAAAACAACACACTAAAAGAGCTCCTCCTACAAGGAGCCCCTCCCGCGATTAATTGTTTTTTTCCCACGGTCTGCTATATATACTAATTTTTGAAGGACTCTGATTGACTGAAATTTTTGATTGACATCGATTTCAACCAATGAGAGTCTTTAAAAAATTAGCAAATCAGCAAGCAGGTATGGAAGCCTGTAAGGGTAAAAAAGGTTAGTGTGAACTTGTTTGACCCTGTATGTATTATACATATTACAGGGCTATTTTATGTGATATACATGTTACAGGATAATATCCTGTAACATGTATAGCCAAAAAATAGCACTGTAATATGTATAACAAATAAAGTGTAATAGAAATGCATGAACAATATAATATACCATGTAATAAAGAACATCAATTAATCAAATAATAAATATCAATTAATATATATTGTTGTATGTATATGTTTATGTATATTTATGTGTAATTTTTTATATATATATATATATATATATATATATTTGGATATATATATATATATATATATATATATATATATATAAAAATTAATATCAATATATCACAATAAATAAATATATATATATATATATATATATCAATTTGATATATATATATATATATATATATATTTATTTATTGTGATATATTGATATAAATTTTTATATATATATATATATATATATATATATATATTTATATATATATATATATATATATATATATATATTTATATATTATTATTTTATTTTTTTTGGGCCTATATGTTATTTAAGGTTTTTAAGGTACGGTTGGGGCCTATATGGTCCCAATTTGTTATTTAAGGTTTTTAAGGTGCGGTTGGGGCCTATATGGTCCCAATTTGTTATTTAAGGTTTTTAAGGTGCGGTTGGGGCCTATATGGTCCCAATTTGTTATTTAAGGTTTTTAAGGGGCGGTTGGGGCCTATATGGTCCCAATTTGTTATTTAAGGTTTTTAAGGTGCGGTTGGGGCCTATATGGTCCCAATTTGTTATTTAAGGTTTTTAAGGTGCGGTTGGGGCCTATATGGTCCCAATTTGTTTTTTAAGGTTTTTAAGGTGCGGTTGGGGCCTATATGGTCCCAATTTGTTATTTAAGGTTTTTAAGGTGCGGTTGGGGCCTATATGGTCAAAATTGGTTATTTAAGGTTTTTAAGGTGCGGTTGGGGCCTATATGGTCAAAATTGGTTATTTAAGGTTTTTAAGGTGCGGTTGGGGCCTATATGGTCAAAATTGGTTATTTAAGGTTTTTAAGCGGCGGTTGGGGCCTATATGGTCAAAATTGGTTATTTAAGGTTTTTAAGCGGCGGTTGGGGCCTATATGGTCAAAATTGGTTATTTAAGGTTTTTAAGCGGCGGTTGGGGCCTATATGGTCACACTTGCTCTTTTAAGGTTTTAAACGTTACGGTTTGGGTCTTAAACGTTCTAATGTTTTTTGTTTTTGTTTTCTATAACTTCCCAGGTGCAAACTATCTGTGGAATCAGATTTCTTTGGACTCGTTGGTTGACTTACTGGACGTGAATACCCCGAGAAGGAGCGTCAACTGTTGGTGAGTATATGGTCACACTTGGACTTTTAAGGTTTTAAAAGTTACGGTTTGGGTCTTGAGATTTCTAATGTTTTTTTTGTTGTTTTCTATCACCCCCCAGGTGCAAACTATCTGTGAAAGCAGATTTGTTTGGACTCGTTGGTTGACTTACTGGACGTGAATACCCCGAGAAGGAGAGTCAACTGTTGGTGAGTATCATTGCCTTTAATTTTCTGTCCATGTGTATAGGTGCAAATTTGATGGTGATGTAGTCTTGTCACATGAGGGTTTGCAATCTGTAATGTATACCAATGAAATCAACACACTGTTATTTTAAAGTAATTTTGTGACATAATATAAATTAATATACCGTGATCTCTTTCTTTTATTGGTATCAATATCAGAAATGAATACTATTGACTCTCTACTTGTGAAGCCTTTCGCCACCCTAAACTATGAGGAGAAGGTGGAAGTAAAACGGTTAGGAGCTGACCAACCAGAGATAAATCTGCAGCAAATCGCAAGAGATAGAGGGAAGCAATATGTCCGTAATTTCAATACTGAATGGTACAAGAAGAACGACTGGCTTTCTGGAAGCGTTTCTAGGAAGTCCTTATATTGTTTCCCATGCATCCTATTTGGTGGTGACGCTGCTTGGACCAAAACTGGAGTGACTGACGTCAAACATCTAGCTGACAAATTGGCAAAACACAAAAGTTCTAAAGCTCACTTGGATAACAGGATCAAGTTTGAGATGCTTGGACAGGCGAACATTGCTGTTCAACTGGACCAAGGATACCAAGTCAGCATTCAAAAACACAACGAAGAAGTGGCTAAGAACCGGTACATCCTTTCGAAGATAATTGATTGTGTTCGCTTTTGTGGCGCCTTTGAACTGGCATTAAGAGGACACGACGAGAGTGAAACATCGCTAAATCCAGGATTGTTTAGAGGCCTGGTGGATTTGGTTGGCAGTATCGATAGTGCAATGGAACAGCATTTGAAGACTGCAACTGTGTTTAAGGGCACTTCCAAAACCGTGCAGAATGAGCTACTGGACTGCATGCATGAAGTTATTAAGGAAGTGATTCACCAAGAGCTTAAGGAAGCCCAGTTTGTGGCAATCCAAGCGGATGAAACAACCGATATTTCCGCTAGGACACAGTGCGTTGTAGTTTATCGCTACATTGACAAGAAGCATCAAGTGGTGGAAAGATTTGATGGCTTCACGGAAATGAAATCAACGGATGCAGACTCCATTGCTGCTGTTGTGCTGGAAACACTGAATACTGTTCTCCCAGAGCCAGAAGACAAGAAGAAACTCATAGCTCAAAGCTATGATGGTGCCAGTGTGATGCGTGGAGATCAAGGAGGAGTTCAAAGAAAAATAAAAGACGTGTACCCGAACGCACACTACGTCCATTGCTATGCTCACCAACTGAACCTAATAATGGAGAAAGCAGTTTCAAGGATTGGAAGAGTTAGAGTTTTTTTTTCAAACATAGGCGGTATACCATCTTTTTTTTCACGCTCTCCAAAAAGGACTGGAGTTCTGGATGAGGTAGTTGGTAGAAGACTTCCAAGAGGTGCACCGACACGATGGAACTTCAACGTTAGGACCGTGAACGTCATCTACGAGAACAGAGATGCGCTACTTGAGTGTTTCCAGACAATTGAAGCATGTCTAAACTTTGATCCAACATCTATACGGGAAGCCGCAGGTTTCATTGGAATGCTGGAAGACAGGGAGTTCCTTTACTTCCTTAAATTATTTCATTTAATAATGCCACATGTAGACATCCTCTATAGTCAGCTTCAGAAGCGAGACACGGATACTGTTTATATCAAAAAAGTCACAGAAGACTTTGTCGCCAGCATCCAGAAAATCCGTAATTCTGTGGAAGAGATAGAAGCAAGTTTGCCAAGCGATCTAACAGTCAACAGACGGAGTGCGGAGATCTCAACCTTGAGACAACTTTCAAGAGAGGTATGTGACATAGTGGTGGTTCATGCAAAAGAACGTTTTTCATTTTCAAATCACCTAGTCAGTGCCAAACTTGTTCAAAGTGACTTGTATAAAACCCATGACACTTGCTTTCCAACCCAAGCTCTGGAAGACACCGTGCAAGCATATCCAATACTGAAGAAGGAACAATTACGCACTGAGCTGTCACTTCTGTATGGGAAGACAGAGTTTCATACTTGTACAAGTGCTGTTGCTCTGCACAAACTTTTCCATCAATTAATTCTGCAGAATGATTTCACAGAGACAGTAAAATTATTAAGAATCCTGATTACAACACCAATGACTACTGCAGAATCAGAAAGATGCTTCTCAACATTGAAGAGGATAAAAACCTTTTTAAGAAGCACCATGTCCCTGGAGCGGTTGAATGCATTGGCGATGCTCTCAATGGAAAAGCAACTGATTTCCGAGATCCCACACTTCAATGAAAAAACCATTGAGAAGTTTTGTTCTTTGAAAGATCGCCGTGCAAAATTAAAATACAAGTGATTGAAGCAAAGAAGAATGCATACCCCCAAGGTGTGCAAAGATAAACTGCGTTAAGCAGCACCACCTCACACTACCAAACATAACTAGTGGTAAGTAAAGTATGAACGGTGTGTGGGTGTGCATATGGAAGGAGCTATGAAAGGTGTGTGCATGGTCAGTAACAATTGTTGAAGCCTTGGCGTGGTTTGAAGGAATTGGAGGCACTTCCAAGGGTAGCTGTCACTTGTGTACAGGAAGCAAGAATTCCATGTCTGTACAAGTGCTGTTGCTCTGCAGCAACTTTAGCATCAATTTAATCTACATAATTTAACAGAGTGAGTGAAGCTATAAGGAATCCTGCTTACAACAACGAAGACTACTAAAGAACCAGAAAGATGCTTCTCCACATTGAAGAGGATCAAAAAAGTAATTAAAAAGCACCATGGCCCTGTAGCGGTTAAATGCATTGGTTTGAAGGAATTGGAGGCACCTTCAAGGGTACGTAAAGTTCTCAGAAATGGCACCACCTCACTACCAAAAATAACTAGTGGTAAGTAAAGTATGAATGGTGTGTGGGTGTGCATATTGAAGGAGCTATGAAAGGTGTGTGAATGGTCAGTAACAATTGTTGAAGCCTTGGCTTGGCGTTACTGCTTATATGGTTATCCATATGCTAATTCAACGTGTTTGTTTGACATTGATTATTGTGTGGTCTAAACAGAAGTGAAATGTTGTTGTTTTCTTGAATCCCAAGATCCACTGGTTTGGGCCTATGCAGTGCTGATTGGTCTTCTAAGGTATGTTTGAGGCCTATATGGTCCCACTTGGTCTTCTAAGGTATGTTTGGGGCCTATGGTCACACTTGGTCTTCTAAGGTATGTTTGAGGCCTATATGGCCACACTTGGTCTTCTAAGGTATGTTTGGGGCCTATATAGTTCCACTTGGTCTTCTAAGGTATGTTTGGGGCCTATGGTCACACTTGGTCTTCTAAGGTATGTTTGGGGCTTAGATAGTCACACTTGGTCTTCTAAGGTATGTTTTGTGCCTATATAGTCACACTTGGTCTTCTAAGGTATGTTTGGGGCCTATATAGTCACACTTGGTCTTCTAAGGTATGTTTGGGGCCTATATAGTCACACTTGGTCTTCTAAGGTATGTTTGGGGCCTATAGTCCCACTTGGTCTTCTAAGGTATGTTTGGGGCCTATATAGTCACACTTGGTCTTCTAAGGTATGTTTGGGGCCTATATGGTTCCACTTGGTCTTTTAAGGTTTTGAAAGTATGGTTTTGTTTTTGAATGGTCTGATTGATTTGCTTGTTTTCTTTCAACCCCAGGTGCAAACCCTATGTGGCTGCAGATTTGTTTCTACTCATTGGTCAACTTAATGAACATGAATACCCTGAGAAGAAGAGCCGACTAATGGTAGGTGTCACTCCTTTAATTTTTCTGTTAATACGTATAGGTGCAATTATGATATTGCTGTAGTCTTGTCACATGAGTTTTTTCAATCTATATTGTATACCAATGAATTTAACACATTGTTACTTTACTTCTTGACATTTCTGCATTGCAGATCATGTATTTCAATGGCTTCACAAGCATAAGGTCATTGGGCGGGGCTTATAAAGGTCATTATGACGTCAGGGGGAGGAGTTATAAAAATGGGTGTGGTTTGAAAAAGGGGGAGTGGCTATGTTTCGCCCTGTCGCCCCTCCAACTTGAAAAGTCACCAGCCGCCACTGATTATGTCTCTACTGAAATGAAAAGCACTGACAACAAAAAAATTGAATCCTACACGACAAAGAAGGGCAACTGTGATTTCATGTGCTGCTGTGTCTCCTTTATCTTTACTGTTCTATATGTGGCGATAGTATTTCTCTGTATGATTTAAGCATAAGTGAAAATAGTGCCCAAACTGCTAATACTTATGGGGAAAGATATGTTCCTGGCCTCTATGATGTGCATGATAAGTTGGGTATTTGTCCAATGAAAACCAAACCCTATACCATACATCAGAATAGAAGCAATATGGAACCTGATTTTATCTCTATTGAAATGAAAAGCACTGAATACAACAACATTGTATCTTAAACGATTAAGAAGCACAAGGACAATGGTTATTTGACATTCCGCTGTGCCTTATTTATCTTTACTGTTGAATAAGTGGCGATATTATTCCTCTGTATCATTTTATTTAAGCATAAGTGAAAATAGTGACCATTCTGCTAAGGCTTTCAGGAAATTGCCCTCCAGGTTGTGTGATCCATGTATTTATTCAGGTCATAGTGTCTCAGATTAAATAACCACTGTAATGCATTTACAAGTGAAGCATATATATTGTTATGGTTAAACAGTTTGCAACTTAAAAAAAATGAAGTTAGTAAATTTTCCCTCATGCAGATCTGATTATCTTCATCTCCCTTTGCCTATCAGGGGCCATGGCAAGCTCTGCCTGGCGCTTAGACTGAAAAAAAAAGTCTGACCAATCAGACAGAGCATGCTTAATAAGTGGGCGTGGGGCTATAACACTCATGCTCTGTCAGTTGCAAGCAGCTTACAATACAGCTTTTACTACTATGTAGACAGTGGAAGCAGAGCTAATTATGTCATAGCCCAAGCTGCTTCCAAGACACATGATGATACAACCCCAAAGCAAAGCTAGCCACACCCCCTGACAAAACAGAGCCAGGAGGAGATACGCAGTTCCGCTTGAGGAAAACACAGATATTTTAAAAGTAAGAAAAAATATTAATTATTAAATATTAATTAATTTAAACTGCATACTCCTTTTAATAATATATGGCCAACAAACAAATGTATTACAGTGGTCCTTTAATATAGCAACCTATTAAATACGTGTACATAGTGTTTTTTCCCATGTCCATATCTCCTCCTTTATCCTCCATATAAACTTCTTTCTCGCCTTATGACATCTAATATCTCGCCAATGGTCTATTATCTTCCCTTTTTGTCCACTTCAATACCTTTTCTTACTCTCTTTCTAGTCTCCTTCTCTCCTGCTCCTGCCTTACATCCATGAAATAAGAAGATAAGACCTTCATCTCTCTTCATACATTCTCCGGTTACCTTCTTCTTTTGCTATAATTCTAGTTGGGATGAAATGAGAAGAGGTGGTGAATATGGGTGTGATTTTGGTATGATCTCTTCGTTTACTGCTATGCTCAGTACATATTTTTTCCAGTTAATAACACAGTGGCACACATATAGAATACAAGTTAATAACAATTGCTTGCTGCATGTTTACTAGCACAAGAATCTGAAAGTCCTTGACCTAAGCAAGGCCCAATGGGTATGTCCGCATAATACTTTGGACACAACTCCCTGACTATAATGATTAGACACAAAACACTTCTTGGGATAACAAACGGGCCACAGCATTTATTAGTAAACACAAATTTATGTAATAACAATACCAATATTTAAGTAAACATAAACAAAAGAGGGGAGGAGCCTGCCCCGAGACAGTACACTATACGCCCTGAACACCCGTCCAGGGCCTACCGTGATGGAACATCTGTACCACCGTAGGGTAGGATCTCACCCACTTTAACACTGTCCCGGCAACTCCCCTCACCACTTGCCGCTGTGACAAACAACAAATACAATAAAATACACCATTAATACCTCCTGGAATACTATGACCAGCACCACAATTGATAATTCCATAGACAGATATAACTCCAAATTTTACCTTATTATATATTTACTTTATTTTCCATTTATAGTTTCCATTATTTTTTTTTTACTATACATTTACAGTTATTTTCCAATGAACAATCCTTGAAAACATATTTGCCACTTTACAATACATGAACACATATTTACTAAATATTAGGGGTGGGTGGGATCTAATCCTTTGGCTAGCTGTGGGCATAATGGCTAAGTTGTTGCCAAATGCCTATTAGTGACTCCGCCCCCCCAGCTAGCAACCCTTTCTCCCATACTCCCGGGTCACATGGCCCTCCTACCAACCCCAGGAGGCCTGAGGAGGTATACAGGCCATTCAATACTCCAGTAATATTTACCAAGGCTGGCTGTTGGATCCTGCAGATGAATTTTGGTGATGGTTCCTGGCCATTCAGTCAGCACCTTTATACTCTTTGCTGACTCCCCAGCAATGACACACAACTCAGTCTTTCAAGTATTTTTAAGTGGCTTTATGACTGCTCACTCTCACTGTTGTTACCAGCATGGGGCTGTCGGCTAGCCAAATCACACAAGAAGAAAGCTAATATATCACCATATACCAAACAACCACTTAAATACCCAGTTGCAGAATGATTTTAACTTCTTCAAATATCTTTTTTTGTATAATATTAAGCCTTTATGGTTAATCAAAATCAATAAGGAAAAAAAGGAAAAGAAAGAAAAGGTTTATTATACCATTATACTGTAACTACTTGCAATGTATAATTAGATTTTGTGTTTACTTAAAATGTGTTTCAATAAAAATGATCTAAACAAAAAAGCATTTTTTTTCATGACATCCAATGTGGAAGAAGCCTTTTAATGACACCTCTTTCGATTTCATATTGTTAGTTTTGTGAACATTAAAGATGGTTGGCAGTTGGGCTCAAACGTAACAGCAAGTACTCAAATCAGACAGAATTACATCTTTCTATATATGTGATTTTTAAATAAAATAATTATTAAACAGGCTTGTGCATATAAAGTTAATACATATATACATATTTATATGCACAAGCCTCTTTATGTAATTAGTTAATTACTTAAGTGAAAATCTGATGAGCTGCACCAGGTATAATGATTGATCTGTCAATAATGGAAGCCAGGTTAATTCAAATTATATTGCTATTTGCAACTATTTACTGCTGTTTCTTTATGACTATTTTATGCATGTTTGTTTACATGTAGGTGACATGATTGGCAGTAGTGCGTGTGTATCATAAAATGGATGTATGTTTTAGTAATATCTAATCATGTAATGCATATACCATATATCACATATATAGTTGTGAGCAATACGGGTTGCTGGCAAGGAGTGCCGAAAGGCGCTCATAGGCGCTGGTGGAGATGATCGCTGTAGGCGCTCATCCCTATTACCCTGTACAACTCAGGAAGGGAGCGCCAAAGGCGCTCCCTGCTCTGGTAAAGATGAGCACTGTAGGCGCTCATCCCTACGACCCCAAAGGCGCTCACAGCACTATTGGAGATAAGCTCTATAGGCGCTCAGCCAATACGACCCGCGGAACTACACATCAACAGAGATCTCAATTACACCATTCACAATGCAAGACCGTAGCAGTTTGAAAAAAAACTGTGTGCAAAAATTACGGACAGTAACACTTGCAACAAGCAAACCAGCACGTAACAAAAAAAAAATACGATCCACGGCACTTAGAAAAAAAAAATACGACGTGAAAAAAATATGAACTTAACAGCTGAACCGCGCACATACAAAAACAACAACACCACCAATATTAACAAAAATACTAAACAAACTCCACTCACAACATGGGGGGACAGCTACGACATCTGGAAGTCAGGTTGCACAACTATTAAACCATAATTTGCAGAGTCTCCACACACGAAAATCCCCTAAGCAAGAAAAAAAATGGCTGCCGAAAAAAACGAAAACGAGGCTACACAACCCATACATACACAAAACACCTCCAAGCACATAAGACTTTTACACAGGCACGTATGAGGTATAAAAGACACTATTATGCTACACGACCCCTAAACAGGCAAAACACTGCCAAGCAGATAAGACTTAAAAAAAAAAATATATATATATATATATATATATATATATATATATAAAAAAGGACCAGAGGAGAGGATCACAATGAGCCACGAAGGCGTTCAGATTGGGGCTCACAATGAGCGCCGAGGGTGCTCAGAGGAGCAAAACTATATAAGGTGAGAGGCTCGCAATGAGCGCCAACGGCAATCACCGCGGCCCTTGCAATGAGGGCCAAATGTGCTCACACCACCAAAATTACACGAGCGGAGAGGCTCGCAATGAGCACCAAAGGCAGGGCTCACAATGAGTGCAGAGGGTGCTCAGAGGTGCAAAAGTACATCACAGGAGAGGTTCGCAATGAGTGCTGAAGGCGCTCAGCGCGGTGCCTGCATTCCCAGTCTTACAATTTTATTGACCGTCATTTTTTGACCGGCAAGTCGCTAGTCATTAATATAAGGTTTGGCGAAGAAATATCAAAAGTTAGGATCCAGTCAAAAGGTTTGGAATTAGGAAAAAAACTAATTTGGCTTGCTTCCAATGCAACCCCCAGAAATACATGTCGAATCTGTATGGGTATTTTATAATTTATAGCTTTTCTACAATAAGGTGAGAGTTTTCTGATTTGTTTATGAATATGATTCCAGATATATATAGTAAATTAGTTAAATGACTGTATATGCCTTATCCCAGACACATGTGCTCACACTTGATTTGAGGCTCCTTGCCTCACAAAAGGCCTCATTCAATTGTCCAAATCACAATTACATGAGCCTGAAATGGAGCCTGTAAATGTTACTGATATTCAATTGGCTACTTTTAGCTTTTCGCATTCCAATCCCGAGTTTCAGGCTAAAAAACACTGCAGGTTGTCAAAAACGTAACTCCGTCCTATCTCCTCCTTTGATGTTTCAAGTCTGTAGATGTTACCAGTGCTAATTACAACAATTCAACAAGCCTGCAGTTGCCTTTAAACCGTAAATGGCAAATGTATTAAAAAATTATATTAGTACTAAATAGGACTCTCAAGTGGGTTAAACACCTGTTCGTAACACTGCAAAAGCAAATAAACACACAATACTATCCTTAAAAATACTGGGAAAGCAATGAAAGGCATTAGAATTAATTGTCCAACAGTCTCAAGCTCGCAAATCTCCAATATTTCTTTTAAGTTTTATTTCCGTGTTATATCAATCCTGGGATTCAATGGGTTAATACATATCATGGAATCCGCATGGACTAGAACAGTTGCTTTATTGATCTCTACATTTCTGGATTGCGAATCCGATCTCGATCCGTACTTCTAAACACCAATTCATTGTAGTTTAAACTCCATGTTTTACTGACGTCATGTTGACGTTCTCATTTACTATTGGCTCTGTCTAATTTGTAACTTACGGGCTTGCTTAATTGATCATGATCATGCCCTGAAATGCTACTTACGGGTTCATGGTTTGTGTGTGGAAGCTGCGAGCATGTAATTATGGGTTAGAGACAATTGAATTTAAAAAAACCTGCAGTCAAAATATAGGGTTACAGGTAATTAGGGGCTTGCAATTGAATGAGGCCCATTTGAGTTTTGCAGGAGGTGGAGCATATTTACAATTTGCATTTGTACAATCACGTCAAAAATAACAGGCAATAGGTGAGAGGAAACTGAGAGCACACTGACAAGTGCACAGTAATGTCACAGATATTTCACTGCTACTTAACTTACTCACAGAGCTGCAGAAAAGTATCTCCTCTCAACACCTGCAGCCTTATTAAATTGTGATTCGGCCAATTGAATAGGGCTCTATATAAGCACATAGCATTTTTTTTTTTACAGAAGTTTTTAGTTAGTGAAGACCTTGCTTTTGGATAAAAATTCACTAACTAAAAACTTCTGTAAAAAAAGGCTGTTGGTAATTAAGTAATAAACAGTAGCAGTAGTAACACTATCATTTATATATATATATATATATATATATATATATATATATATATATATATATAAGTAAATAAATATATAAATATATAACTACATAATACTTTTTTCTTATCTCTTCTCTCTGATCATGTCCATAGATCTACAAAACTCACATACTTGCTCTCACCAAGTATTTTATTTATTATGCCCGTCTTCTGTCCCACTTGGGTTTATTATTTATAGCATTACTTTTCTATATATTCTAATGCTTATGTTCATTGTAAACAGTATTGCTTGTGACTTGACAAATAGAGGTGTAATCCCTCCAAAACTTGTCATTCTAATTAAAATGCTTGTCCAGTAAAAAGGTATCACTTTATCCTGCAATACTCTGATTATTCATCTGAAATACAGGATATTCACAGCTACTCTCCTCTTAATGTATCTGCATTATCTGCCTATATGTTTAATACAATGACCCATATGCATATGCACATGCCATTTACTGCTCTCTTCCTTCTCTATTACACACATGACATGCAGGGGCGGCCCGTCCATTGGGGCGTCAGGGCAAACGCCCCCCCAAATATTTTCTTCACCCTGCAATAAAAAAAACACAACAATGTATTAGTATAACCCAAAAACAAATAAATATAAGGTGTACATCATCATTTCAAGTCTAAATAGTATTAAAAATGAAGTAAAGTTAGTAAAGGGACACTGTCACTTTAAAATAACCCTTGCGCTACATTAACTAATGCTGTGTATCTATATAGCCCCCTGCCTGCACCCTGTGTGATCAAATTACAATAGTTATACACTGTGTACACTAACCTTTAGACTCTTCTCTCTCTTCAATGAGTCCTGGCCTGGCCCCCTGACCGTTAATGCATGCCGCCCACCATCACAGTGACGATATGCATGGGCGGTCATAAATGTATCAATTAATAACTGACAGTCTTCCATCATTGACCAATCAATGATGGAAGGCTGTCCAGTTACTAAGTGATCAATCTAAACCCACCCAGACCGTTAGCCCTGAGCGCCCGCCAGCAAATAGGGCCTCGAGTTATCATTTTGATTGACTGATACAGTCAATAAAACCACCAGTTCCCTGTCCCTTCCCCCTTTCTGTTTCCTGACCCTGGTCACGCTGAGACTGAGAGACCTCCCTGGCTGAATCTACTCATCTGCTCTGCCTGCCTAACACAGTAAGTCTACACCTGCCTCTGCCTGGCACCTGCCCTGCCCCTGGCCAAACCAAAACCCCTAGTAGCCCCTAATAAAAGTTAGGGGTGACCAGTTACCCCCAGTCCCCCACTATGCCTGCCTGGCCTGCCAGTGCCACCTACCCAGCCACCCACCAACTACCACCGACGACCCCAGCCATCACCCCCATGTGGCCTGTGCCACCCCCGATCAGGCCTGCCCTATGCTAGCCTAGCTATGCCATCATGCCACCGCCGGATTACCCCGATCACGGGATCGGGGTAGTCGGGTTGTGAGCGGGGTGGCACAGGCCCACATGGGGGTGATCGGATCACCCCCTTGATGAGGCCTGTGCCACCCCTGATGACCTCCATGTTGCCGCCCTATGCCACCCCCGAGGCCCGATCACCACCGGGCCCCCGGCACCACCCCGATGCGGCCTATGCTACCCCGGGTATTCGGGCAGTGAGCGGGGTTGACCAGGCCACATGGGGGTGGATGTTCACCCCCATGAGGCCTGTGCCACCCCTGATCGTGGCCTATGGGCGACCGATGGGCGCCTGACCGTGACCGACCCCACCCTGGATGAACCAACTACCTACCCCCCCCCCTATTTTTATTCAATTTTTAGAAGTAACAGGCATGTATATGTGCCTGTCACTTCTAAAGATAAAATAAAAATAAGGGAAGGGAAAAAAAAATACAGTAAAAACATTATTACAATTAAACAGTAAGCTAACACATTGTTAGTACAGTTAGTAACACATTTTATACAAAAATAAACAGCTTTAAACAAACATTAATAAAAAATAAAATAAACAACAGCACATACTTACCTGTAAAATTGACCCCTCCAGCGTTGGCCTTCTGTCCTCTCTGGATATAGTCATGAAAAATAAATAATCCATGTTGATTGAAGCCAATGGTCAAATAAAATAATCCATGTTGATTGAAGCCAATGGTCAAATAAAATAATCCATGTTGATTGAAGCCAATGGTCAAATAAAATAATCCATGTTGATTGAAGCCAATGGTCAAAATAAAATAATCCATGTTGATTGAAGCCAATGGTCAAAAATAATCCAATCTTGATTGAAGCCATTGTCCATCCATCCATTCTGGCCCATTGAAAGAGGCCTCCACAAAAAAAAACCAACGCTCTAAAAAAAAAAAAACAACACACTAAAAGAGCTCCTCCTACAAGGAGCCCCTCCCGCGATTTATTGTTTTTTTCCCACGGTCTGCTATATATACTAATTTTTGAAGGACTCTGATTGGCTGAAATTTTTGATTGACATCGATTTCAACCAATGAGAGTCTTCAAAAAATTAGCAAATCAGCAAGCAGGTATGGAAGCCTGTAAGGGTAAAAAAGGTTAGTGTGAACTTGTTTGACCCTGTATGTATTATACATATTACAGGGCTATTTTATGTGATATACATGTTACAGGATAATATCCTGTAACATGTATAGCCAAAAAATAGCACTGTAATATGTATAACAAATAAAGTGTAATAGAAATGCATGAACAATATAATATACCAAGTAATAAAGAACATCAATTAATCAAATAATAAATATCAATTAATATATATTGTTGTATGTATATGTTTATGTATATTTATGTGTATTTTTTATGCGTATATATATATATTTGGATATATATATATATATATATATATATATATATATATATATATATAAAAATTAATATCAATATATCACAATAAATAAATATATATATATATATATATCAATTTGATATATATATATATATATATTTATTTATTTATTGTGATATATTGATATCAATTTTTATATATATATATATATATATATATATATATTTATTTATTGTGATATATTGATATAAATTTTTATATATATCTATCAATATCTATCAATATATATCTATCAATATATATATATATATATATATATATATATATATATATATATATATATATATATATATTTATATATTATTATTTTTTTTTTGGGGGCCTATATGTTATTTAAGGTTTTTAAGGTGCGGTTGGGGCCTATATGGTCAAAATTGGTTATTTAAGGTTTTTAAGGGGCGGTTGGGGCCTATATGGTCCCAATTTGTTATTTAAGGTTTTTAAGGTGCGGTTGGGGCCTATATGGTCAAAATTGGTTATTTAAGGTTTTTAAGGGGCGGTTGGGGCCTATATGGTCCCAATTTGTTATTTAAGGTTTTTAAGGTGTGGTTGGGGCCTATATGGTCCCAATTTGTTATTTAAGGTTTTTAAGGTGCGGTTGGGGCCTATATGGTCAAAATTGGTTATTTAAGGTTTTTAAGGTGCGGTTGGGGCCTATATGGTCAAAATTGGTTATTTAAGGTTTTTAAGGTGCGGTTGGGGCCTATATGGTCAAAATTGGTTATTTAAGGTTTTTAAGGTGCGGTTGGGGCCTATATGGTCCCAATTTGTTATTTAAGGTTTTTAAGGGGCGGTTGGGGCCTATATGGTCCCAATTTGTTATTTAATGTTTTTAAGGTGCGGTTGGGGCCTATATGGTCAAAATTGGTTACTTAAGGTTTTTAAGGTGCGGTTGGGGCCTATATGGTCACACTTGCTCTTTTAAGGTTTTAAACGTTACGGTTTGGGTCTTAAACGTTCTAATGTTTTTTTTTTTTTTTTCTATAACTTCCCAGGTGCAAACTATCTGTGGAATCAGATTTGTTTGGACTCGTTGGTTGACTTACTGGCCGTGAATACCCCGAGAAGGAGAGTCAACTGTTGGTGAGTATATGGTCACACTTGGACTTTTAAGGTTTTTAAGGTGCAGTTGGGGCCTATATGGTCACACTTGGTCTTTTAAGGTTTTAAAAGTTACGGTTTGGGTCTTGAGATTTCTAATGTTTTTTTTTTTGTTTTCTATAACTTCCCAGGTGCAAACTATCTGTGGAATCAGATTTGTTTGGACTCGTTGGTTGACTTACTGGCCGTGAATACCCCGAGAAGGAGAGTCAACTGTTGGTGAGTATATGGTCACACTTGGACTTTTAAGGTTTTTAAGGTGCAGTTGGGGCCTATATGGTCACACTTGGTCTTTTAAGGTTTTAAAAGTTACGGTTTGGGTCTTGAGATTTCTAATGTTTTTTTTTTGTTTTCTATCACCCCCCAGGTGCAAACTATCTGTGAAAGCAGATTTGTTTGGACTCGTTGGTTGACTTACTGGACGTGAATACCCCGAGAAGGAGAGTCAACTGTTGGTGAGTATCATTGCCTTTAATTTTCTGTCCATGTGTATAGGTGCAAATTTGATGTTGATGTAGTCTTGTCACATGAGGGTTTGCAATCTGTAATGTATACCAATGAAATCAACACACTGTTATTTTAAAGTAATTTTGTGACATAATATAAATTAATATACCGTGATCTCTTTCTTTTATTGGTATCAATATCAGAAATGAATACTATTGACTCTCTACTTGTGAAGCCTTTCGGCACCCTAACCTATGAGGAGAAGGTGGAAGTAAAACGGTTAGGAGCTGACCAACCAGAGATAAATCTGCAGCAAATCGCAAGAGATAGAGGGAAGCAATATGTCCGTAATTTCAATACTGAATGGTACAAGAAGAACGACTGGCTTTCTGGAAGCGTTTCTAGGAAGTCCTTATATTGTTTCCCATGCATCCTATTTGGTGGTGACGCTGCTTGGACCAAAACTGGAGTGACTGACGTCAAACATCTAGCTGACAAATGGGCAAAACACAAAAGTTCTAAAGCTCACTTGGATAACAGGATCAAGTTTGAGATGCTTGGACAGGCGAACATTGCTGTTCAACTGGACCAAGGATACCAAGTCAGCATTCAAAAACACAACGAAGAAGTGGCTAAGAACCGGTACATCCTTTCGAAGATAATTGATTGTGTTCGCTTTTGTGGCGCTTTTGAACTGGCATTAAGAGGACACGACGAGAGTGAAACATCGCTAAATCCAGGAGTGTTTAGAGGCCTGGTGGATTTGGTTGGCAGTATCGATAGTGCAATGGAACAGCATTTGAAGACTGCAACTGTGTTTAAGGGCACTTCCAAAACCGTGCAGAATGAGCTACTGGACTGCATGCATGAAGTTATAAAGGAAGTGATTCACCAAGAGCTTAAGGAAGCCCAGTTTGTGGCAATCCAAGCGGATGAAACAACCGATATTTCCGCTAGGACACAGTGCGTTGTAGTCTATCGCTACATTGACAAGAAGCATCAAGTAGTGGAAAGATTTGATGGCTTCACGGAAATGAAATCAACGGATGCAGACTCCATTGCTGCTGTTGTGCTGGAAACACTGAATACTGTTCTCCCAGAGCCAGAAGACAAGAAGAAACTCATAGCTCAAAGCTACGATGGTGCCAGTGTGATGCGTGGAGATCAAGGAGGAGTTCAAAGAAAAATAAAAGACGTGTACCCGAACGCACACTACGTCCATTGCTATGCTCACCAACTGAACCTAATAATGGAGAAAGCAGTTTCAAGGATTGGAAGAGTTAGAGGTTTTTTTTCAAACATAGGCGGCATACCATCTTTTTTTTCACGCTCTCCAAAAAGGACTGGAGTTCTGGATGAGGTAGTTGGTAGAAGACTTCCAAGAGGTGCACCGACACGATGGAACTTCAACGTTAGGACCGTGAACGTGATCTACGAGAACAGAGATGCGCTACTTGAGTGTTTCCAGACAATTGAAGCATGTCTAAACTTTGATCCAACATCTATACGGGAAGCCGCAGGTTTTATTGGAATGCTGGAAGACAGGGAGTTCCTTTACTTCCTTAAATTATTTCATTTAATAATGCCACATGTAGACATCCTCTATAGTCAGCTTCAGAAGCGAGACACGGATACTGTTTATATCAAAAAAGTCACAGAAGACTTTGTCGCCAGCATCCAGAAAATCCGTAATTCTGTGGAAGAGATAGAAGCAAGTTTGCCGAGCAATCTAACAGTCAACAGACGGAGTGCGGAGATCTCAACCTTGAGACAACTTTCAAGAGAGGTATGTGACATAGTGGTGGTTCATGCAAAAGAACGTTTTTCATTTTCAAATCACCTAGTCAGTGCCAAACTTGTTCAAAGTGACTTGTATAAAACCCATGACACTTGCTTTCCAACCCAAGCTCTGGAAGACACCGTGCAAGCATATCCAATACTGAAGAAGGAACAATTACGCACTGAGCTGTAACTTCTGTATGGGAAGACAGAGTTTCATACTTGTACAAGTGCTGTTGCTCTGCACAAACTTTTCCATCAATTTAATCTGCAGAATGATTTCACAGAGACAGTAAAATTATTAAGAATCCTGATTACAACACCAATGACTACTGCAGAATCAGAAAGATGCTTCTCAACATTGAAGAGGATAAAAACCTTTTTAAGAAGCACCATGTCCCTGGAGCGGTTGAATGCATTGGCGATGCTCTCAATGGAAAAGCAACTGATTTCCGAGATCCCAGACTTCAATGAAAAAAACATTGAGAAGTTTTCTTCTTTGAAAGATCGCCGTGCAAAATTAAAATACAAGTGATTGAAGCAAAGAAGAATGCATACCCCCAAGGTGTGCAAAGATAAACTGCGTTAAGCAGCACCACCTCACACTACCAAACATAACTAGTGGTAAGTAAAGTATGAACGGTGTGTGGGTGTGCATATGGAAGGAGCTATGAAAGGTGTGTGCATGGTCAGTAACAATTGTTGAAGCCTTGGCGTGGTTTGAAGGAATTGGAGGCACTTCCAAGGGTAGCTGTCACTTGTGTACAGGAAGCAAGAATTCCATGTCTGTACAAGTGCTGTTGCTCTGCAGCAACTTTAGCATCAATTTAATCTACATAATTTAACAGAGTGAATGAAGCTATAAGGAATCCTGCTTACAACAACGAAGACTACTAAAGAACCAGAAAGATGCTTCTCCACATTGAAGATGATCAAAAAAGTAATTAAAAAGCACCATGGCCCTGTAGCGGTTAAATGCATTGGTTTGAAGGAATTGGAGGCACCTTCAAGGGTACGTAAAGTTCTCAGAAATGGCACCACCTCACTACCAAAAATAACTAGTGGTAAGTAAAGTATGAATGGTGTGTGGGTGTGCATATTGAAGGAGCTATGAAAGGTGTGTGAATGGTCAGTAACAATTGTTGAAGCCTTGGCGTGGCGTTACTGCTCATATGGTTATCCATATGCTAATTCAACGTGTTTGTTTGACATTGATTATTGTGTTGTCTAAACAGAAGTGAAATGTTGTTGTTTTCTTGAATCCCAAGATCCACTGGTTTGGGCCTATGCAGTGCTGATTGGTCTTCTAAGGTATGTTTTGAGGCCTATATGGTCCCACTTGGTCTTCTAAGGTATGTTTGGGGCCTATGGTCACACTTGGTCTTCTAAGGTATGTTTGAGGCCTATATGGTCCCACTTGGTCTTCTAAGGTATGTTTGGGGCCTATGGTCACACTTGGTCTTCTAAGGTATGTTTGAGGCCTATATGGTCCCACTTGGTCTTCTAAGGTATGTTTGGGGCCTATGGTCACACTTGGTCTTCTAAGGTATGTTTGAGGCCTATATGGTCACACTTGGTCTTCTAAGGTATGTTTGGGGCCTATATAGTTCCACTTGGTCTTCTAAGGTATGTTTGGGGCCTATGGTCACACTTGGTCTTCTAAGGTATGTTTGGGGCTTATATAGTCACACTTGGTCTTCTAAGGTATGTTTGGGGCCTATATAGTCACACTTGGTCTTCTAAGGTATGTTTGGGGCCTATATAGTCACACTTGGTCTTCTAAGGTATGTTTGGGGCCTATAGTCCCACTTGGTCTTCTAAGGTATGTTTGGGGCCTATATAGTCACACTTGGTTTTCTAAGGTATGTTTGGGGCCTATATAGTCACACTTGGTCTTCTAAGGTATGTTTGGGGCCTATATGGTTCCACTTGGTCGTTTAATGTTTTTTAAGTAGGGTTTTGTTCTTGAATGGTATGATTGATTTGCTTGTTTTCTTTCAACCCCAGGTGCAAACCCTATGTGGCTGCAGATTTGTTTCTACTCATTGGTCAACTTAATGAACGTGAATACCCTGAGAAGAAGAGCCGACTAATGGTAGGTGTCACTCCTTTAATTTTTCTGTTAATACGTATAGGTGCAATTATGATATTGCTGTAGTCTTGTCACATGAGTTTTTTCAATCTATATTGTATACCAATGAATTTAACACATTGTTACTTTACTTCTTGACATTTCTGCATTGCAGATCATGTATTTCAATGGGCTTTACAAGCATAAGGTCATTGGGCGGGGCTTATAAAGGTCATTATGACGTCAGGGGGAGGAGTTATAAAAATGGGTGTGGTTTGAAAAGGGGGGAGTGGCTATGTTTCGCCCTGTCGCCCCTCCAACTTGAAAAGTCACCAGCCGCCACTGATGACATGTGACAATACTGTACAGGAGAGACGCAGTGACTGTGTCAGAGCAACAAAGAGTGTGAGCAGACAGCAGGATAGTTTAGAAGTGGATGCTAATCAGATTAAGTGCAAGTGTCAGGAAGTATAGCGAGGGACTGCAGAAGTGGGCTAAAAGGAGCGCAAAGATAATCTGATCAAAGAGCAAAATGTAAATAATGGTGTCTGCTTATATTTAAAATGTAGACAAATATATTAAAACACTACTTTATATTTACTTTGATAGAAAATTGAAATATATTGCACCTACTATCAAGTACTTGAATGAAAACAGAGAAACAGATCTGCTTGGAGCCTGCTGGTCACCGCTGAAAACTTCTTCTTGAAAAAGATGTGTGCTCTCTATCCTTATCTTCCCCCATCTACTTTTCCAGTCCCTGCTAATTCCATCACAATGAAATGTGAACAATGGATAGGGATCACTTGCTGACACCACAGTCACAGCAGGGAATTCCCTTCTGTTGATATCAGCATCCTGTGCCTGGTGTCTTAGTTAGTTAGTACTAGACATCTAATACAGATAATACATGACCCATGCATGATCCATTTTGGCTAGGTAATAAAATAACGGACACAACAACTGAAGTTGGGAGAAACAACAGGCCACAGCTTTATTAAAACAATTGTAAACAACAAACCATAACTTATTTAAATGAACTATTTTAGTCCTTTCTTTCCGGGGGAGGAGCCCGGCCACGAACAGTGACCTCACGCTTTGAGCCCTGCCCAAAGCCCCAATGCTTATCTTTAAGCACGCCCTGTGAGGTGGGGCCACCGCCCACTTAGGCCAGTGGGCCGGGCAACTCACCTCCCGCCACGGAGCACGCGAGGGACGCCTCCCGAGGCTGCGACCCCCCCCTGCTGGACATCAAAGCCAAAGCCCGTAAAACGCTCTCCCTAAACTCCAACATCATCAATTCATATCCTATTTCCGTAAGGTGAACCTTATCTTTTGCGCAAAAATCGTCGACCGGTTCGAACTCCTTATAACGGATTGCAACAAAACCCAATTTTCTAACAAAACTCGCAATCTGCTGGTTGATCTTCTGTCTAGCCTTGTCCAGACATACTGGGTCACGCGCGTTATGCCAAGATCTTCTCTTAATCATTTCCGACCACATAAGGAACGTGCCTGGGAACTTTTTTACCCACTTCTCAACGTCTCGTCTCATGACTTTCAGCATCCGTCTCATGGGCACCGTCCCCAAATCATTCCCGCCGGCATGGATTAGTATCACACTGGGCTGACCGTAACGCTGCACGTATGTATCCAAAAGACCGTCCAGTTGCGCCCATCGCAGACCCCGAATGCCACACCACCGTACGCGCAAGTCCGTGACAGGAAAGCCCAGTTGTGCCTTTTCTTCGGTAACTGCAGCTAACCTGTGGGCCCAGTACACGTATGAATGGCCCACAATCCATAGTTGCTTCTGTTCCCCTGAAAGTAGAAAGCAACACCATTACACCACTGCACTCGGCCTTACATAGGACCAAAAACACTCCAAATCCCATCTCCCGATGTGCTTTACTGCCGCGTCGGGCAAACCCAGCCTAGCTGCCTCTGTGGCAGCCCCAATGCGGAAAGAGTGTGTTCCGAAATCCGACTGCTTAAAACCGAGCCGATGCAGTGCGCTTTTTAAAACTCTTTTGAATTGATACTGTGATAGGGCAGTTCCATCGGCGTGTACCAGCAGCGAACACCGTCCCGCTGGTCGCTGCTTAAGGTACTCCTTTACACATGCATATGGGCAACACTCCATGCCAACCTGATGCAGAACCACTTCTCTTCCTTTTCCCACCTGGTCGGTCTTTGACCTCCGCAACCAAATTACTACCGTGCCTTCCCTCAGACAGGTATCCACTAATTGCAGTCCCCCCGAGCCGTGTCTACTGTTCGCGACTAACTCCCCTATCCTAAACGCTCCGAAGAACGACAGGGAAAAAGCCATTCGGAAAAGTAGAGATTCAAAGGGGTTTCTGCAAACCACCACCAACTCCTGAGCCAATCTCAGTAACAAGGAAAATGTAATCGGCCGCCTGTTATCCGGCCTATGATGACCATTGAACATTCCGCGCACCACCTTGCGCACTAGAAACTCCTTTGTAAGGTCCCTCTGCCCAGCAAGCTTAAACATAAAAGCCAGCGCCGTGACCTGTCTCCCTACTACGGCTCTTGTTTCGCCTTGCTCGGCGCACCGCAGCAGGTAACCAATATGCCACCGCTTTGTCACTCCACGCCATGGTTGGCCTTGAGGCCAAGTATTGCCGGAATTCCTCGTCGTACCGCCACCAGGCTGTACCTCCATAGACTTTGTGAGCATTGCGAATTTCGTCTATGTAAACGAATAATCCCGAACTCTGTTCGGGGTGTCGCTCACATAGTACGCAGGCCCACATGGAGAATGCTTGCAGCCATGTATCAAACGTCCTAGGTAAGCTGGCAAAAGATTTCCGTCGCTCGTCCCCCACTCTGGGGCCCCTCTCGGCCATATCCATTTGCCTAGACATGGGGAGAAGGGAGAAAAATTCTATAAACTCCCTCCTCCAGATCTTTTCCTTAACTTCCTGGGTAAGGTGTGCCCCTAAGTTATCCAACGAGCACAAGACTATAGGTCTCATGGCTGCGTCAGTAACCCCTGCATTGGTACTGCCCACTGCTGCAACAGAATCGCCTACCGGCTCGGGCACGCGCATGTTAGGTATCGCCTCGGCCAGGCTTGCGCGTGCTGGCGCCACTATAGCTGATGGCTGGGACCACGCACCCTTCGCTAGCCCGCCTATCCAAGCACCCATCTCTTGCTCACTGACCGCAATGTTGTGCGCAGCTAGGAGGGTCATTAATGACCCAAAAAACCCAGCCTTTGCGTGCGAGGATTCTCTATCGCCTTTTTCTGCTGCCCAGCTCAAAACTGAGCGCTTACCTGCTTCTGGAAGCCTTGGAGTGGACACAGCCAACGGAGTATCCCTGCGTCTTTCCTGACGCTCCGGGGACTCTGACCGTCTGGCCCTCCGCGGGCTTCTCCTCTCCGATCCTGTGCATGCACAGCTGCACCGACAAGATCCCCTGCTTCTCGATCTGGATCTCCTTCTGGATCTGTGGGTGCAAGAAGAACAGTCACTAGCTCTCCGCGACCTGCATGCCCATGCCCATACCGCCCGCTCCTCCTCTGAGGAATGGTCCTGGTCACCTAAGCCTGCACGGCTGGAGTAAGCTAGTTCTGCCTCCGCCGCCCCCCGTAGGGGTTCCCTTGAGACTTCCTCGGGCGTTGGAACATCTGGCTGTTGGTCGGTCTTAGACCCCTTTTGCTGTGGCCTAACCGTCTCGCCCTCAGTCTCTACTCTGGTACGTCTTAGTGGCGTGTGCGTAAATAGTAGCGGACTGTACCTGCTCGTAGCCTTATTAGCTCGAGTGGGGCGTCCTAGCCTCGCCACTGCCGCTGTTACTGGCACGTCATCGATCATGACCATGCTGTCTTGGCTATTCATTTCCCTGATCACTCTGTCTCTTCTCTCTCTCATCGTAGCCATGTTCCTCTCACCACCTATTGGGCGTCCCTGTAAAGTACCAGAAGCACTGTTATTAAGGGAAACCCCAGGGACCATCTGGTTGGCGCCCTGAGGGTCTGTAAGAGCCTTTTTAGGGCTCCCGGCTTTTTTCTTACCCCCTGCACCCCCTCTATGGGGTGTTAGAGGGGTGTTTCTTGACCTTTGTCGCGGCCTAGGACCTTTAGGCAAAATGACTGGTGGTGGCCGGAGTTCTAGGCCCTCACCCTCACCGCCCGTGGTCCTGGCGCTCACCTGCCTGAGGGGTATGGGGTCCCGGCCGCCCTGACCCGTAACCCCCCCTTCTCTTGTGTCTCTGCTCCCTGATGGACGGGGGTCTGCTAGCCCTACAGTGGTGGGATGGGAAAAAACGTCCCTGGCACCGCCAGAATTGACTAGGACACCAGCCACCGCAGGCTGATCCTGTTCAATGTGCTGCAGCCCAAGGGCAGAAAGCATGGGAGGTCCCAGCCTGTCCTGCACCCACCTGACCCCTTGGCTTAGGGCACGGGTCCTAACCTCAGCCAGTAAAGCCTCTAAGCCTTCTGGGTCCATATTAAGCCTAACAAGGTGACAAACAGGGGAGAAAACGAGCAGCAGCACCAGGCACACACAGCCACAGAGACACACACTGACACAAGACACTCACAGCACAGACAGGACACACAACACACAAAACGGAGGAAGAAACACATAAAACGAGCAAGAATAGCCTCAACAGCTATATATCCCCTTATGTGCTGGTAAGCTGGGGTGAAATTCTCAGTATTTTAGTATATTTTTAGTGTACTACTTTATTTTAGCTGCAGGACCTCAGACCTCCGTCCGTTTCAGTCGGGAGACCGCGCTGTACTGAAACGGCGCGAAAACGGGCTTCCCGACACGCTCACGACGCACCCGATTGGCTGACGTGCCTCGCAGGCTCCGCTGGGTCACGCGACGCTACGGGCTGACCCAGGGAGCCTGTGCAGCCTCCGCGTCCTACAGAACTGTGGTTTCTATTACCGAGATGTATTGCAGAGCACTGCACATATGATTTTCTTTTTATCCTGTTGGATAATATAGTATCAAAAATGTGTGCAAATTACTATTAAATAGAGTATGAATGGTGGCTCAAGGTATATATCCTTAAAGAGCAAAAGTCTAGAAGAGGATGCACCTAGGGATATATTTGGTAATCACAAACCAACAACAAAGATCCCCTTATATGTTTTTACCCCCCTCTCCCTCCCGTTTCTCTAACCCTCTCCCCTGTGTCTCTTTCCCTCCTGTGTCTCTTTCCCCCGCTCTCCCTTCCATGCGTCTCATTCCCCCTCCCCTGTGTCTCTTTTTCCCTCCCCTGTGTTTCTATCCCCCCACTCCTTCCCCTGTGTCTCTTTCCCTCCTGTGTCTCTTCCCCACCTCTTCTTCTCCCGGTGTCTCTTTCCCCCTCCCCTGTTTCTCTTCCCCCCTCCCTCCCATGCATCTCTTTCCCCCTCCCCTGTGTCTCTTCCCCCCACTCCCTCTGTATGTCTTCCCCCTCCCCTTACGCCGTGGTTTGCGCATGCACGGGTAATGACCCGTTTTGTGTATGCAAGGCTTGGCGCATGCGCTGCCTTACGCCGCACTTTGCTCTTGCGCTGCTAAGGACACGTTTGTGCTATGTGCATTCGCGGCTAACACCGCTAAACTGTGCTTTGCGCAGGCGCAGCTAACACTGCAATTTGCGCATGGGCAGCGAATGCTGCGCATTGCCCATGTGCGCACCCCGATCATGCTTTGCGATCGGATTAATGGTCAAACTGCGATCTGTCGCAAAGCGTGATGACGATTATGATGTGTGATTATATTGTGCAGGAATTAATTTCCAATAAAGAGCAATTATAAAGGATGTTATGCAATAGATGTCTGTAGTAGAACCCCAATGGAGTCCAACTATGTTATATATTTTATCCCTGAGACTCTTATGTTGGATAGTATTCTTTGTATTTTTGGGGTAGTAGACAACATTGTCAATTTATTGTCAAGTGACCAGAATAAGTGAGTAGAAATTAATGAATAAACTGCTAAGTCCTTCAAGTGCTGTCAGTGTTCATACATACATAATAAAAGTACTAAAGTGCCATAGTTTCCTAGATAGCATTCTTGTGACTGTTATACTTGTTTATCCTCCTAGTATTCGTGTTGGCTGATTACTGTTATCTCTATCTTCTCTTGTATTGCACATGGTATTACTAATGTATAAGTATGAGTATCTATGTACAGGGTTAATTGCACATAACCCCATTAATAAAGTGCTATACAAATCAGTCTGATATCTATATCAGTCAGTCCCACCTTTGAGTGTCTCTCTACTTTTGACTCTCTTATTTTGTTATTTATATGGTATTACTCGGGGGGACTAGCCGACGGAGATTAGCATGTCTCAGCCTAGACACTTATTGCTGACATCATCGGGTATGATTACCTTTTAAAAAATCTATATCCAGGGTCAATATAAGGCTTTGTGAAGGATTGGATATATTTTTGACTAAAGGGGCATTTAGGCTTATCCTGGATAACTAGAGAAGGAGTGACAACTATCCAGGGAGTAATCTGATTGCCAGTATTTTGGTTCAGGAAGGATTTTTATTTTCTCCTCTTATTCATTTAACAATTAATCCACAAGTTTTTTTCAACCTCAATTACTATGATACTATGTTTAAAAAAATAATTTAACAACAATGTAATGCTGCTGGCACCCCTCTCAGAGAAGCAAATGCAGGAAAGATTTTTCTTTGCCTAGTGGCAAATTTAGCCTTGTATACTACCACATGTGTATGTATGCAGAGTGCTACATCTATGCTTTGTATATTTATCAAGTGCTGCTATTTGTTTCAAAATTTCCCTAAATACATTATTTGGTTAATGTATCCATGCATTGTTATTTTCCAAACATCTTCTTTTCTATCTGTACACTGCATTAAAGGGGGGTTGAGGAGGAGCAGCTGATGGAAGGTAAGAGAGGGGAAAGGGGGGGGGGGGGTAAAGTGATGAGGAGGGAGGATGAGGAGGGGGGTTGAGGAGGGAGGATGAGGAGGGGGGTTGAGGATGAGGAGGGGGGGTTGAGGATGAGGAGGGGGGTTGAGGATGAGGAGGATGATAAGGGAGGGAGGGAAAGAGACACAAGGGAGAGGGGGAAGAGACACAGGGGAGGGAGAGGGGAAGAGACACGGGGGTGGAGAGACACAGAGGGGAAAGAGACACAGGGTGACTCAAGTTCAAGCCGAGGGGGCATTTTTCAGCCTTAAAAAAAGGGCTGAAAAACTCGGCTTATACTCGAGTATATTCGGTATGTACTTTTCATTGTACAGTAGTCTTTAACATTCAGACACAAGCCAGCTTGATGTTACTAAAAACAGTCATTTTTCCATGTAAGCAGCTATCACATGTCTATAGTGAGTCACATAGCATAACCAGCTGTTCCAGTTATACTGGTAGTCAGTAGTTTGCAGTGCAGTGTCAGGAGATTGAAGGCTGTATAACAGCAGAAATACAGCAGGCTCCAAACTGCGCTTTCCCAGGATTGAGAAAATTGCAGGTATGTCCATATTACTACTTGGAATATAGGTTTTGTTTTTGCTGCCATGGGCCCACTTAGATTTGTGCTCCCCACTTTTACTGTCTCCTTGCTACACTCCTATTCTAGTATTGCTGATACAAAAATACAAGTGTATGAGTTTTAAGTACATATATGGTATGCAATAAATTACCAGCTAAACTTGCAAAGAAATGTCACTGTATATGCCTGCGCATATGGATACACTTTTACTCTTTTTCACATTGGAGGAATTACTTCATTCTTTAGTGAATATACTGTAACCCTTTAAAGGCTTGGTATTATCCTGTATTTAAAATGTACTCTTGAAGAACTAAACTTGAAAATAGGCTACATGTTGATAACATTTAAATGTAAATAATACCGCTTCTAATTTATCACGTTTTATATGCAACTGTGTTGCTGTGAAGTCTTTTGTTTTAATTTCTGCTGAACAATTTCCTGTGGTGGGAGTCAGAGGAAATATATATTCACACAATGGAAAAGTAATAGCTAAATCTGCAAGTGCTTTTATCATGACAAATGGGAAGCTCA
The DNA here is from genome assembly GCA_027410445.1 of Discoglossus pictus. NCBI lineage: Eukaryota > Metazoa > Chordata > Amphibia > Anura > Alytidae > Discoglossus > Discoglossus pictus. Next base: position 310,065,466 of record CM050165.1, read on the forward strand.
TCAGTTTACAATGACACACCCTCTTAAGAAAGTATCAGACAGAATCAGCTCAATAAAGAAAATGGCAGGAGACCAGGATATTAGACGCAAAAGCTGAAATTATGAATTCATTGTATAAGGTGTAGCAACAAAAGGAGGCCTTGGATAACACTACTGAAGCACAAAGGCAAGACAGGATCAGTAATACTAGGATGCTCTGATATCTGATACCATGAATATTCCCCAAAGGTTACAAATACGGTCATGTTGGAAGTTCAGATACTTACTTATTGGTTATTTGCTGAAAAAGGCTATAGTCTCTAGACTATAAGTTTGTGAGTTTCCAATCAAGGTGCTTTAGGGTAGGCATGTTGTATGCTTGATTTTAAGCTCATTAACAGGGCTTTCCATTCTTTTGTAATTTGTTAAAGTTGTTTTTGAATTGTATCTTACCGTATATAGTGCTACATAATATGTTGGCGCGTTACAAATAAAAGAATAATAATAGTAATAATAGTATGTATTATCGGTTACTCAGATATACTTATCCAGGAGGAAGACAATTATATCACCATACTCCCATTTCTCGATGTACTTTCTTCAAGATCAGTATGTGCAGTTTGCTTATCTATTTGCATACCAAACAATATACACAATCCATAAATTGATGATTCAGCAAAAGAAAAAATAAGCGAAAGATGACTCTTACACTACCTTTCCCCAATCCAAATCACAGCATATAGGACTAAACCACAATTCCTATCACCAGATGAATTCTAATAACACCATCAAGCCTGAGCAACAGGGTGCTGCTACTCTGTTCCTCTTCTGTGTGGTTTCACATAGGTGAGCAATTATACCTACCCTATTTCCCAACTTCTAACAGTATATAAAAGTTACAAATGTAAAATTGTGTTTATTTTATTGTTTTTTAGATATTCAAAATATATTTATTATATTTTAGATGTTCAAAAGATATTCAAAAGAACATATAGATTAAAATTAACAACAGTGCAGTGTATAATGTATACTAGCGACTAGTCCGTCAAAAAATGATGGCAATAAGATTGTAAGGCAGGTAATGTTGTTTGTGTGCAAAGTTAATTTTTTTGGGTGTTGCAAGTTCCTTCGGCGCTCATTGCGAGCCTTGCGCTGAGCGCCTTTCGCGCTCATTGCGAGGCTCTTGGTTATTTCTGTGCTATGAGCAGCGTTGTTTTTTTTTTTTGGTATGGCAATGAATAATTAATAAAATAAGAAATTAATATACTTTACCTATTGTGAAGTAATATATGCAGCATTTTGTTAAAGAGCTGGCAATCTGTTTTCATGTTGCGGCATCATCAGTGCTGTGGAGCTGCTGTGTAAGCGTCATGAATGTGTGCAGTGTAATAGTGTGCATGCGCAAGGCAAATCCGTTAGGGTAGCTGTGAACTTCCGGATTGTATAAGTTAGTGTTCTAAAATGGCGTGTGTTTGGTGGTGTTTTGCGTGTTTAGCGTCCTTTAGCCTCATTTTCGTTTTGTTCGCGGCCATTTTTTCTCTCGCTTAGGTGATTTTCAGGTGTCTAAACTCTGTAATTTGGACTTAAATCGAGGTGTAACTTCACTTGCAGAGGTCCTGTCTGCCTCTTCTTGCTGTGGGTAAGCTTTTTATGTGTTTGTTGTGTAGCCTCGTTTTTCTTTTTTTCGGCGGCCATTTTTTCTCTTGCTTCGAGGATTTTCGGGTGTCTAAACTCTTTTATTTCGAGTGAAATTGATGTGTAACTTCAGTTTTCGAGGTCCTGGGTGTCTCCCCTTACTGTAGGTAAGCTTTTTATGTATTTGTTGTATGTATTTATTGTGTTTTTCATGTGCGCGGGTTTCGGGCGTATTTTTGCGAGGTCGTAACGCGTCTCGTATTTGTTTGTCGTAAGTCCGTAAATTTTGTGAGGTTCGGCGCTCCATGCCAGCAACTGAGGCCCTCACTTTGCGAGGGCCGCAGGCTCGCTACGTGAGCCTGCAGCGTTAGCAACAACCCGCCTGCTCACAACTATATATGTGATCTTAATCAAGCCGTTACTAATCTAAAACAACAGCTAGTTTATATTTCTTTAGTCGTTTAATATCTCTCTCTACCCCGATTATCCACTACAGCCCATAACTGTCACCATTGCAGCACTTGCATCTCCACTGCTATATTGTGTGGGGTATTTTTCTTTTGTGAATCACAGTGGCAGTTGTCAGGGACTGAGTGAGACTCCTGATGTTTCAGTCCACTACAATATCCTGCCCCGTGATAACAACATTGACAGTCAGTCAGTAAATGTTACCATTGTGCCTTACCACTTTTTCATAGTAATTTGTAATTGGCCCCCTATTCCAAGGCACAAACAGCGACCCATATGCCAAAGTCAAAGCTCAGCTAACCTTTTTGTATTCAATAATATATTCATATCAAAAGAATCATATGATAGACCCCCAGTAGCCCCTTAAAGGTGGCCCTGTCTGATCCTCAGTGTTGCCTCCCTTGCCAGTGTTAAGCACCTCACACAATCCTGTTTTTAGATTGATATCCATTGTTTGAAGTCTGCTGATCAGAATAACAATGTAAAGGCTATTCCCAGTCTACATATTCCTTAATCCAGAACGTGCACATTGCACAGATATTTTATGAATGCTTTTTCACCATCATCTTTAAGTAACAGTAATAGAGGCAGCTTAATACACTGTTCCCTGGATCTTTCTTTCAGCAGACATGATAAGACAAAAATCCAACAACATCTGGATGAATATATTCCAAGACTTGCAAGAAAAGGAGCTGGGGTCTGACTATGATCATGTCTGGAGTCTGAACTTTCAGTATGATTTGATAAACAAGCTGACACCTGAACATCTGAAAGAAGGTTGGAAAATGCTTCAATTGAATATTTCTGGCAGGTAAATAGTTTCCTCAGCCTCAGCTCACCACTTGAAAATGTGGAAAATGACATTAGGTTGCATGATTGGACAAGAACACTTCTTCATAGATCTATGGGCCTATATATAGAACTATATACTAGAGAGCTCTCCAAACTAAATAGTTCTATTTCAACTATGACATAGAGGCATTAATGGTAAATAATGCAAAAATATTATTATATATTTTATAATAATGTTACTAAAAGCTTTCCATTTTTAGAGAAAATTTGCATTGAAATAATAGTAAACTGCATAAACAAAATACATTATGAGACAGGACTTTTATGATTATATTTTATGATCAACATACTAGCTTTATTTATATCAAATTCTTGTTAAAACATTCATGTACAAATGAGACTATAATTATCCATACTGTCATTAGTGACCTTCACACTACAATCGTTTGCATCTTTTATAGAAGGAAGGCCGCTCACATTCATCCATTTATTGTATCCGTTTTAGTTTTGTGTGTTCAAACTGCTCCGATATGTGGAAATCTGGTCTCTTCCGTCTGCTCTTTCACTATCGCTTGATGAAGCCTAAGAGAGGATTGGTACTGCTAGGAATGTGTAGAGAGCAATGCAGCCTATGTAATTGCTCTTATCTGGAGAAACCCACAATAGAAAAAGACGAGATACAAGAAACTCTAAAGATACTTATTATGAAAATAAGGGAAAATTGTTATAACGAATACAGTGAGCCACCAACACATGGTCCAACAGTCTATCCACCAACACAACTGGCAGGTGTGTATTCGTTTGTGCCTATTTTGAATTGTTATCAGCTTATATATACTATAGGTAGATAGATAGATAGATAGATAGATAGACACACAGATAGATAGATAGATAGATAGATAGATAGATAGATAGATAGAAAGATAGATACTATGGGCCTCATTCAATTGCGATTTGTCCAATTGAATAGGGCTCTAAATAAGCACATAGCATATTTTTTTTAAAGAAGTTTTTAGTTAGTGAAAACCTTGCTTTTGGATAGATGTTTACTAACTAAAAACTTCTTTACAAAATCATGTTATGTGCTTATTTTGACCCCTATTCAATTGGCCAAATTGCAATTGAATGAGGGCCTATATATATAATAGATCGATACTCATTATTATATATGAACTAGCGAATTGCCCGTCAAAGAATGACAGCATGATGTTTCCCCCCCCCCCAAAAAAACCCTCCCCTGTGTCTCAATGCCCCCCTCTCCCTCTCCTGTGTATCTTTGCCACCTCTCTCCCTCCCCTGTCTCTCTTTACCCCCTCTCTCCTTCCCCTGTCTGTCTTTCCCCCCTCCCCTGTGTCTCTTCCCCCCTCTCCCTCTCCTGTGTATCTTTGCCACCTCTCTCCCTCTTCTGTCTCTCTTTACCCCCTCTCTCCTTCCCCTGTCTGTATTTCCCCCCTCCCCTGTGTCTCTCCCCCCTCTACCTCCCATGTGTCTCTTCCCCCACTTCCTCCCCTGTATCTCTCCCCCTTCTCCCTCCTCTGTCTCTTCCCCCTCCTCTCCCACTGTGTCTCTTCCCCTCCCCTCCCCTCTCCCTCCCCTGTGTCTCTTTCCTTTCTCCTCCCTCCCCTGTGTCTTCCCCCTCCTCCCTCTCCTGTGTCTTCCACCCCTCTCCCTTCCCTATGTCTCTTCCCCTCTCTTCATCCCGTGTCTCCCTCCTCCCCTGTGTCTCTTTCTCTCTCCTCTGTGTCTCTCCTCCCTCTCCCTCCCCTGTGTCTCTCCCCCTCCCCTGTGTCTCTTCCCCCTCCCCTGTGTCTCTTCCCCCTCCCCTGTGTCTCTTCCCCCTCCCCTGTGTCTCTTGCCCCGCACTGCCCCCAGTAGTCCTCGCAGTGGCTGAAATGTGTCAGTCATCAGTGGGGCAGGGACCTCTCCTGTAACTCCTTTCCCCCCTCTGCCTCCCCTGTGTCTCATTTCTCACCATCTTCCTCCCCTGTCTCCTTTCTCCCCTCTCTCCCTCCTTTGCCCCTCTCCCTTTCCCCATGTCTCCTTTCCCCCTCTCCCTTTCCCCCTCGCGTCTCCGTTCCCCCTCCTCTCCCTCCCTTGTCCTCTTTCTTCCCTCCTCTCCCTCTCTTGTCTCCTTTACCCCCTCCTCTCCCTCTCCTGTGTCTCGTAGATGGATGCAACCCTGCCAGCTGCGCCGCACTCACCTCCTCTTCGGCTCCCGTCCTCCGACAGGAACTACTTTCTGGATCAAGCTGTGCATTGCACATGTGCATCCCGCCTACGCAATGTTGATCCAGAAAGTAGTTCCGGCCGGAGGACAGGAGCCGCAGATGAGAAGACAGTGAGTGCAGCGCTGCTGTCAGGGTTTTCACTACGTACTTACTGCAAGCTACTGGCAGGGTTTGCACCAACCGGGTACGTGCCTGTACTGCGGTCCTCGCGATGAGCATCACTGGGGCAGGGGGACCATTAGTGGGGAAGGGGGAGCATTAGTGGGGCAGGGGGAGCCATGTGGGCCTCTGAATGGAGGAAGGGGAGAGACATGGCAGAGGAGGAGAGATAGAGTGCTGAGTCCTAGGTGCCTCGGCACTCATTGCAGCTAACTGCGGCGCTCATCTCCAGCCCTGCAATGAGTGCAGCCTTATTAAATTGCAATTCGGCCAATTGAAAAGGGCTCTATATAAGCACATAGCAAAAGCAAGGTCTTCACTAACTCTATACCAAAGAACAATACTTTTTTACTTACTCATATAAACTAAAACTGAAACTTCACATTATAAGATGAGTGGTTCGTATCCCATAGTACATGCTATTTAGTATTATTCATTCTCAGATGCGGATCTCTCACACTGGTTTTGGTTTTCTATTAGAGATAGGAGCACAACGATGGAACAATGTCTGGATGGATACATTTCAGGTCTTGCAGGAAAGGCACCTCAAGATGGTCTATGGCCATGCCTGGAGTCTGCACTTTCAGCATGATTTAATGGACAAGTTGACACCTGGACAACAGAAAGAAGGTTGGAATGTTTTCAAGCTGAATCCATTTGGCAGGTAAAAAGAAATCTAAGACAATTTGATATAGCATAGTCCTGCATAGGTTGAACCACAGTGCTTTCTAAATGTCGTCACAATTAATCATGATTAAAAAAAATAAACACAAATTAATTACAATGTTAATTGCAGTGTATTTTAGGATCATCACTTCAGCCTTTTGTTTATGTCTACTGTCTAGTCTGAAACTGAAACTTCTGGAAACATCAATCGTCTATATTGCAGCATATAGACAGGCATTGATACTAAAGAAGGCAAGCAGGAGAAGAATTAACACATTAAAAATGTGTAGAGAGAAACGGCTATTGACATTAGACAGCCATGGAATTTATAGAAAAATCTGACCCGTAATCTAATCTTATATGTGATAAGCTTATCTTTTATTTCAAATATACATTTATTATCATTTGAAAATAATTATTTAATAAAGAATGAAGCTTATCTGTGTATTGAAAGATGATAGTTTCACATGATTTATACTTTCCCTGTGATTTATAGCAGTGTTCTGCTTTACTGCTTCCCTGTAGTAGCATTGGTAGCCTAGGAGTGAAAGGTCTTCTGTCACACCAGTATCCACCTTTTGTTTTGTAATTCTTAAAGAACATAAACAACTGCTTACAGTTTGTGTTGGCCCTTTTTGTTTTTCTATCGGAAATCATTCCTAAGATATTCAGAATTGTTAGTCCTGTATTATTTTGAAATAGGTGGCTCCCAAATAGCATCACAGTCTGCTTGTCTGTCTCTGCTGTGACAAAAATAATATTCCCAATTATTATGCATTCACTTTTATCAAGCACTCTGAAGTGGAATTGTGTACATTAGCATAAAAGAGCCTTACAAACAATGATAAAGGTACAAAAAATAGTACGATTTATAAACAGTTTTATTAATGCTCTTTATGAAACCAATTTGTTTTTGGTGTGCGGTAGTCCCTTTAATAGGTAATAATAAACGCACATGTGGAAGGTCTAACCTAGGATTGTGCATGAGTGATCATGTAATCATGAACGCAGCAGTTTCTATAATGATGTTTGATTAACAATAAAATAGCACTTACTACAAAATATTTATAATAGTTATGCTTGAATATTTCTTAATACAATATTTGAATTTATTATTACTTTTATAAATTATACTTTTTTTTTTAGTTTTGTTTGCCAGTGGTACTGTTGCCAGGTTTTATATGACTAACAAAGAAAATTAGCACTAAACCCAGGTTGTAGGCAGAAATATGTTATAACCTAATTAAAGACAATAATGAAAAAATGATTTATCAATTAATATTTAAAAGGGCCAGTGTTAACACTTTTCAAGTTAAATCTATTTTTTCAGTTTGCCATTAATTAACACTAAAAATGCATGTGCAAACAGTAACAAGGAAAGGCTTTAGCAAGGATAATAATTTAAAAAGAAAGTTACCACCCATCATGG